>CAHIKZ030002307.1:0-145000 GCA_903632075.3 Acanthosepion pharaonis | reverse complement strand
AATACATCGTCTAAAGGCACTGTTGGGATCCTATCGGGCAACCCGAGTGGTTACGCTATTAGTTGGCCTTGTCTAAATTGATACTCAAAACAACTGGAATATAATTTAAGACAATGACACGGTGCTTTTATCATATTACAATAATGCAACACTAATTGTACAGGTGAAAATATCATTGGGCAATCTGAGTGGCCACATTATTCGCTGGGCTTCTTTAAATTGCTACTTAAACCAACAGAAGTGGGTGGAAATTTGAGCTCAATGACAAGGTAACTTATTTTACTTTTAATAATATATCACTAAGTGTACCCGTGAAAATATCATTGGGCAATCTGAGTGGCCACATTATTCGTTGGGTTTCTCTAATTTGCCCCTGAAATTAATTGTTGACACCTTGAGCCCGATCACAGGTTTTCTTTATTCTACTAGAAGAATCCATCAATAAGTGTATACGTGAATATGTCATCGAGAAATCTGAATCACCATACTATTGGCTTTGTCCAAAGTTCACCTCGAACCAGACCAGATAGGACAGCCAGATTAAATCCGTCGATGAATGATAAATTCACAAACATACAAAATGGGTTCTGGCGAGAAAAAAAGTGTCAATATGTGCACAGTGAACCGACTTTCCAAGCCAAAGACAATTTTTCGATATAATCATTCCACTTAATGTTGGTGTAAATCTTAAGACCGTATATCACGTATTCCTCTTTGGAGGGATTTTAATGCAGTCTTATCATCTCTCAGTTGCGTCCCTGTCCTTGGACAGAGTGCGCTCAGGGGCTTCTCTGTCTGAGGACAGAGGGGCAACTGAGGAAAATTATACTGAAGAGGTGCCCAGCCCTGGGGAACAGCTGCCCGAGGCCGCGCCTTCCCATTGCACAAGAGGGAGGGATCGGTGCTGGCACCGAGACCAGCGCAGCCGACGGTTGCGGGCGCTGAGGGGAATTTTTGTCCCTGCCCGAGTGTACGCGCTCGGGTCCCCACATTAATCCGACCTTGTGTCACATCTCATTCTCGTGGGGGAATGAGTAAACACCGTAAATCTTAAGACTGAGAAGGTGCAATACGCTGCATCAGCCAATGCCGGTGGAAGGCAAAAAAATACTTCTCTATGATGTCTTACATGTTGCTCTCCTGGGGGTTAGTATCAGCGATCGGGTTAAAGTTCAAATATGGCTTTCTATGGTGATTAAAATATAGCATTTTAGTTTTAGAAGCGTTAAAATATGCAATCCGTGTCTTGCTCCTGTTAATGGCTGACTGGAGGTCATTTTCCAGAGCAACTGCTTGTTTTACTTTGTCGGACTTATTAAGACAGGAGTAAATTGTTGTGACATCGGCATAGATATCGAATTGGGGACTGACGATATCTTTGGTTCAAGGATACAGTCCTAGGTTACACCAGCATTAATGTGGACGAATATAGATGAGTGACCGTTAATACCGGTTTTCATTACACTATTTGTTTAGAAGGCGTGTATCAGATCAAAACCGCGGCCGGAAGTACCATACTCCTTCAGCTTGTGAAGAAGACCAACATGACAAACCCTGCCAAACTATCAAAAGCCATAGCCCAAGCCTCGTCGTTCTTGTCTAAAGTTTGATAAAATTCAATAATAATTGCTTACACACCCGTGGTTGATCTAAGCTTCTAAAAGTAATTCGGAATTGATTAGCGCCTCTAAAAATGGTAAAGGAATAATCGGGCAATGATTCGAAGGATCAAAAGGTTCACCATTCTTAAAGACAGGAACTACAGAAGAAGATTTCGAAATGGAATAAATCCCAAAGAGCCAGGAACAACCTACCTAGGTTTCACCTAAACGGATCTTCATGGTAAGCTGGTTAAAGACTAAATGACATGAAACAATATTTATTGATGAAACCACTAAAAACTAATTAGCGTAAAACCACGTGACAGAAGAGGATATATATATATATATATATATATATATATATATATATATATATATATATAGAGAGAGAGAGAGAGAGAGAGAGAGGGGGGAGAAAAAAAAAAAAAGAGAGCCTCTATTCCAATAACCAAGATTTCGTATGTCTACATCTATTTAAAATCTCAGATCTTTTTTATTTAATAAATTTCTAGTTTCATTGTAGGTCGTTATTGCTATTTTTTCCATATATATATATATATATATATATATATATATATATATATGAAACTCGATGAATTACTTAATTATAATTATCTCAAATCCTCCAAATTTCTATCATTTATCTATCTATCTATCTATGAAGAAATATAGTCTTAAGGAGTGCTATATTTATGGGATAAAGTGCTCAATTTCAGAGATAGAGAGTGTGTAAATATAAAAGTGAACATAGAAGTCAACACTTAGAGGCGACAGGCTGTTTCATGCTAGATGCAATGGTCAGGCCACGCGTACTGTTATCTTTCTCAGCTATTTATATAGGGGCAGTGGTGCATTGTGGGTAGTCTAACCGCCAAAATAGACTACCCACAATGCACCGCTGACCCGTATATATAAATAGCCGAGAAAATAACATACTCGTGGCCTGACAATTGCATCTATAATGAAACAGACTGTCGCCTCTAATGTTGACTTCTATGTTTTGATATATATATATATATATATATATATATATATATATATATATATATATTTTTAAGGTATGCCATAATTATGAGTTAAAGTCATCAATATTAGGGACAGAACGTGTATAAATATAAAAATGGACATTGAAGGCAACACCCAGCAGTGACAGTCTGTTTCAAGTTTAAATAAAAAAATAATAATAAATCATTGATTTTTTTGTGTGTGGAGGAAACACAAAAAATCTAGAACAAACGTTAGTAGCAGGGATTACGAAATGAAACTCGCAGACAAACGGATAACAACAAGCCATTATATATATATATATATATATATATATATATATATATATATATATATATATATATATATATGAATGGAATAAATCCTAAAGCGCCACGAACAACCTACCTAGGTTTCACCTAAAAGGATCTTCAGGGTAAGCTGGTTAAAGACTAAATGACATGAAACAATATTTATTGATAAAACCACTAAAAACTAGTTGACAGAAAAACACGTGACAGAAGAAGATAGAAAAAAAAAAAAAATAAAGCAAACAAAACAAAAACAAAACAAAACAAAACCAGAGCCTCTATTCCAATAACCAGGATTTCCTATGCCTGCACTTATTTAAAATCTCAGATCTTTGATTTAATAAATTATTAGGTTCATCGGAGTGGCTATTGCTAATTTTTCCTCCATACATAATAAGCAATACTTGTCCCTTGCTTTATACTTATTGCATTTTTTTTAGTATTTCCCATTTTAAAATGGGATCAGAAACATTTTCCTGTTTAATCTTCCATATGTATGTAGACAGGTTAGTGATGTGTTTGTAATTTTCATGCTTAAAGTGATGTGTTTGTAATTTTCATGACATGATTAGAGCAACGCTTATTTGAAATTACCTTGGGTTGATCCTATGTAAAATTTCACGTTTTTTAATACTAATATTGGGTTTATTTCTGTGTATTTCAACTTTATAAACCACGCATTCTTGTTGACACCTTCCCTTAGAGGATTTCTAATAAGCTGGAAAGCAAGAATCAGCATTTATTGTAGAGTTTGGAGAGACAAGAAGCCAGTTTAGGACCACGTTACCTTACAACAATTGCAGGGATACCGACAAGTCTGGGCGCCTTGCTGAGATCTCGTTTGGAGATGGTGACAAAAACTATGAGCAGAATTATGTGCATTATGCATTATTATATTATATTATAGTAGAGAATCCGTCCTTAGGGATAATGTCTAGGAGAAAGATCAGGAAAACATACACTTAAAGAATGGAGAGTTGGAAGAGAATTTCCGAGCAAAACATTCGGTTTTATCAGCAGTGCACCTTTGTGAAAATTAATTGAAATAAAACGAATAATTCCGTTATTATTTACATTTTTCGTACTTATCCAATGAAACATGACCCTGTGCACATGTTAATACTTCATATGTCCATTCCACGAATTCTTTCCTTGCAGATTGACCACAGATTCTCGACTGGACTTAAATCAAGAGAGTCTACGAGCCAGTCGATAGTAATATGATTTGCTCAATGGTAATGTTTGCCATTGTATTCGTACGCTTGGAGTAACGTCCATCGCTGACAATGGCTGTAGGACAACTAATCGACAGTCGAGACAATAGTGTCTGGGCGTAATGAAAATATGATGCAAACATGGATGACGGAATATTTTTCAAGGTCAAACAAATTTCATCATACATCTTGGAAATAAATTCATATTACTGCACACCACTGCAAATGACCTTATCAGGGGTAAAAAAAAACAAACTATTACACCCTGTGTCACCAGTGGGTCTAAAACTGACCGTATGGTGAAAGAAAAGAAACTAAAGCTGTTGTTTGAATTAATTTACACAAGGGTGTGGATGAAATACTTCAAACTAGTTGAAGAGAGGGTGGATTGGGGATTTACTTTTGTTCAACACAGTTTTAAAGGTTTAGATTTAGAAACCTTATTTTACCGGCACATCAACCCCACGGGTCATCTAGCATCGAATCTGGAAGTTTTAAGATTTCTTTTTATTTTGCAGACTAATTCTTTAATGAGGGGTTATTATATAAGGGTGGGGATGCAAATTGGGATTTTGTTGTAGTTTTCAGCCGGGGGTTCATTCAGTTTCCTTTTTATATTTTATGGTAGAATTGTGTAATTTTTAAGAATGCGCACATATAGATAGATAGATAGATAGATAGATAGGTGGGTGAGTCGATTGATAGATATGAAAAGAATGACACAGATAGATAGATAGATAGATAGATAGATAGATAGATAGATAGATAGATAGATATGAAAAGAATGACATAGATAGATAGATAGATAGATAGATAGATAGATAGATAGATAGATAGATAGGTGGGTGAGTCGATTGATAGATATGAAAAGAATGACATAGATAGATAGATAGATAGATAGATAGATAGATAGATAGATACATAGATATGAAAAGAATGACATAGATAGATAGATAGATAGATAGATAGATAGAAACAAACAGACTGATAGATTGGAAAAAAAAACGATCTGTTGGATGACATTTCTAAAGATTCTTAATCTAAAATTCTAATGCAAATTCTAAACTAAAAATTCTAGAAAAAAATGTATTGCTGGTACTTTTACCGCCAAAATGCAACTCTATACCTTTGGGGGCGGTCGAGACTATTTGTCCATATTTGGTGCTACCAGCCCTGGTCAGAGTGGACCTGGGAACAACAGCAATTAAGAGCTGGTTTCACGCTCCTCAGGACCTCCATTCTCCCGAAAAGTGGCATTTCTGCCGGATGTAGTTTATCGTCATACCCTGGACTATACCGAACTTATGAGAGGCTATACGATGTCTCATTCTATCAGCGAACAACGACTTAGCTTTGTTGAAGACACGCGTATGATCATTACGAGCAGACACAAATAGGCGTCTGTTATGATCGTTAGTATAGCTGGAAGAAGTGATTCCTGTGGGCTATAGCGGCTGATAGGCAGGTTTGAACGAAGGAGAAGGTTGCGGTTTCATTTGGTATTTACGTTCTGGTACGAAAGCTTCGATAGGCACGTAGCTGAGTGTTTAGAATGTTCGCATTCTGACCATGAGGCCCGGGTTCGAATCTCCCAATGGTCGATTTGTCAAGAAATTAACTTCCTGGTCTTATCGGTTTGGGGTGAGGCGATCCAAGTTTGCGGCGAATGGAGAATGCGTTATTACCATATCACCGTTTAACTCTAGCCTTGTTGTGTAGATGGAAACCTTTGGGGAGCTGTCGATGGTTGTGTTAGCATGAAATCACAAGTCATCGTGACCGAGGGTTTGTGTGTGCTGACCATGTTTAGACTGTTGATTACGCTAGACAACACGCTCTCTCCCAAAAACTGTAACTAATGTCCGCTCAGGATAGTTGATGTACAAAGCACTGGAAAGACCTGTGGATGTTAAATAAGCATGTGCCTGAACAGGCGTCTGTAATAGAGATTTTCTAGTCGCCCCAGTAGTGGCCAGCTATTATATGATACGAAAGCTTCAATGCCGGCTTTCATCCATTTTTCTACTTCGTATTTTGGAATATACGCCCCATTTGTATTTAATAAACCGTGTGTATTACTTCTACCATCCTGCGCATTCTCTGTTCTCTGGTAGGACTCGAACCTGTGTCCCCCTTTGTAGGGGAAACTATCGTTTGATTCAGTGTGATTTACCACTCGACCATGAAAAAACGTCACAGTTCTATTTTCCTTTCTTAAGGAAAACACTTCCTCTAAACCCCTTTGAGCCATACGTTCTTGAACAATTTTAACCTTTCTGCTTGAGATCCTGAGTCAAAAAATCGCAAATAATTGGTATCTAATGCTTCACGTAGATATAAAAATAGTTACAAAAAATATAAGTTCCTGGTTGCTTCCCTGACTGTCCAGTTTGAGACTCTGCACACTTCATGCTAAAAACGATCTTTTTAAAAAATTTTTTTATGCAAAACAGATGCACAAAACACAAAGAAGAGGCGCGGACATGTTGGTATAACGTTCGATGACATCAGAATATTACGGCTTTTCTGATTGGCTCTTCAAAATAAGACAACCAATAGCAAAACACGACGCAAGTGTTTACCCACAATTCAACGGGTGGCTGGGCATTATGTCATTTTTCTCTACTGCTGTTGAGCCGATGGCTGGGCATTACGTTGTCGGAATTAACTCCTCCTTGATTTCCAAATTGTTCACTAGGTCATGCTCGCCCTACACTAAAAATACTGGGCGATTTATTGTTTCGTTCTCTTTTTACTTTGCATTGCAGTGGACACATTTAAAGGATGTGATCTCTCGCAGAGATCTGCGTTTAGCCCACTTGTGGGAAAACGCCATGAAACACACATACACATACGAAGAACATTCACCAAAATACAAAATCTTTACGTTCACACACAAACGCAAATGCTAATATCTATGTCCATTGTAAATTTTGTTGTTTAATACATATACTTGTTTGTATGTATATATATATATATATATATATATATATATATATATATATATATATATATATATATTTACATTATTCGGACTATTGTCCTCATCTTTGTCGCCATATTTATTCCAACGTTTCGGCTGTTGTAGGCTCCGGCCTTCTTCAGGTGGTTGGAATGTCGGACTGAACCTTTTATTTCGCTCACTGGTGTAGACTGTTCTCAAGGCACGTGGAACTAGAATAATAGTCAAAATAATGTAAATAGTGTACATAATACCTCATCTCAGAAATATAGACATATATATATATATATATATTTTAAGACATTTTTATGTTTATACACTCTTTTTATAGATATGTGTATCTATATGTAAGTAAATGCTCTGTTTATAATAAACAGTATTAGACAACATTTACCGGCCTGAATGTCCGAGAAATTTTCACAGAAAATATTTTCTATAAAAAGAATGTATAAACATAAAAATGTCTTAAAATAATTGTCGGATTTCATTTTCATTATATATATATATATATATATATATATATATATATTATAAATTAATTGATTTAAAATATATTTTTTTTTTCGCTACACAGTTCTAACCATGTTTCAAAAATTCTAAAATCCAAAAATTTTGTCCTTCTTAAATTTTCCAAAATTTTTCCTCAATTCTTTTTGAAATATTTTCCAAAATTCTTTGATTTAATCACAAAAATTAAATTTGAATTTTTAGCTTCCATTTTTAAAAATGGTTATTATTTTTTTTTATAGCGAAAAAAACCCATATTTTAAATCAATTAATTTATAATATTAATGCTCTGTAAATTTACATTGAGCACTATTTTGTAAAAATAAAAAATATCAATAAGAACACCGGATTATATATCTTGCTGTTCTTTTTTTATTATATATATATATATACATATATATATATATATATATATATATATATATATATATATATATATATATAATTGTTTTGTTTCTTTTTTGATCTTCATGGTTGGACTCAAATTTAGTCCGCCATATTTTCAACCGGTGGCTGGGCATTACGTCATTTTTTTTCTAACACTGGTAAAGCGGTGGTCAGGGCTCAAAGGATTAAGTCAGACTTAAGGTTCTTATCTGCTAGTTTCCGTATACAAAACGTAAACAAAGCAATTTGTAAAGAATTAATGGATTTATTTTTAAATAATACCGTATGAGGTAATACAAATGTGAGATTATAAATAAAGCCATTAATTCTATACATCCTGAATATTAAAGCTGAAGGCAAAGTTAAGTAAATATATCAATTGAAACGTCTGGCTTATCTCGTCGCTTACAGGAGTAAAAGAGTTACAAGAAAGGAAGCCAATTGGTAAACGTTGACATATTTATAGCTACCTTGTTTTAAAAGTTTGTTGAGTCATTTGCACTTTAAGTGGCGCTGTGATACAATATTTAATGTGTAAACATCTGAAATCTCTGTAACTGTACCAGAAAGTGTACACTGCTGTTGATGTAAAATGTTACCAAAATACGCACGCGCGGGCATGCGCAGTCAAACATTCACACACATACATATATACATGTTTATGGCTTGCGTTGAATTTATTTTATTTGGAGATAGATATGAACAGCGGTAGATTGATTTGATTTTGCCATTGATAGAAACAGACAAAGATAAATAGACCTAAAAATACTGAGATAGATAGATAGATAGATAATAGATATAAACATAGATGGAATCCAACCAAAATAGAAAGAGATAGATAGACAGATAGAGAGAGAGAGAGAGAAAGAGAGAGAAATAGAGAGAGAGAGAGAAATAGAGAGAGAGAGAGAGATGGCGAGAGTTGAAAAGATAGCTAGCTAAATAGACAGAAACAAAGAAAGCTGAACACAATCATTGATAAATAGATGCGTAGATAGATATGAACAAACTGAGAGAGAGAGAGAGAGAGAGAAAGAAAGAAAGAAAGAAAGATAAACAGAATGATAGAGAAATAGACAGAAGTAAACTGAGAGAGCAAATTAAACATAAACAAAACGAGTTAGCGATATATATATATATATATATATAGAAAGAGAGAGAGAGAGAGAGAGAGAGATGAACAAATTTTTACCATCTATCTATCTATCTATCTATCTAACAGACAGACAGACAGACAGACATGGATAGCCTGATGAATCGATATAGATATATATATCTAAACAGACTGAGATAGAGAGCTGAACAGATAGAATATAAAAATATAATGTAAACAAAACTAGAAAATATATATATATATATATATATATATATATATATATATATATAGATAGATATAGAGAAATATGAAATTCTATAAAATCTATCTATCTATCTATCTATCTATCTAAATAGATAGATGATAATGAATAGATAATATCCTTTAGATAATAGATAGATGAATCGATAGACAGATAGGAACAAAAGGCAGATACACGCACGCACGCACACACACACACACACACACACACACACACACACACACATATAAATAGCGATAGATAGATAGATAGATAGATAGATAGATAGATAGATATGAAAAGAATGACATAGATAGATAGAGAGATGGATCGATGAGTCGATAGATAGATATGAAAACAATGACATAAATAGATAGATAGATATTAAAAGAATGACATAGATAGATAGATAGATAGATAGACATGAAAAGAATGACATAGATAGATACAAACAAACAGGTTGAACCAGCTGAAAAGAATGAAGAAAATAATTGATAGATAGATTTAGAGCGTACTATATATATATTTTTTTATAAAATCCGATCCGTTAGATGTCATTGTAATTATTACCATCTCGCTGAATCCATTCTATTTATCCATTGTTATTATTTTTGTTTTTTAAGTGAGACGAAACGTAGGCATTCAATAAATACTAATGTAGTCATATATAAACATATCACATTATAATACTTTTCCAGTTCCGGTTTTATGACATCTATTTCATTTAATCATTGTTGATTGGACGGCCTTCCCCAATTTCAGTTACTGAAACTAATCATTTCCCGGTGACATATCACATATTATTATACCATTTGACTAAAGCAGACGTTAAACGCGCTAGAAAGTTATCGGTTCTTTCTTTCTTTCTTTCTTTCTTTCTTTCTTTCTTTCTTTTTTTATAAAGATATATGCAGCTTCGAACCAACCGAGAAGGAGGCTCGCCGTATTTAAACGAAAAGTGTCAGAGATTTACTCAGTCCGCCGCTGCTATATCAAAAATTTGCGGACAGGGGACAGGAAAACTAGATGTGTGGGCAGAGGACCGGCAAGTTAATACGGGGCATAAATAAATAAATATAATTGATGCAGTCACTCATATCCGAGGATGCTGATTAACTATGCTGGCTAATCCCCATTACAGACGCCTGCTCAGGCACATTTGTGTTTGTTCAACACCCACAGAGGCCACCTGGGGTTTATACATCAACTATGCTGAGCGGACATTAGTTACAGTTTATGGGAGAGTGCGTATTATTTAGTGTGATCAACATTCTGAACAAGGCCAGCACACACAAACCCTCGGTCACGATGACTTGTGACTTTGTGCTAGCACTGCTATCTACGGCTCCCACTGGGTTCCGTCTACCCAATTTCACTCACAAGGCTTGGGTCAACTCGTAGTATGGTTTTCGGGCATTTCCCTAACGTGACGCACACTGGGTTCGACCCCTCCAGTCCGATAACACCAGGAAGTCTCCTTCCTGATAAATCGACTATGGTGAGATTTGAACCCGGGTCTGATGGTCAGAATGCGAACATTCTAAACCCTCGTTGCGTGCCTATCGAAGCTTTCGTACCAGAACGTAAATACCGAATGCAACCGCAACCTTCTCCTTCGTTCAAACCTGCCTATTCAGCCGCTATAGCCCACAGGAATCACTTCTTCCAGCTATACCAACAATCATAACAGACGCCTATTCGTGTCTGCTCGTAATAATTCTACGCGTGTCTTCAACAAAGCTAAGTCGCTGTTCGCTGATAGAATGAGGCATCGTATAGCCTCTCATAAATTCGGTAGAGTCCTGGGTATGACGATAAACTACATCTGGCAGCAATGCCATTTTTTGGGAGAATGGAGGTCTTGAGGAGCATGAAACCACCTCTTAATTGCTGTTGTTCCCAGATCCACCCAAACCCGGGGTTGTAGCATCAGTTATGGTCCCAAGTATGGACAAATAGTCTCGACACCAAAGGAATAGCGGTGTATTTTAGTGTTAAAGACATCCTGACAAATCTACCATGGTGAGATTCGAACCCGGGTCTCATGGTTAGAAAGCGAACGTTCTAACCACGTTATGCCGATACTGGGCATAACATACGTGGTAGCTCAAGAACAATGAAAGAAGCAAAATTATAATATGATTAATGACAAACGAATTTTATGTTATTATGTTTCTTGCCTTCCTTAACGGATATAATATCAACGTTAAGTTCGATTAGAGAGTTAGAGAGATCACAATAAAAATGAATAAACATAATATGTCCAGATTATTCAACCAAACAGGCGTGAATGACGATATTCTGTCTCAGTATATATATATATATATATATATATATATATATATATATATATATATATTTAACGAAATGCCTTTACCGACCAGCCACAAAGGAGCGTTCGGTAGACAAGGTCGAATTTACTGCTTATAAACTTCAATCTTCCTGTCAAAGGACGAATATTTTCTCGGGCATTCAGGCCGGTAAATGTTATTTAATACTGTTTATTATAAACAGAGCGTTTACTTAAATACTTGTATCTATAAAAAAGAACGTTAAACATAAAAATGTCTTTAATAAATAAATTGTCGGACTTTGTCCATTTCTTAATATATGACGTCATTTGTTTACATTTGATACGCCAGAGCAGTTATGAATGTACGAGATTCATGGAAGATTGAAGTTTATAAGCAGTAAATTCGACCTTGTCTACCGAACGCTCCTTTGTGGCTCGTCGGTAAGGCACGTCAGCGTAAATGACGGTTCCGTATAGGATGCAGGTTCGAATATATACATATATATATATATATATATATATATATATATAATTAATACTCTACCTTGTCTCTTTACCTACCACTCTCACCCCACCCTTGTGAAATTACAAAAATGACACTACCCATCAATTTCTAATCCCATTTTTCCTTTCATTTCGTTGTTGGAATTGTTACCTGATGATCCGGAGTCCTTTAAAAAGGATTTTGGTGAAATAAATTATTGTAATGGTACCTTAAAGTGGTCTGTTTTTTCATTAAATATTAGCTCTGGATTCACATTGAGCTCTCAGGATTTCATCCTCCTTGGAATTACCCATTTGGTTTACCAAGTTCTTCATAACTTATATATATATATATATATATATATATATATATATATATATATATGTTATGAGGTCCATTTTTCATATAAATGGACTCTACCAAGTGTACCTGGACTGCTGCCGTTAAATACCCAGTGAGGGTAGTTTCGGATGAAGGAGGTAACCTCTTGTAGAAGTTCATCTACAAACACGTTTGACTCAAGGAAGTTCTACTTCGAGACTGTATATATCTATCTGTATTTACTACTAACCGCGTTCCTGGACTTACTAACAGTATTACTCTTTGTATGATTGTGCAAATACATTTTATTTCTTATATTTAATTATTGCGTTTGTCATTCCTTGGTTCCTCTGAACCCACAACAATATATATAATTATTTATTCAAAAATATGATTCCAACACTCTACACCAATACTTCTGTTATTTTTAGTCAATGTTTCCGAATTTCATGTCAGTTATAGAAACTTTTTTAACGGAAGATTAGTTCATTGGGTGGTGGGTACTTAAAATGTCCTGATTATTTTGTATAGATTAAAACATATGAATCATCACTTCACTGGTGGGCAAACACATACACATATGTGTGTGTAGCTTGGCAATGTAAGAAATTTGAAAGATTAATAAAATATTTACACTCTTTACATTGTTGTTATCTTTAAAATACTAAAGAACTTTAGATTATTTACCTAACGAGTTCTTTCCTAATTATTTTCACACATATATATATATATATATATATATATATATATATATATATATATATAGCCGAAACTTCAATATAATTATTTGAATTAAATTGAATTAAAGTAAGCTCTGTTCCATCTTCAAGCGAAATTTTTTTTGAAACTTTCTAAAAAAAAAAATTTAATTCAACTTTCCCCCAAAAATTTAATTCAAATAATTATATTGAAGTTTCGGCTCTTGTTTTAAAACATGAGACCTCTTATGTAGCGTGTTGGAATCATATTTTTAAATAAATAATTATATATATATATATATATATATATATATATATATATATATATATATATATATATATATATATATATATATATATAAATTGCTAGAAGCATGTTTCGCTGAATCATATTCTTATCAGTGTGGCTAGATATAAGATTGTTTCAAATCCAGTTTGGATCGAAACTCTATATATATATATATATATATATATATATATATATATATAGAGAGAGAGAGAGAGAGAGAGATCCTTCTGCATACATGCTGGACTGGCGCTCTTTATACATACGACATTGTTGTAGAAAGATAACCTCGTTATGTTCTTTATATGTAGATAAGAAACATATATTTCTATGTCTATGATTTCTGTCAGACATTACGGAAATGGCCTAATTAGATTATACTGTTAATTGAAATAATTTAATCTAGTTTGTTTAAGGTATATTTTATAAAGGCGTTATGTTGAGCTATTAAATTAAAATATTTCACGTCTTGTTTGCGATTAGTTCATTTACTAGCACAAGGGTCGTCTGAAAAGTTCATAGGCTTTTCAATATATTCTCAAGGAATGTGGCCAAATGAAGTTTATTTTTCAACATATCCATCCACTTCTTCCATTGGTGTTGCAGTGCTTAGATTCTATTGCTGAAGTAGCTTTCATTCAGTTGGTAAAAAAAAAAAAATTCATGTTGGGGAACAGATGATAGTCAAATCGGGAGAATATTAATTGTAATTAACCAGTTCAAATCCACCATTTTGATCAAATTAAAACTAAAGTGTTATGTGTTGGAGCATAGTCCTGATGAAACAAGACAATTTATGTCAGTTTTCCTGGACGTTTCTTCTAAATAGCCTTTCGTAATTACCTCGGCAAGTTGGCATAGTACTCTCCATTGATGGTGTGGCCCTTTTGAAGATAGTCATCATCTTTCCTGAAAATATAATGATCGTGGCTTTCGTTGGAGCATTTGAGAATGGGTGTTTCCACAGCATGGATTTTCTCTTTGTTTCTTACTCAAAGTGATGAACCCAACACTCATCCTGGGTTAGGAAACAATCAAGGAAACCATGCAAAGTTACCTCAAACAATGTCAGATTTTCCCGTGAAGTGATCAGCCTGGTGCGCCTTTGATCAGGTATCAGAGGACATGACACTCACCAATTTATAGTCAGTCGCCCGTCATCCACCAGCATGTGGGGAACACGATCAATGTTTTCTGAGGTGGTGTTAGTTGCAGGACGTCCAGACATTGGGTTATTTTCAAGGCGCTCCCTTCCCCTCCTAAATTTAGATGCCCACATTTGAACTGTTGATAAAGCTGGGTCGTCATTCCTTAATGTAGCAATCATATCAGCATGAATAAACTTTGGATTTAAACCCCTTTTTCTGCAGTTACTTGATAACACCACGATCCCAAATTTTGTCCATTTTCAAGAGAAATGGCTACTAGTTACTTATGAAGTGTTCTTTGAACAGACAGAAGTTATTTTGCCTGGAAAAATTGCAGTTATTAATAAGAAAAGTTGTAATTAATGCATGCAGGTTTTTTTTTTTTTTTGCTGTAGCATCACTCCTTCATAGTCGGGGGATAAATTTTTCAGCCCATCCCCGTAAAAAAAAAATCGTAAGGGTATATTTTCTGTGTGTGCTAATTCCATAATTCATGCTAGAAATCCAATTTAAATATTGTTAAATATAATAAATTTGAGACTATTATTTTTTAATCAAGTGTATCATAAATGTTCTTCCTGGGGGAATTGACCTTTGCGGTCAGATACAAACTAAACAACGGAAGTTTTGTCTTCTGATTTATGAGCGAAAAGTGGGAATGATAGATACAGAGAAAAGGTTGTCGGAGTGGTTTCTTAAACGTCAAGCAATGTAGAATAAATTGACTTTCGCGTTCAAACGGCTCCCCAGTGGAGGAAGAGTTTAAAGATGCTGGTATACGTATTGATGTTTTTTTGTCTCTGGAACCAAAAACAGTTCGCCGGGAGAGGACGAGAAAGAAGAACGCAACTTTATTAACGAATCGAGTCCGTAACCAAGACCTCCCTAGAACGAGGGGACTATACAACAATATTATAATGTAATGGCTAACCGCTCGTATCCGTGTATGCCTGTCTGAAAGGGCGGCTATCAAATCCCTATTGCAGATACCTGCTCAGGCACATATGTGTTTGTTTAACAACCACAGAGTCCGCCTGTGGTTCATACTGCAACTATGCCGAGCAGACCTTTCTTATCGTTTCTGGGAGAAAGCTTATTAAATAGTGGCGACCTAATGCTGGATGAATTTCTTCTTTTTATTGTTTTTCTTCTTTTATGTGCTGTTTCCCTTCTGGATGTGGGCAGTTACCACTCTCCACAATTTCCAATTTGTTATAGTTATCTCCAGAGCCAGTGAAAGGGTTTCGTACCTAGAATCTATGATACGGTGCCACCCATTAAACACCTTAACTTTCATAAGTTAGTATCCATATAAAATTGTTATGATGTTGATTTGGGACAAACGCCGAATAACACGTAACAAATAAAAAGGATTTTAATAGGTTGGTAAAAAGGTACAGAAATCGCCTGAGTAGTCAATAACTAGCTCAGCTAAGGACTTCTCTGTCTATCTATCTTCCCCATGGCAACTGACATGCCACTATTTAAAGTCTTTGTTCACAGACGCAGACAAGTTCATCTTCAAGAGGGGTGGTTTCCGACACAACAAAAATACAAATTTTATCGTAACCTAATTATGTAAAATAATGGATCATATGCAACATAGGTAAACAATTCAAGTAGAAAAATTGAAAATAAATCCAATGTATCTAAATACAAATTAGAGACCAGTCATAATAGATCATTCCATGTTAAATAAATAAATCAATGTTTTACGGCAATTTTTAACATCACTTGTGATTTTTCTTGTTAAAAAGTTGAACAATTTTAACACATTCAACATTATGGATAAAAAAAAACAGTGAATTTTATATGGTGTTTCTTCTAGACTTAGCAAGAGTGAAACAAATTCACTGATTTGGACAAAAAAAGTCAAACTGAAAATATGTCACAACCCATGATGTGATGAAAAAATTTCAAAATATAATACGAAAATCTATCAAAATCAGATGACTAAGAAAGCTGGTGCCTAATGTTAGAAAAAAACGACTTTTGTTTCACTGTAGATCATTCATTTAATGATTGAAAATACTTGGTTAAAAGTTTTCTATTGCAAGGGTCTCATGCCCCCCGACCCCCCCACTAAAAAAACAAAACAAAACCAAAAAACTACGATACAGGACCCCTACACTACTACATCTCAATTTTCATAAGGTAGTATTCATATAAAATGCCAATTATGCACAATAATCGATCATATGTAATATAGGAGAACAGATAACAATTCAATTAAAAAAATAGAAAATAAATCCAATGTATCTAAATACAAATTAGAGACCTGTCATAATAGATGATTCCATCTTAAATAAAATCAACAATGTTTGGGGGCCATTTTTAACATCAACTTCAGGTTTTTCTTGTTAAAATGTTGAATAATTTTAACACATTCAACAATATGGATTAAAAAAATAGTGAATTTTATATACAGGTTTTTTTTTGGTTTTTTTTTTCGGGACTCAGCATGAGTGAAACAAATTCACGGATTTGGATGAAAAAAGAAAAGACCCCAGAATGACGTCATCCTTCAATAGCCAATTGCGCTTAGTTTAATTTGTAACGCAAATAAACGTAGGTAGAAAAAAAAGCAAATGTTGGTAAAATAGGAATGGTCGCAGATTTGACCCACCCCTGGTCAGGGCTAGCACGCGCCGGTCCTGGTTATTCCATCACGAAAGCACCGTTAAGTTGTGCGGGCTATATATATATATATATATATATATATATATATATATATATATATATATATATATAAATTCAGAGTTGGATTTATTTAATGTCATAGTTTTAATTACGTCTTAAATCTTTTAGCTGATGCACATGCAAACTTTTGTCTTTATATATTAGATTCCTATTTTTAATAAAAAAAAAACATGTCTTTTTTTAAAATGTATTTATTTTCTTCTTTAAAAAAAGAAAACCTCTGGAAAATCTTGCGCAAAATACATAAAATTGTGCGTAGGCAGAAGATAGGAACTATTTAGTGAGCGGATCAAGCGGAATCCCCGGTGTTACAAGGTTTTTGTATGATAGACAAAATCGCATTCATTTCCTGATATATCTACACGCACAATGCGTTGTTTTTATTTCTAATTATTTGCGGGTAATATGTCTGTTTGCGATGTAAACATTGAATACAAAATATGCGTAATGTCCTCCTCCGCTTTTTAAGGGATTTGTCATAAAATGTTGAAGGGTTTCTCTTTCTAGATCTTCAGAAAATAACCAGTCATTATCTTAAATACACAACTCAGTCAAATTCTCTTGATTCCTCTACAAAACTAAAAAAAAATCACGTTTGATTTCATAGGTTACAAGATAGAGAGCTGTTCCTTGAACGGTCACTCGTTTCCTTTCTTTTGAAAGTGGGCATCACTGGCTAGTGCCTGAAGCGTGCCTCACATCGTCTCCATACCGCAGCTCAACAGGTACCGAGTTGAATCTAGTCAAGATACAAAATTAACGAAGTTAACTAAAACCATGCTCGCAACACATCTGTTTACCCCTCATTCTACGTCAATGATAACGTTCGCTACGAGCGCGTTGTGTATTGGTTAATGATTAAAAGCAAACGCTTTTAACACAACGTTGAAAGCCACGACTTCCAGTTGCGAAAAAAATCACAAAAGACTGACACGACTACACAAAAAATTATCCTGTCCTGTGGCGCCGGGGGTGGCAGTACCGCCTTAGCCACCGAAACCTTGTTGACGGCTGAAAAGGGCAGAGTATCACACGTGCTATAACTCGTTGTATGTAGGAAATAGGTTAGAATGTATAGCATTTTTTTTCACAGGATAGAAAATAAAGTATTCTTCTATTACAAGTTTTTTGAATTGAAATATTCTTTTTGAAAAGGTTAGACATTCGAGCGTTCTATTTACAAAGGTTAGAAATAGAGCGTTCTTTTATGCAGATTAGAAATCAATATTTTCACAAAGTTTAGATATTAGAGCCTTCTTTTTTTACACGGGTTTAAAATTAGTGTTCTTTTGAGTAGATGAGATATTAGAGTGTTCTTTGTACATTGAAGTAATGGAATAACCTGTAACCCCCATGAGTTACTACACTATAGGTAGTAACTACCTATAAGTATCTGTAATTCAACGGACTACAGAGTCTACCCGAAATCTTTTCGGTCGAACTCTTTGCCTCTGAGAACAGAGGAACCCGGACGAGCCTCAGCCGAAGGGCAGATTCTCGTTCGGGTTGACCAACCCGATCCCGTTATATGGGTTCTACGGGCATTTTTTGGCCGAGCCTACGGGCTCGGAGAACCCACGTTAAACTCGACCTTATGCCACATGCAACCTTCGTGGGGGGTGGGGATAAATATACTAGTCGAAATCTTTTCGGCTAGACGGTCGAACTCTCTGCTTCTGAGCAGAGAGGAACCAGGACGAGGCTCAGTTGAAAGGCAGAGTCTCGTTCGGGGAGGTTGATCAACCCGATCCCGTTATGCGGGTTCTACGGGCATTTTTTGGTCGAGCCTACGGACTCAGAGAACCCACGTTAATCCCGGCCTTGTGCCACATGCAACCGTCGTCGCGGGGTGGGAGTGGCTAAATTATACTAGCCGAAATCTTTTTCGGCTATACAGTTGAACTCTCTGCCTTCGAGCAGAGAGGAACCAAGACGAGACTCTGTCGCGGGGAGGTAGAGTGACCCTGAACCCGTTTATACGGGTTCGAAAAGGAATATTTTTGACCGAGCCTACGGGTCGGAAGACCCACGTAAAACTCTGCCTTGTGCCACATCTACCCTTGTGGGGGTGGGAGGCTAGTAGACTAGCCGAAATCTTTTTCGGCTTGCTGGTCGAACTTTCTGCCTCTGAGAATAGAGAAACCCAGACGAGACTATGCCGAAGGGCAGAGTCTCGTTCGGGGAGGTAGACTGACCCGATCCCGTTTATCCGGGTTCTACAGGGATTTTTTGGTCGAGCCTACGGGCTCGGGAACCCCACCTTAAATTCGGCTTTGTGCCACATGTGACTGCTTGGGGCAGTTGCTAGATACACTAGCTGAAATCGTTTTCAGCTGTACTGTCGGACTCTCTGCCTTCGGACAGAGAGGAACCTGGACGAGGCTGTGCTGAAGGAGGTAGACAGACCCGAACCCGTTTCTGCGGGGTTTACGGTGAATTTTTGGCCGAGCCTACGGGCTCGGATAGCCCCACATTAAATTCGGCATTGTGCCACATTCTACCCCGTGAGGATGTTGGTAAATATTTCTACTGGGATCTGTTAAATACGACTCAGATTTACGCAAGGACTACCAACCTTCCAATAGTAGCACTGACTACTGGACTGACCTACGACGACCTTGTGCATAACTGTTACCTTTATTCTTATTGTACTGGTTTTTTACAATAGACCTTTACTTATTTTATCCACCTTGTTTTTCAAGTATATATTCCTATTAGCAAGGAATATAACATTCACAGACATTAGAGCGTGCTTTTTACTCAGGTTAGAAATTAAAGTATTCTTTTTAAACTGGTTAAAAATTTGAGCGTTCTTTGTAAAGAGGTTAGACATTAGGGCGTTATTTCTACGCAGGTCAGAATTTAGAGCATTCTTTTTATGCAGGTTAGAAATTAGAGCGTTATTTGTAGACAGGTTAGACATTAGAGCGTTATTTCAATGGAGGTCAGATTTTAGAGCGTTCTTTTTTTATACAGGTTAGAAATTAGAGCGTTATTTGTAGACAGGTTAGACATTAGAGCGTTATTTCTACGGAGGTCAGATTTTAGAGCGTTCTTTTTATACAGGTTAGAAATTAGAGCGTTATTTTTTGACATGTTATTAATTAGAACGTCTTTTTACATAGGTTAGATATTGACGCCTATGAAACCATTCTTCTTAAACGGGATAGAAAGGAAGGCGTTCTTACAAATTTGGAAAAGAATGCCGTCTTCTATCTCATAGATCGTGGAGTGTTGTTCTGAAAGTATTTTTTTTTTCAGAATAGAATTTTCTTAAATAGTTGTGAAAGTAGAACATTCTTCTGAAAATTTTTACAAAGGTCTAATGATATAAAGCGTAAAAAGAATCTGCTAATTTATATGGTTAAAATCTTTTGGCGTTCCTGGACCGCAAAAAATCTTTAAATGAGATTTTTACTACGCTTGACACTGATGCATTGCTTGCAGAATAGTATGGCTTCAGTTTTGGAAGATAACGTCTGATAATGAAAGCTTATAAGAAGTTTTGCATAGTTACAAACATCTCTGTTTGAATAATGTATTAACATATGCCAGATTAGCCACATAATCCGACAAAATTCGACCTTTAACATTGAGAAAGAGACAGACGTCGATTAAGAAAGATAGCAATGTTAAAAACCTTTTGTCAGTCCGATAAGGTCAAAAAAGCAGCTGATCTTTGGGCTAGCTTTTCAAGGGTTAAGAAGAACTTTAACATATGTCTATATTTCTGAGATGAGGTATTATGTACATTATTTACATTATTTGGACTATTGTCCTCATCTTTGTCACCATATTTATTACAAAGTTCCGGCCCTTCAGTATCTGTCTATATATCTGAGATGAGGTATTATGTACCTTATTCGGACTATTGTCCTCATCTTTGTCGAAATATTTATTACAACGTTTCGGCCGATGTACGGGCCTTCTTCAGGTGGTTGGAATGTCTTTTCGCTCACTGAGGTAGACTGTTCCAAGTTGGGATGTCAATCAGAACCCCTGGTATTTTCCTCTGAAAGTTAACCTGTAAGCCAGGTAGACTCCTGTTCCTAGTTCCACCATATAAATATTTCCATGTTTTAATGGATGTCAGAAAAAAATATCAAATTATTTCCTGGTAATTTTCCTCTTGACTTAAGTTAACCACTGCCTTAGCCAATCAGATTAACAATAATAAAAAAAAAATGCACTTACCGGCGTAAGAGTTCCAACTAGCGTCCAGCTGGCAGACAAAAAATAAAGCAGGTTGTAACTTAATACATATCCTGCAAACTGAGAAATCATGCTAGTATTTATATAGTAATACTTCCACTCAGGTACCAGCAGCCAATCATAGCCCAAGCAATGGACTATCCCACTTTAGCATAATGAGATGCTCCATTGCACCATAAATAGCTCTGTCTCTATGTTGAATTAGTTCTTCACTCAGCTTGCTCCACAACTGAGTGGTTATCTTGACCACGTGATTGTTCGACATGGCGCTGCGAACAGGATTTATGACACCTGAAAATTGGGAACTCTTCTTCATTGAAGCAGGCATATCCACCGACTCGGCCAAAACTCATGCAACAAGGTTTGCGGACGAGAAGCTGACAATCGAGAGCCTTCAAATGCTGGATCGATCTATGCTTAAGGAGCTGGGAGTCACATTAATGGGAGAAGCCCTGTGTATCATTAAGCAGGCTAAGGAATCCACCACCCAGACAACCCGCATTCAGGCACTAGCAGCCAAGCCTCCTCATCTCAATCTCGAGATGACACCACAGCAATTCAGGAAGTTCCGAATTGACTGGGATGTCTTTACCAAGATGACAAATATGCCAAACTCCCAAGCTAATATTCACCTATACAATTGTGCTGATGAGGCTGTGCAAAATGCCATAATCAACACACACCCTGACTTCTTTACCACTGATCCAGATAATCTACTTGACATGGTAGAAGTGTTGGTCACCCAGAGGTCAAGTCCTATTGTCCATCGCCTTGCTTTTGCCTCCATGTCTCAGGATGCTGATGAGCCAATACAAAGTTACCTTGTCCGCCTCAGAGCCGTAGCCGTTGATTGTAACTTTACCTGCCCCTCGTGTGAACATGACCTGTCTGATATATACATCAAGGACCAGATCATCCGTGGAATAGCAAATGACACACTCCAGGCTGACCTACTGGCCAAAGCTGGGGCACTTAAATCCCTTGAACAAAATATCCGTCATGCTGAGGCATTTGAATCAGCATTGCGGGACCAAACCTCAATGGCCAGTGCTTCAGATACAGCTGCTGCTCGGCTATCAACATACCGCAGACAGAAGGGTACACCACAAGCCAACGAGGCGATCCGTACCAGCACCTATTGCAACTGCAATGTTAAACCAAACCACCAGGCTTGCTTAGGTTGTGGCAGCCACCAGCATGGCACCTCAGGAACTGAATCACGCCGGCTAAAATGCCCAGCATGGGGACAAACATGTAGTAATTGTGGGAAGCCCAATCACCTATCGAGGGTATGCCGGGCTAAGAAACCAGCTCAAGCGGTCAGGAAAAGCCTAGAGGCTAATGAAGCCGCCATGGACACACTTATCGCCCACATCACATTCAATCAAACGACAGGCACGTATACGTCTAAAGACACAGGCCAGATAAGGAAATTGATGCATATGTTGTTCCATTTTCGCCAAAACCGGATCCCAGACAAATTAAGAATATCCCCAGAAATCACAGCACTAGGATGACAATCTTTCCTGACAGTGGGGCCACCATATGTCTCAGGGGACTTAAGCACCTTCTGAATATGGGGCTCACTATCGAAAACCTCATTCCATCAAGAAAAGTCGTCCGAGCTGTGGGAGGCTTTACGCTCGTATGTCAGGGTTGGCTCCCCGTGGAATTCATCGTCCAAGGAAGAACAACTAAACAAGCCCTATACATATGCAAAAAAAGATTCAGCGGCTATACTTCAGCAAAGCAGCCTGCATTGATGTAGGGATACTGTCCAAAGACTTCCCGAAGCCAACAACTACAATATTACCCCAAACAACAATGCAACACATGCCCTCGACAAGCACACATAAAAAAATCGGACGTGAGCCCTAAACAATGCAAAGTCGAGGGACAACTTCCAACACGCCCCAAAAAACTCCCTTTTCTTCCAACAGAACAAAACATTGATAAGCTCAAGAATTGGCTATTAAATCAATTTGCCGAAACGGCGTTCAAGAACAATGGTGAATTCCCACCGATGTCTGGCCCCACTGCACATATACACCTCAAAGAAGGAGCAGTCCCCAAAGCAAGACATAACCCAATTCCTGTGCCTTTTTCACTTCAAAGAGCCCGTAAGACAGGCCCTTTGGGAAGATGTGAAAAGGGGTATCATAACCCCAGTACCCGTTGGCATGCCCGCTGATTGGTGTAGCACTATGGTAATTACCGCAAAAAAAAATGGCAAACCACGAAGAACCATAGACTACCAACACCTGAATTCACAGTGCAAACGGGAAACACACCATACAGGGTCACCATTCCAGCTAGCACTACAAGTGCCACCTAAACAAAAAGAAAACGGTGTTGGATGCTGTTGATGGATATCATTCCATCCCCTTAGATAAAGAGTCCCAGCCACTCACCACCTTCATCACAGAATGGGGAAGGTTCATGTACCTGAGAATGCCACACAAGGTTACCTAGCATCTGGCGATGCCTACACCCGAAGATATGATGAAGTAATAAAAGACATCCCCGCAAAGTAAAAATCGTGGATGACACCCTACTCTATGACTCTGACATCGAAGGAGCCTTTTTTTCACACCTTCGATTTTCTCCTCCATTGTGCAAAAAACGGCATCGTAATAAATAGAGAAAAAAATCCAATTTTGCCAAGACACGGTGCAGTTTGGGGGCCTCAAATAACATCTTCTGGTGTAACCCCTTCTAAATCCATGCTGGAGGCAATATTGAGCTTCCCAATACCAAAAACACTCACCGATGCCAGATCATGGTTTGGGCTGGTCAACCAAGTCGCTTGGGCATATTCACTAAGCCCAGTCATGCTTCCATTTCGTGATCTCGTAAAACGAGACTCACACTTTACATGGAATAAAAGCCTGGAGGATGCATTCCAGCAGTCAAAGAAGGTCATAGTTGACTTAGTCCGAAAAGGCATCGCAACATTTCAAAAAGAAAGAATAACCTGCCTTGCCCCAGATTGGAGCAAAGACGGAATGGGCTTCCTACTTCTGCAGAAGTATTGCTCATGCACCACTGACAAAGCCCCAGTTTGCTGCCCTGAAGGTTGGCGCCTGATATTTGCTGGTAGCAGATTCTGCATTGATGCTGAACGCAGATATGCACCTATTGAAGGCGAAGCAGCAGCAATTGCATGGGCATTGGAAAAATGTCGGATTTTTGTAATGGGTTGCCCGAATCTCATAGTGGTTACAGATCATGAACCACTAAAAGGATTATTCGGAGATAGAGACCTTAGTAAAATCCAAAACCCCCGATTATTCAGGTTAAAGGAGAAAACCCTCAGGTACAGATTCACCATTCAGCACTGCCCTGGGAAATGGCACAGAGCCTCCGATGCTGTCTCTCGTAACCCAGCAGACATCTCACAGGCACTCCTAAATGTATTCACTGCTGAACCCTCTCAATCAGACATCATAGAGTCTGACAACATGGATGACTGGGTCAAATCAAAAACCTTATTAGCAACATTCGGTGCAAATGACAACCTGGAGCTCATCTCAGCAGACGTTATCCGTACGGCGGGACGCAGCGACCCGCAATACAAAAAAATTAATAGAAGTAATACAAAACGGATTCCAAAGAACGCGCATCCTCACTGCACCTGAAATCCGCGAATATTGGGAAGTGAGGCACCGCCTAAGTGTTGACGACGGGTTAGTGCTCTTAGATCAAAGAATTGTTATCCCCACCTCACAACGCGCAAAATATTACATAGCCTACATTCTGCACATCAAGGCGAAGTTGGCATGAAGGCACGTGCCAATGAATCTGTTTATTGGCCCGGGATGAATGCTTCAATTCGTAATATTAGAGCAGGTTGTACGTTCTGCTCAAAAATTGCCCCGAGTCAACCAAAAGAGCCAATCAATTTGACACCATCTCCTGATTGGCCATTTCAGCAAATCGTCATGGACATCTTCCATGTTGGAAACCATGGTTACTTAGCATGCGCTGACAGGTTAACGGGCTGGCTGAATCTATACCACTTGAGCCACGGAGAAGCTAATGCCTCAAGGATTATTTCGATTTGCCGAGACATATTTCAAACCTACGGCGCTCCTGAGGAACTCAGCAGTGATGGTGGGCCACCCTTCACATCTCTTCCATTCAAGCAATTTTTGCAAGACTGGGCTGTTAAACAAAGGTTATCATCTGCTGGTTACCCACAATCCAATGGTCGAGCAGAGCTCGCTGTCAAAACAGCCAAGAGAATCGTAAATGGCAACACAGGAGCCCAAGGATCATTGGATAATAACCGTGCAGCAAGAGCCATCCTCCAATACAGGAATACGCCCATTCAAAACATTGGGCTATCCCCTGCTCAACTACTACTCCACCGCCGACTACGTGACTACATACCATCCCACCCAACACTCTATAAGCCACACGCGAATTGGATAACCGCAGCACAAAATCGTGAGATAAGTTTGTCCCGGCGGAACGCTCGTCTCATAGAGCGATACAACAGAACAGCACACACTTTAAACCCCCTTCAAAAGGACAAATAGTGGCACTACAAAGACCAACAACCCGTCGATGGGACACAACAGGTCAGGTCATTGAAACCCTCCCCAACCACCAATACCGTATCAGAGTTGACGGATCAGGTAGAATTACCTTACGAAATCGCCGATTTCTCAGGAAACTGGATACACCAACAATTCCAGTTCCAAGACCTAGTGCAATACCTGAGACCCCTACACCAGTGCAACAAACAGTCGACGCTGGAATAACATCAAACACTGCTCAGCCGTCTACAATAACACGGACAAAAACCCCTCGGGCATTGTCCAGACTACTTCCACACAACCAGCCAGGTTTAAAGGAAACTCATCCCTCCCCAAAGGCCACTACCCACACGCGATGGGGGGATGTAGAATAACAATAATAAAAAAGCACTTACCGGCGTAAGAGTTCCAACTAGCGTCCAGCTGGCAGACAAAAATAAAGCAGGTTGTAACTTAATACATATCCTGCAAACTGTCCAGCTGGCAGACAAAAATAAAGCAGGTTGTAACTTAATACATATCCTGCAAACTGAGAAATCATGCTAGTATTTATATAGTAATACTTCCACCCATAACAATATGTTGTACCAGCAGCCAATTTTCTGTTTAGCTGTTCATCGCCCATCCAGCAGTTGAAATCAATGGACTATCCTGCAATAGTCTTTTTTGGAGTCGAGGCTATATGAGATCCAGATAGGTTAGCAATATTCCATACTTGGTTTGATCTGACTTATGTAAAGATAGAGCTTGGTGGCGACAGTTAGGTATTTTCTGGGGCGATAAAAGGACATGACCCTGTTTCCAGCATAGTTTGCAATTACTTGAAAGAAAAAATTACAAATTGGCTGATAATTCTTTTAGCATATTTGAGCAGGAACTTCAGTTTCTTCTTGAAAATAACCAGCGTTATTGCGTTCACAGCATCCTCAAATAAAGACCTCCATGTTGTCTATAACCCTCGTGGCAAATAAATTGAGACTAAAAGTTTCTAATGCCATCTCCAAAAGAAATTTTTTGTCTAGTCCCACCCTCCATGAATGTGCAAAATATTGCGTTCATAAGTTCTTGATTCCGAGACTCATTTCTTGGGTCAAATGATCGTCAACTGCCGCAGGTCAAATGCGTTCGGACTGAATACCCCGACACTTGTCTTTCATGAGCCGCTTACAGGAAAATCCTGACAGATCAGGACAGTTTGTCGTCTTTACGCGATCATTTTTGACATGTGACACATTGTGTGTGTGTGAAGTCTATCTCAAGCGTGATGGTTAGAGCATTCTAGATAGATACAGGTTGATATCAATTTTATCAGAAACAGTATTTTTTTTTAACTAAAGATCAGCCAATACTCAAGATTCAGTCAAAATAAGATTGTTACCGAATGAACTGTGTGATATGAATGAAAGAGGAGGTGGTATGAAGTGATTATGAGAATAAGGGGGGTAGATAACGATTGACCCTTGACTTGAAGAGGTTGAGATTGTAGTGCAGAAGGTTACTGTCAAAATGGTTATGATGACTGAGGTGTGTGATCGGAATGTGTTGTGGAGTGATTTCACAGTGGAGGCTTGTGTTTGTACTAAGTCGGTCCTAAAATAGGTTCGACGTACAAAACATTAGGAACTTGATATAATAGGTAATAACGCAGAGTAATCTAGTTGTGGTCGCTGATACTTTAGTATCCGACTAATGGTCGTCCGACATCGACTGACTGATCCACCGACTCTTACTACTCTTACTTATTATAGGTGGGAGAGTCTATTAACTATAGAATAGGTGTGTACTACTATAACAGAATGAAAGATGACATGGCAGGAAGTGAATATTATGAGGATAAGAAGGATAGATAATGATTGACCTTTGACTTGAAATGGTTAAGATTGTAGTGCAGAAGGTTACTGCCAAAATGCTTATGATGACTGAACTGTGTGATATGAATGAGCGAGGAGGTGGTAGGAAGTAAAGATTATGAGGATAAGGGGGATAGATAACGATTGACCCTTGACTTGAAGAGGTTAAGTTTGTAACGTAGAGGTTTACTGTCAAAATGGCTATGATGACTGAGATGTGAGATATGAATGAAAGATGAAGTGGCAAGAAGTTGACATTGTCAGAATAAGGTGGATCTATAGCGACCCTTGGCTTGAAAATGTTAATAATTTAGTGTAAAAGGTTACTGTCAAAAGGGTGTGTGATATGAATGAATTACAAAGTGCTGGGAAGTGAAGTTTATGAGGATAAGGAGGATAGAAAACGATTGACCTTTGACTTGAAGATATTAAGATTGTATTATAGAGAGACACTATCAAAATGATTATGATGAATGAGGAGTGTGATATGAATGGAAAAGGGGGTGGTAGGGAGTGAAGATTATGAGGATAAGGAGGATAGATAACAATTGACCCCTGACTTGAAGGGGTTAGGATTTTAATGTAGACGGTTACTATAAAAATGGTTAATATGAATGAGTTAAGGGATATGAGTGGAAGAGGTGATTGGAAGTGAAAATTATGAGGCTAAGGAGGATAGATAACAATTGACCGTTGAACTGATCTCCACACAACTAGGACCAAAAGTGTTTTAACTGCGTCCCCAGGATAGCAACACGTATGTACCCCCCCTGAAGACACCTTATTTCACAGAAATAAGTTATTTTGTATTACTAAATTTTCACCTAAACTAAGACGAAAGAGATACACTATGTATTTGACTGCATATAAGACGCACCGTTGTATAATACTGTTATGGGACCTTACCCATAATAACATAATGGACTATTCCATACGTAATAAATACTTCGCCTCAAGAGGAAGCAGGGAGTTCAGCCCGAAAGATAGGCGACCGGCTGATCACTGATCATTGAACTCTCTGCCTTCGGGTGGGGAGGAAACCGAAACGAAAAATTTACGCCGAAGGGCGGAGTCACTTTCAGTGAGGTAAACCGACCCTGAACCCTTTTATACGGGTTCAAAGGGCACATTTTTCTGCGAGCCCACAGGCTCGGAGATCTCACGTTAAAACCAGCCTTGTGCCACATGATGCCCTCGTGGGTGGGGGTGACTAAATACCGTTCAGTCCGAAGTCGGGCGACCGGCTGATCGGCTGATCGGTTGAACTCTCTGCCTTCGGGCGGGGAGGAACCCGAACGAGGCTACATGATGCCCTCGTGGGGGGGGATGACTAAATACTGTTCCGTCTGAAGTCTACAGTTCCGTCTGAAGTCTGGAGTGAAGTCCGTCAGGAGTCAGTTAGTCAGTCAGAGCGAGCGAGTCAGTCAGTTGAGTCAGAGGCAGTCCGAAACAGAGTCGCGTTCAGACAATTACTACTAAACCTGATTGTTCGTACTAACACTTTTCTACCTCTCTGTATATATTCCTGTTTGTAATATATCTGTGTTATTCCATATCCGCCTTCGAGTTCTTCTTAATTGGTTCTACCTTGGAATATCACCGGACCATAACAAATACGCACCTCCCATTTCAGCAGGGCAAATAAAAAATAGTAATTTGTAAAATTAGTAAACCTACATATGGCATATAAGACGTAGGGGAAATTTAAAATATATTTTTAGTAAAAAAAAAAGTGCGCCTTATACGCCGTCAAATACGGTAGTTAAAATGGTTTATGATGAAGGATACATTGAAAATAATTTTTGTATAAAATATATTAGTTAACAGCCAATTCTCCGAGTTCCATGAAATCAATGCAGACCTCCTCCAAGGCTCGCTTCTCGGTCCAACACTCTTTCTACTTTACATTAATGATATGTCTAAGAGTATTCTTGGATCTAATCGCCACAGAGTTGCTTCCATTTACATTTTCTGTAATTATTTTCATGGTAATTGATCTGATAAGATGCCTTCGACTTCGTGAATTTAAACGCGGTACTAGATTGGCAGATAGTTCTCACCATTTTATTGCAGAAATTGGTAGATACGACCGTAATTCTATTCTAATAGTTTCTTTTCTCGTGCTTCTCTCCTGTGAAACTCTTCTCCGGCTTCTTGATTTGCTGTCAATTACGATCTTCAAAAATTTAAATGCAATGTCAATCGTCAGTTTCTGTCTTAATTCTTGTTCTTTTATTGTCTTCACGCCTTAATAGTAGTTTTTCTCATATTCTCTAAAACTCAGTCACCCCTTGCGTCCTTGTGGCTTTATTGCTTTTGATCTTCAAAAATTTAAATGCAATGTCAATCGTTATCTTCTGTCTTCTTAATTCTTATTCTTTTATTATCTTCTCTCCTTAATAGTAGTTTTTCTCATATTCTCTAACACTCAGTAACCCCTTGCATCCCAGTGGCTTTATTGCCTTTGATTTTCAAAAATTTAAATGCAATGTCAGTCGTTATCTTCTGTCTTAATTCATCTTCATCTATTGTAGATGATACAGAGGTAAATAAGTGAGTCAGTTAAGTGCCATATGTAATACACGTCTGGTCACTTTTTTATCCTGACTTATTCGGCTGAGTTTTTCCCGCAGTAGGTTGCTGTTACTTTCTGTTGTAGACTGGTTGACAAACAAGGCTAAAGGGCCCAACCTTTCCGGCTATTCAACCCACAGTTGGGTGGGAGAGATAAATTCATATCTTTCTGAAGGTTATTTGCGTGTATGTAATGTGATCCTGTTGAATAAACAATAATGAATTAGTAAGATTTTGAATTCATATTGAATAAACACCATGAATTGGAGTCACAGAATAAAAGAATCCCGATAGATTTGAATTCATATTGAATTCATTATGAAATCATATTGAAGTCATATGAATTAATAAAACAGATCCAGATAAGATTTGAATTCCGTTGAATCATGATTATGAAGTCATATCAGATCCAGATAAGATTTGAATTCATTGAATTCATCATGAAATCATATTGAAGTCATATGAATTAAAAAACAGATCCCGATAAGATTTGAATTCATATTGAATTCATTATGAAATCATATTGAAGTCATATGAATTAATAAGCAGATCCCGATAAGATTTGAATTCATATTGAATTCATCATGAAATCATATTGAAGTCATATGAATTAAAAGCCAGATAAGATCCAAATTAGATTTGAAAATCATTCATATTGAATTTCATCCTGAAATTTGAATATTTGAATTCATATGAAATTAATAAGTCATATGATCCAACATAAGATTTGAATTCATATTGAATTCATCATGAAATCATATTGAAGTCATATGAATTAATAAGCATTGATCCAAAATAAGATTTGAATTCATATTGAATTCATTATGATTCAATCATATTGAAGTCATATGAATTAATAAGCAGATCCCTAAGATTTGAATTCATATTGAATTCATCATGAAATCATATTGAAGTCATGATTAATAAGCAGATCCCGATAAGATTTGAATTCATATTGAATTCATCATGAAATCATATTGAAGTCATGTGAATTAATAAGAGATCCAGATAAGATTTGAATTCATATTGAATTCATCATGAAATCATATTGAAGTCATATGAATTAATAAGCAGATAAGATTTGAATTCATATTGATTCATCATGAAATCATATTGAAGTCATATGAATTAATAAGCAGATCCAGATAAGATTTGAATTCAATTCATCATGAAATCATATTGAAGTCATATGAATTAATAAGCAGATCCTGATAAGATTTGAATTCATATTGAATTCATCATGAAATCATATTAAGTTTATGAATTAATAAGCATATCCAGATAAGATTTGAATTCATATTGAATTCATCATGAAATCATATTGAAGTCATATGAATTAATAAGCAGATCCAAGATAAGATTTGAATTCATATTGAATTCATTATGAAATCATATTGAAGTCAATCATAATATTGAAGTTTGAATTCATATTGAATTCATTAAATATATTGAAGTCATATAGATTAATAAGCAGATCCTGAAAGATTTGAATTCATATTGAATTCATCAAAAATCATATTGAAGTCAGAATTAATAAGTCCAGATAAGATTTGAATTCATATTGAATTATATTGATCAATGAATTAGATCCCGATAAGATTTGAATTCATATTGAATTCATCATGAAATCATATTGAAGTCATGTGAATTAATAAGCAGATCCAGATAAGATTTGAATTCATATTGAATTCATCAGAAATCATATTGAAGTCATATGAATTAATAAGCAGATCCAGATAAGATTTGAATTCATATTGAATTCATCATGAAATCATATTGAAGTCATATGAATTAATAAGCAGATCCAATGAGATTTGAATTCATAATGAATTCATCATGAAAATATTGAAGTCATATCAGATCCCTGATAAGATTTGAATTCATATTGAATTCATCATGAAATCATATTGAAGTCATATGAATTAATAAGCAGATCCAGATAAGATTTGAATTCATATTGAATTCATCATGAAATCATATTGAAGTCATATGAATTAATAAGCAGATCCAGATTTTGAATTCATATTGAATTCATCATGAAATCATATTGAAGTCATATTTAATAAGTCAAGAAGATAAGATTTGAATTCATATTGAATTCATCAAAAATAAAGTCAGATCCAGATCCAGATAAGATTTGAATTCTATTGAATTCATTATGAAATCATATTGAAGTCATATGAATTAATAAGCATCCCGATAAGATTTGAATTCATATTGAATTCATCATGAAATCATATTGAAGTCATATGAATTAAAGCAGATCCAATAAGATTTGAATTCATATTGAATTCATCATGAAATCATATTGAAGTCATATGAATTAATAAGCATCCAATGAATTTGAATTCATATTGAATTCATATGAAATATATTGAAGTCATATGAATTAATAAGCAGATCCAGATAAGATTTGAATTCATATTGAATTCATCATTCAATCATATTGAAGTCATATGAATTAATAAGCAGATCCAGATAAGATTTGAATTCATATTGAATTCATCATGAAATCATATTGAAGTCATATGAATTAATAAGCAGATCCAGATAAGATTTGAATTCATATTATTCATCATAAATTATTGAAGTCATATGAATTAATAAGCAATCCAGATAAGATTTGAATTCATTGAATTCAATCATATTGAAAAAATCATATGAATTAATAAGCAGATCCAGATAAGATTTGAATTCATATTGAATTCATTATGAAATCATATTGAAGTCATATGAATTAATAAGCAGATCCAGATAAGATTTGAATTCATATTGAATTCATCATGAAATCATATTGAAGTCATATGAATTAATAAGCAGATCCAGATAAGATTTGAATTCATATTGAATTCATCATGAAATCATATTGAAGTCATATGAATTAATAAGCAGATCCAGATAATTTGATTTATTGAATTTTTCATATTGAATTGATTAATAAGCAATCCAGATAAGATTTGAATTCATATTGAATTCATCATGAAATCATATTGAAGTCATATGAATTAATAAGCAGATCCAGATAAGATTTGAATTCATATTCATCGAAATTCATGAAGTCATGAAATCATATTTGAAGAATTATCATATTGAATTAATAAGAATTAATAAGCCCGATAATGATTTGAATTCATATTGAATTCATCATGAAATCATATTGAAGTCATATGAATTAATAAAGCAGATCCAGATAAGATTTGAATTCATATTGAATTCATTATGAAATCATATTGAAGTCATATGAATTAATAAGCAGATCCAGATAAGATTTGAATTCATATTGAATTCATCATTCATATTGAAATCATATTGAAGTCATATGAATTAATAAGCGAATCAGATCAGATAAGATTTGAATTCATATTGAATTCATCATGAAATCATATTGAAGTCATATGAATTAATAAGCAGATCCCGATAAGATTTGAATTCATATTGAATTCATCATGAAATCATATTGAAGTCTATGAATTAATCCCAGATAAGATTTGAATTCATATTGAATTCATTATGAAATCATATTGAAGTCATATGAATTAATAAGCAGGGATAAGATTTGAATTCATATTGAATTCATCATGAAATCATATTGAAGTCATTATGAATTAATAAGCAGATCCAATAAGATTTGAATTCATATTGAATTCATTAGAAATCATATTGAGCATAATTGAGATCCAGATAAGATTTGATTCATATTGAATTCATCATGAAATCATATTGAAGTCATATGAATTAATAAGCAGATCCCGATAAGATTTGAATTCATATTGAATTCATCCTAAATCATATTGAAGTCATATGAATTAATAAGCAGATCCAGATAAGATTTGAATTCATATTGAATTCATCATGAAATCATATTGAAGTCCCGATATGAATTAATAAGCGAATCAGATAAGATTTGAATTCATATTGAATTAATAAGCATCATGAAATTCATATTGAAGTCATATGAATCATAATAAGCAGATCCAGATAAGATTTGAATTCATATTGAATTCATCATGAAATCATATTGAAGTCATATGATTAATAAGCAGATCCAGATAGATTTGAATTCATATTGAATTCATTATGAAATCATATTGAAGTCATATGAATTAATAAGCAGATCCAGATAAGATTTGAATTCATATTGAATTCATCATGAAATCATATTGAAGTCATATGAATTAATAAGCAGATCCCGATAAGATTTGAATTCATATTGAATTCATTATGAAATCATTGAAGTCATATGAATTAATAAGCAGATCCTATAAGATTTGAATTCATATTGAATTCATCATGAAATCATATTGAAGTCATATGAATTAATAAGCAGATCCAGATAAGATTTGAATTCATATTGAATTCATCATGAAATCATATTGAAGTCATATGAATTAATAAGCAGATCCCGATAAAGATTTGAATTCATATTGAATTCATTATATGAAATCATATTGAAGTCCTATGAATTAATAAAGCAATCAGATAAGATTTGAATTCATATTGAATTCATCATGAAATCATATTGAAGTCATATGAATTAATAAGAGATCCAGATAAGATTTGAATTCATATTGAATTCATTATGAAATCATATTGAAGTCATGTAATTAATAAGCAGATCCATAAGATTTGAATTCATATTGATTTGAATTCATATTGAATTCATCATGAAATCATATTGAAGTCATATGAATTAATAAGCGAATCCAGATAAGATTTGAATTCATATTGAATTCATATTGAAGTATGAAATCATATTGAATTCACCTTAGTCATATGAATTAATAAGCAGATCCAGATAAGATTTGAATTCATATTGAATTCATCATGAAATCATATTGAAGTCACAATTAAGCAGATCCAGATAAGATTTGAATTCATATTGAATTCATTGAAATCATATTGAAGTCATATGAATTAATAAGCACCCAGATCCAATGAATTTGAATTCATATTGAAATCATCCTTGAAATCATATTGAATTCATATGAATTAGCAGATCCCGATAAGATTTGAATTCATATTGAATTCATTATGAAATCATATTGAAGTCATATGAATTAATAAGCAGATCCAGATAAGATTTGAATTCATATTGAATTCATCATGAAATCATTGAAGTCATATGAAATTAATAAACATCCGATAAGATTTGAATTCATTTGAATTCATCCCTTGAAATCATTAGAAGTCATATGAATTAATAAGCAGATCCAGATAGATTTGAATTCATATTGAATTCATTATGAAATCATATTGAAGTCATATGAATTAATAAAGCAGATCCAGATAAGATTTGAATTCATATTGAATTCATTGTGAAATCATATTGAAGTCATATATGAATTAATAAGCAGATCCAGATAAGATTTGAATTCATATTGAATTCATTGTGAAATCATATTGAAGTCATATGAATTAATAAGCAGATCCAGATAAGATTTGAATTCAATTCATCATGAATTCATCATGAATTAATAAGCATCCAGATATTTGAATTCATATTGTTCATCATCATATGAAGTTATGAATTAATAAGCAGATCCAGATAAGATTTGAATTCATATTGAATTCATCATGAAATCATATTGAAGTCATATATGAATTAATAAGCAATCCAATAAAGATTTGAATTCATATTGAATTCATTATGAAATCATATTGAAGTCATATGAATTAATAAGCAGATCCAGATAAGATTTGAATTCATATTGAATTCATTATGAAATCATATTGAAGTCATATGAATTAATAAGCAGATCCTATAAGATTTGAATTCATATTGAATTCATCATAATGAAATCATATTGAAGTCATATTGAATTCAATAAATCATATTGCAGATCCAGATGAGATTTGAATTCATATTGAATTCATTATGAAATCATATTGAAGTCATATGAATTAATAAGCAGATCCAGATAAGATTTGAATTCATGAATTCATCATGAAATCATATTAAGTCATATGAATTAATAAGCAGATCCAGATAAGATTTGAATTCATATTGGAATTCATTATGAAATCATATTGAAGTCATATGAATTAATAAGCGAATCCAGATAAGATTTGAATTCATATTGAATTCATCATGAAATCATATTGAAGTCATATGAATTAATAAGCAGATCCAGATAAGATTTGAATTCATATTGAATTCATTATGAAATCATATTGAAGTCATATGAATTAATAAGCAGATCCAGATAAGATTTGAATTCATATTGAATTCATTATGAAATCATATTGAAGTCATATGAATTAATAAGCAGATCCAGATAAGATTTGAATTCATATTGAATTCATCATGAAATCATATTGAAGTCATTATGAATTAATAAGCAGATCCAGATAAGATTTGAATTCATATTGAATTCATCATGAAATCATATTGAAGTCATATGAATTAATAAGCGAGATCCAGATAAGATTTGAATTCATATTGAATTCATCATGAAATCATATTGAAGTCATTGAATTAATAAGCAGATCCAGATAAGATTTGAATTCATATTGAATTCATTATGAAATCATATTGAAGTCATATGAATTAATAACGAATCCAGATAAGATTTGAATTCATATTGAATTCATCATGAAATCATATTGAAGTCATATGAATTAATAAGCAGATCCAGATAAGATTTGAATTCATGAATTCATTATGAAATCATATTGAAGTCATATATGAATTAATAAGCGATCCAGATAAGATTTGAATTCATATTGAATTCATCATGAAATCATATTGAAGTCATATGAATTAATAAGCAGATCCAGATAAGATTTGAATTCATATTGAATTCATCATGAAATCATATTGAAGTCATGAATTAATAAGCAGATCCAGATAAGATTTGAATTCATATTGAATCATCATGAAATCATATTGAAGTCATATGAATTAATAAGCAGATCCAGATAAGATTTGAATTCATATTGAATTATCATATGAAATCATATTGAAGTCATATGAATTAATAAGCAGATCCCGATAAGATTTGAATTCATATTGAATTCATTATGAAATCATATTGAAGTCATATGAATTAATAAGCAGATCCAGATAAGATTTGAATTCATATTGAATTCATCATGAAATCATATTGAAGTCATATGAATTAATAAGCAGATCCATATAAGATTTGAATTCATATTGAATTCATCATGAAATCATATTGAAGTCAAATATGAATTAATAAGCAGATCCAGATAAGATTTGAATTCTGTTAATTCATTGTAAATCATATTGAAGTCATATGAATTAATAAACAGATCATAAGATTTGAATTCATATTGAATTCATCATGAAATCATATTGAAGTCATATGAATTAATAAGCAGATCCCGATAAGATTTGAATTCATATTGAATTCATCATGAAATCATATTGAAGTCATATGAATTAATAAGCAGATCCAGATAAGATTTGAATTCATATTGAATTCATTATGAAATCATATTGAAGTCATATGAATTAATAAGCAGATCGATAAAGATTTGAATTCATATTGAATTCATCGTGAAATCATATTGAAGTCATATGAATTAATAAGCAGATCCAATAAGATTTGAATTCATATTGAATTCATCATGAAATCATATTGAAGTCATATGAATTAATAAGCAGATCCAGATAAGATTTGAATTCATATTGAATTCATCCTTGAAATCATATTGAAGTCATATGAATTAATAAGCAGAATCCGATAAGATTTGAATTCATATTGAATTCATTATGAAATCATATTGAAGTCATATGAATTAATAAGCCCAGATCAATCGAATTCCTTATTTGAATTCATATTGAATTTCAGATCCCGATTATGAAATCATATTGAAGTCATATGAATTAATAAGCGAATCCAGATAAGATTTGAATTCATATTGAATTCATTATGAAATCATATTGAAGTCATATGAATTAATAAACGTCAGATATGTAGTTTAATGAATTCATATTTGATTCATTGTTCAGAAATCATGAAGTCATATGAATTAATAAGCAGATCGATATTTTGAATTCATATTGAATTCATCATGAAATCATATTGAAGTCATATAGATTAATAAGCGAATCCCGATAAGATTTGAATTCATATTGATTCATTTATGAAATCATATTGAAGTCATATGAATTAATAAGCAGATCCAGATAAGATTTGAATTCATATTGAATTCATCATGAAATCATATTGAAGTCATATGAATTAATAAGATCCCGATAAGATTTGAATTCATATTGAATTCATCAAAATCATATTGATCATATGAATTAATAATCGAATCCATTTGATATATTGATTTGAATTCATATTGAATTCATTATAAAATCATATTGAAGTCATATGAATTAATAATTTGAATTCATGAATCCAGATAAAATTTGAATTCATATTGAATTCATTTGATGAAATCATATTGAAGTCATATGAATTAATAAAGCAGATCAGATAAGATTTGAATTCATATTAATTCATCATGAAATCATATTGAAGTCATATGAATTAATAAGCAGATCCAGATAAGATTTGAATTCATATTGATTCATCGTGAAATCATATTGATCATATGAATTAATAAGCAGAATCCAGATAAGATTTGAATTCATATTAAATTCATCATGAAATCATATTGAAGTCATATGAATTAATAAGCGAATCCCGATAAGATTTAATTCATATTGAATTCATTATGAAATCATATTGAAGTCATATGAATTAATAAGCAGATCAGAATAAGATTTGAATTCATATTGAATTCATTATGAAATCATATTGAAGTCATATGAATTAATAAGCAGATCCAGATAAGATTTGAATTCATATTGAATTCATCATGAAATCATATTGAAGTCATATGAATTAATAAGCTGAGATCCAGATAAGATTTGAATTCATATTGAATTCATTGTGAAATCATATTGAAGTCACTATGAATTAATAAGCAATCCAGATAAGATTTGAATTCATATTGAATTCATGAAATCATATTGAAGTCATATAATTAATAAGCAGATCCAGATAAGATTTGAATTCATATTGAATTCATCATGAAATCATATTGAAGTCATATGAATTAATAAGCAGAATCGATAAGTTTGATAAAAGAATTCATTAATTCATTGTGAAATCATATTGAAGTCATGTTAATAAGCAATCCGAATGAATTTGAATTCATATTGAATTCATTATGAAATCATATTGAAGTCATATGAATTAATAAGCAGATCCTAATAAGATTTGAATTCATATTGAATTCATCATGAAAATCATATTGAAGTCATGTGAATTAATAAAGAGATCCAGATAGATTTGAATTCATATTGAATTCATTATGAAATCATATTGAAGTCCTATGAATTAATAAGCAGATCCAGATAAAGATTTGAATTCATATTAATTCATCATGAAATCATATTGAAGTCATATGAATTAATAAGCAGATCCCGATAAGATTTGAATTCATATTGAATTCATCATGAAATCATATTGAAGTCATATGAATTAATAAGCAGATCCAGATAAGATTTGAATTCATATTGAATTCATCATGAAATCATATTGAAGTCATATGAATTAATAAGCAGATCCCGATAAGATTTGAATTCATATTGAATTCATCATGAAATCATATTGAAGTCATATGAATTAATAAGCAGATCCAGATAAGATTTGAATTCATATTGAATTCATTATGAAATCATATTGAAGTCATATGAATTAATAAGCAGATCCCGATAAGATTTGAATTCATATTGAATTCATTATGAAATCATATTGAAGTCATATGAATTAATAAGCAGATCCAGATAAGATTTGAATTCATATTGAATTCATTATGAAATCATATTGAAGTCATATGAATTAATAAAGCAGAATCCATCATGAAATATATTGAAGTTATGAATTAATAACATCCAGATAAGATTTGAATTCATCATGAAATCATATTGAAGTCATATGAATTAATAAGCGAATCCGATAAGATTTGAATTCATATTGAATTCATCATGAAATCATATTGAAGTCATATGAATTAATAAGCAGATCCAGATAAGATTTGAATTCATATTGAATTCATTATGAAATCATATTGAAGTCATATGAATTAATAAGCAGATCCAGATAAGATTTGAATTCATATTGAATTCATCATGAAATCATATTGATCCTTATGAATTAATAAAGCAGATCCAGATAAGATTTGAATTCATATTGAATTCATCATGAAATCATATTATTGAAGTCATATGAATTAATAAATTCAGATCCCGATAATTCAACAGATCCAGATAAGAATTTTATGAAATCATATTGAAGTCATATGAATTAATAAGCGAATCAGATAAGATTTGAATTCATATTGAATTCATTTGTCATATTTGAATTAATTAATAAGCGAATCCCGATAAGATTTGAATTCATATTGAATTCATCATAAAATCATATTGAAGTCATGAATTAATAAGCAGATCGATAAGATTTGAATTCATATTCATTGAATTCATCATGAAATCATATATGAATTAATAAGCAGATCGATAAGATTTGAATTCATATTGAATTCATTATGAAATCATATTGAAGTCTTATGAATTAATAAGCGAATCAGATAAGATTTGAATTCATATTGAATTCATTATGAAATCATATTGAAGTCATATGAATTAATAAGCGAATCAGATAAGATTTGAATTCATATTGAATTCATTGTGAAATCATATTGAAGTCATATGAATTAATAAGCGAATCGAATAAGATTTGGGTCTATTGAATTCATCATGAAATCATATTGAAGTCATATGAATTAATAAGCAGATCCAGATAAGATTTGAATTCATATTGAATTCATTATGAAATCATATTGAAGTCATATGAATTAATAAACGAATCCCGATAAGATTTGAATTCATATTGAATTCATCATGAAATCATATTGAAGTCACTTATGAATTAATAAGCAGATCCGATAAGATTTGAATTCATATTGAATTCATTGAAATCATATTGAAGTCATATGAATTAATAAGCAGATCCCGATAAGATTTGAATTCATATTGAATTCATCATGAAAATCATATTGAAGTCATATGAATTAATAAGCAGATCCAGATAAGTTTGAATTCATATTGAATTCATCATGAAATCATATTGAAGTCATATGAATTAATAAGCAGATCCAGATAGTTGAATTCATATTGAATTCATTATGAAATCATATTGAAGTCATATGAATTAATAAGCAGATCCAGATAAGATTTGAATTCATATTGAATTCATCCTTGAAATCATATTGAAAGTCATATGAATTAATAAGCGAATCATATTGATAAGATTTGAATTCATATTGAATTCATTGTGAAATCATATTGAAGTCATATGAATTAATAAGCAGATCCAGATAAGATTTGAATTCATATTGAATTCATCATGAAAATCATATTGAAGTCATATGAATTAATAAGCAGATCCAGATAAGATTTGAATTCTATTGAATTCATTATGAAATCATATTGAAGTCATATGAATTAATAAGCGAATCCGATAAGTTGAATTCATATTGAATTCATCAGCGAAATCATATTGAAGTCATATGAATTAATAAGCAGATCAGATAAGATTTGAATTCATATTGAATTCATTATGAAATCATATTGAAGTCATATGAATTAATAAGCAGATCCAGATAAGATTTGAATTCATATTGAATTCTCATTGAAATCTATTGAAGTCATATGAATTAATAAACAGGTCCCGATAAGATTTGAATTCATATTGAATTCATCTCATGAAATCATATTGAAGTCATATGATTAATAAGCAGATCCGAATGATTTAATTCATATTGAATTCATCATGAAATCATATTGAAGTCATATGAATTAATAAAGCGAATCCAGATAAGATTTGAATTCATATTGAATTCATCATGAATCATATTAAGTCATATGAATTAATAAGCCAGATCCAGATAATTCATTGAAATCTGTTGATTATGAATTCATAAGATTTGAATTCATTGTGAAATCATATTAATCCCGATAGATTTGAATATAATTCATTATGAAATCATATTAAGTCCATATAGTTAATAAACAGATTTAAGATTTGATTCATATTGAATTCATCATGAAATCATATTGAAGTCATATGAATTAATAAGCGAATCCCGATAAGATTTGAATTCATATTTAGATTCATCATGAAATCATAATGAAGTCATATGAATTAATAAGCAGATCAGATAAAGATTGAATTCATATTGAATTCATTATGAAATCATATTGAAGTCATATGAATTCAATAAGCAGATCCAGATAAGATTTGATTCATATTGAATTCATTGTAAATCCTTGAAGTCCTTATAGTTAATAAGCAGATCCAGATAAGATTTGAATTCCTTATTGAATTCATCATGAAATCATATTGAAGTCATATGAATTAATAAACCTGAGATCCAGATAAGATTTGAATTCATATTGAATTCATTCAAATCATATTGAAGTCATATGAATTAATAAGCAGATCCAGATAAGATTTGAATTCATATTGAATTCATCATGAAATCATAATGAAGTCATATGAATTAATAAGCAGATCCCGATAAAGATTTGAATTCATATTGAATTCATCATGAAAATCATGAAGTCATATGAATTAATAAGCAGATCCAGATAAGATTTGAATTCATATTGAATTCATTATGAAATCATATTGAAGTCATATGAATTAATAAGCAATCCATAATTTGAATTCATATTGAATTCATTAGCAGAAATCATATTGAAGTCATATGAATTAATAAACAAATCCAGATAAAGTTTGAATTCATATTGAATTCATCATGAAATCATATTGAAGTCATATGAATTAATAAGCAGATCCATAAGATTTGAATTCATATTGAATTCATCATGAAATCATATTAAGTCATATGAATTAATAAGCAGATCCCGATAAGATTTGAATTCATAAATTCATTATGAAATCATATTGAAGTCCTTTAATTAATAAGCGAATCCAATAAGATTTGAATTCATATTGAATTCATTATGAAATCTATATTGAAGTCATATGATTAATAAGCAGATCCAGATAAGATTTGAATTCATATTGAATTCATTATGAAATCATATTGAAGTCATATGAATTAATAAGCAGATCGATAAGATTTGATTCATATTGAATTCATTATGAAATCATATTGAAGTCATATGAATTAATAAGCCAGATCCCGATAAGATTTGAATTCATAATATTGAATTCATCCTGAAAAAATCATATTGAAGTCATATGAATTAATAAGCAGATCCAGATAAAGATTTGAATTCATATTGAATTCATCATGAAATCATATTGAAGTCATATGAATTAATAAGCAGATCGAATAAGATTTGAATTCATATTGAATTCATTTATGAAATCATATTGAAGTCATATGAATTAATAAACAGATCCAATAAGATTTGAATTCATAATTCATTAATCATGAAATCATATTGAAGTCATATGAATTAATAAAAGCAGATCCCGATAAGATTTGAATTCATATTGAATTCATCATGAAATCATATTGAAGTCATATGAATTAATAAGCAGATCCAGATAATTTGATTTGATTCATTATGAAATCATATTGAAGTCATCCTTAATAATCAATATTTGAATTCATATTGAATTCATTGTAAATCATATTGATCCTAATAAAGCAGATCCAGATAAGATTTGAATTCATATTGAATTCATCATGAAATCATAGTTAAGTCATATGAATTAATAAGCAGATCCAATAGTTTGAATTCATATTGATTCATTCATTTGAAGTCATATGAAATCATATAAGATTTGAATTCATATGATTATTGAAATAAGCATATGAATTAATAGCGAATCCAGATAGATTTGAATTCATATTGAATTCATCATGAAATCATATTGAAGTCATATGAATTAATAAAGCAGATCGATAAGATTTGAATTCATATTGAATTCATTATAGAAATCATATTGAAGTCATATGAATTAATAAGCGAATCCAGATAAGATTTGGTTCATATTAGATTTCATCATGAAATCATATTGAAGTCATATGAATTAAGATTTGAATTCATATTGATTCATTGAAATATAGATTTGAATTCATATCCAGATGATTTGATTCATATTGATTCTCGAAAATCATATTGAAGTCATATGAATTAATAACAGATCCCGATAGATTTGAATTCATATTGAATTCATTATGAAATCATATTGAAGTCATATGAATTAATAAACGAATCCAGATGAATTTGAATTCATAGAATTTGAAATCATATTGAATTCATCGAACAGATAAGATTTGAATTCATATTGAAGTCATTATGAAATCATATTGAAGTCATATGATCGAATAAAGATTTGAATTCATATTGAATTCTTTATGAAATCATATTAAAGTCATATGAATTAATAAGCAAGATCCAGATAAGATTTGAATTCATATTGAATTCATCATGAAATCATATTGAAGTCATATAGATTAATAAGCAGATCCCGATAAGATTTGAATTCATATTGAATTCATTGTTGAAATCATATTGAAGTCATATGAATTAATAAGCATCAATAAAGATTTGAATTCATATTGAATTCATCATGAAATCATATTGAAGTCATATGATTAATAAGCAGATCCAGATAGATTTGAATTCATATTGAATTCATTATGAAATCATATTGAAGTCATATGAATTAATAAGCGAATCAGATAATTTGAATTCATATTGAATTCGTAATGAAATCATAATGAAGTCATATGAATTAATAAGCGAATCGATAAGATTTGAATTCATGTGAATTCGTATATGAAATCATATTGAAGTCATATGAATTAATAAGCAGATCAGATAAATTTGAATTTCATAACCGTTCATTGTGAAATCATATTGAAGTCATATGAATTATGCAAAGCAGATCCAGATAAGATTTGAATTCATATTGAATTGTCCTTGAAATCATATTAAGTCATATGAATTAATAAGCAGATCGGGCAGATTTGAATTCATATTGAATTCATTGTGAAATCATATTGAAGTCATATGAATTAATAAGCAGATCCAGATAAGATTTGAATTCATATTATTGATTCATCATGAAATCATATTGAAGTCATGAATTAATAAACCCAGATCGATAAATTTGAATTCATATTGAATTCATTATGAAATCATATTGAAGTCATATGAATTAATAAGCAGATCCAGATAAGATTTGAATTCATATTGAATTCATTATGAAATCATATTGAAGTCATATGAATTAACAAGCAGATCCCGATAAGATTTGAATTCATGTTAATTCATCATGAAATCATATTGAAGTCATATGAATTAATAAGCAGATCCAGATAAGATTTGAATTCATATTGAATTCATTATGGAAATCATATTGAAGTCATATGAATTAATAAGCAGATCCAGATAAGATTTGAATTCATATTGAAGTCATTCATCATGAAATCATATTGAAGTCATATTGAATTCATTATGGAATCAGATCGGAATTAATAAGCAGATCGATAAAAGATTTGAATTCATATTGAATTCATCAAGATTTGAAATCATAAAATTGAAGTCATATGAATTAATAAGCAGATCCAGATAAGATTTGAATTCATTGAATTCATTGAAATGAATTCCTCATAAGATTTGAATTCATATTGAATTCATCATGAAATCATATATTGATGAATTAATAAGCAGATCCAGATAAGATTTGAATTCATATTGAATTCATCATATGAAATCATATTGAAGTCATATGAATTAATAAGCAGAATCCAGATAAGATTTGAATTCATATTCATTATTCATATTGTCATATGAAATCAGATCCAGATAAGATTTTGAATTCATATTGAATCTCATGAAATGAAGTCATATAATAATAAGAGATCCAGATAAGATTTGAATTCATATTGAATTCATCTCATGAAATCATATTGAAGTCATTAAAATTAATGTCCCGATTTTGATTCATATTGAATTCATTATCATATTGAAGTCATAAATTAATAAATCCAGATAAGATTTGAATTCATTGAATTCATTATGAAATCATATTGAAGTCATATGAATTAATAAAGAAGATTTAATTCATTTGAATTCATATTGAAGTCATATGAATTAATAAGCAGATCCAGATAAGATTTGAATTCATATTGAATTCATCATTGAAGTCATATGAATCCCGATATTTGAAGTCATATAGAATTCATCATGAAATCATATTGAAGTCATATGAATTAATAAGAACCTGATAAGATTTGAATTCATATTGAATTCATCATAAATCATATCCAGATAAGATTTGAATTCATATGAATTAATAATTAATAAGCGAATCATATTTAGACCATCATGAAAATCATAATGAAGTCATATGAATTAATAAGCAGATCCAGAGGAAGATTTGAATTCATATTGAATTCATTATGAATTATCATATTGAAGTCATATGAATTAAAGTAATGAATTCACCAGATAAGATTTAAATCGAATTCATTGTAAATCATATTGATTTGAGATCCAGATAAGATTTGAATTCATATTGAATTCATCATGAAATCATATTGAAGTCATATGAATGCAGATTAATAAGATTTGAATTCATTCATTGATCATATGAATTATTTGATAAGATTTGAATTCATATTGAATTCATTATTCATCAATGAAATCATATTGAATTCATATATTAATAAGCATAAGAATCCCAGATAAAGATTTGAATTCATATTGAATTCATCAAGTGAAAAATCAGATCCAGATAAGATTTGAAGTCATAATGAAATTAATAAGCAGATCCAGATAAGATTTGAATTCATATTGAATTCATTGTGAAATCATATTGAAGTCACATGAATTAATAAGAGATCCAGATAAGATTTGAATTCATATTGAATTCATTAGCAGAAATCATATTGAAGTCATATGAATTAATAAGCAGATCCAGATAAGATTTGAATTCATATTGAATTCATTATGAAATCATATTAAGTCATATGAATTAATAAGCAGATCCAGATAAGATTTGAATTCATATTGAATTCATCATGAAATCATATTAAGTCATAATTAATAAGCAGATCCAGATAAGATTTGTTCCAGGCTTGAATTCATCATGAAAATCATATTGAAGTCATATGAATTAACAAGCAGATCCAGATAAGATTTGAATTCATATTGAATTCATCATGAAATCATATTGAAGTCATATGAATTAATAAGCAGATCCAGATAAGATTTGAATTCATATTGAATTCATTATGAAATCATATTTGAAGTCATATGAATTAATAAGCAGATCCAGATAAGATTTGAATTCATATTGAATTCATCAATTCACTCGAAATCATATTGAATTAACAAGTCATATGAATTAATAAGCAGATCCAGATAAGATTTGAATTCATATTGAATTCATCAAAATCATATTGAAGTCATATGAACTAAAAAGCAGATCCAGATAAGATTTGAATTCATATTGAATTCATCATGAAATCATTGGAAGTCATATGAATTAATAACGAGATCCAGATAAGATTTGAATTCATATTGAATTCATTAAATCATTTATGAAATCATATTGAAGAATTCACTATGAATTAATAAGTAGAATCCAGATAAGATTTGAATTCATATTGAATTCATTAAGAAATCATATTGAAGTCATATGAATTAATAAGCAGATCCCGATAAGATTTGAATTCATCATGAAATCATAGTGTCATATGAATTAATAAGCAGATCCAGATAAGATTTGATTGAATTCATTATGAAATCATATTGAAGTCAATTTAATAAGCATCCCGATATGATTTGAATTCATATTGAATTCATTGTAAATCATATTGAAGCGAATTAATAAGCAGATTCAGATAAGATTTGAATTCATATTGAATTCTTTATGAAATCATATTGAAGTCATAAGGAATTAATAAGCAGATCCAGATAAGATTTGAATTCATATTGAATTCATCATGAAATCATATTGAAGTCATATGAATTAATAAGCAGATCCAGATAAGATTTGAATTCATATTGAATTCATAACTACATTGAAGTCATATGAATTAATAGCGAATCCAGATAAGATTTGAATTCATATTGAATTCATCATGAAATCATATTGAAGTCATGATTAATAAAGCAGATCCCGATAAGATTTGAATTCATTGAATTGAATTCATTTATGAAATCATATTGAAGAATCATATGAATTAATAAGCAGATCCCGATAAGATTTGAATTCATATTGAATTCATTATGAAATCAATAAGCAGATTGAATCTATATTGAATCATATGAATTAATAAGCAGATCGATAAGAATTTGAATTCATATTGATATTCATCCTTGAAATCATATTGAAGTCATATGAATTAATAAGCAGATCCTGATAAGATTTGAATTCATATTGAATTCATTGAAATCATATTGAAGTCATATGAATTAATAAGCCAGATAAGATAAGATTTGAATTCATATTTGAATTCATTAATGAAATCATATTTGAAGTCATATTGAATTATCATATTGAATAAGGAATTAATAAGCAGATCAATAAGATTTGAATTCATATTGAATTCATTATGAAATCATATTGAAGTCATAACGAATTAATAAAATAAGATTTTGAATTCATATTGAATTCATCATGAAATCATATTGAAGCCATGAATTAATAAGCAGATCCAGATAAGATTTGATTCATATTGAATTCATCATGAAATCATATTGAAGTCATATGAATTAATAAGCAGATCCTGATAAGATTTGAATTCATATTGAATTCATTGTTGAAATCATATTGAAGTCATATGAATTAATAAGCAGATCCAGATAAAGATTTGAATTCATATTGAATTCATCAAGAAATCATATTGAAGTCATATGAATTAATAAGCAGATCCAGATAAGATTTTGAATTCATATTGAATTCATTATGATTTAATCAGATCCAGATAAGATTTGAATCCTTTGAATTCATCATGAAATCATTGAATTAATGAATTAATAAGATCCAGATAAGATTTGAATTCATATTGAATTCATCATGAAATCATATTGAAGTCATAAGGAATTAATAAGCAGATCCAGATAAGATTTGAATTCATATTGAATTCATTATGAAATCATAAATTGAAGTCCAGATAAGATTTTGAATTAAATAAAATCATATTGAAGTCAGAATCCTAGATAAGATTTGAATTCATATTGAATTCATCATGAAATCATATTGAAGTCATATGAATTAATAAGCAGATCCAGAAAGATTTGAATTCATATTGAATTCATCATGAAATCATATTGAAGTCATATGAATTAATAAGCAGATCCAGATAAGATTTGAATTCTATATTGAATTCATCATGAAATCATATTGAAGTCATATGAATTAAAAAGCAGATCCCGATAAGATTTGAATTCATATTGAATTCATTATGAAATCATATTGAAGTCATATGAATTAATAAGAAGATCCAGATAAGATTTGAATTCATATTGAATTCATTTAAGAAATCATAATGAAGTCATATGAATTAATAAGCAGATCCAGATAAGATTTGAATTCATATTGAATTCATTGTGAAATCATATTGAATCTAGTCTACTGCGAAATGAAAGTTAATAAGCAGATCCAGATAAGATTTGAATTCATATTGAATTCATTATGAAATCATATTGAAGTCATATGAATTAATAAGCAGATCCAGATAAGATTTGAATTCATATTGAATTCATCATGAAATCATATTGAAGTCATATGAATTAATAAGCGAATCCAGATAAGATTTGAATTCATATTGAATTCATCCTGAAATCATATTGAAGCTCATATGAATTAATAAGCAGATCCAGATAAGATTTGAATTCATATTGAATTCATCATGAAATCATATTGAAGTCATATGAATTAATAAGCAGATCCAGATAATTTGAATTCATATTGAATTCATATTGAATCATATGAATTAATAAGCATCAGATAGAAAATTCATATTGAATTCATTATGAAATCATATTGAAGTCATGTAATTAATAAGCAGATCCAGATAATTCATTTGAATTCATTCATATTGAATCATATGAATTAATAAGCATCAGATAAGATTTGAATTCATATTGATTCATCATGAAATCATATGAATTAATAATTAATAAGCAGATCCAGATAAGATTTGAATTCATATTGAATTCATCATGAAATCATATTGAAGTCATATGGAATTAATAAGCAGATCCAGATAAGATTTGAATTCATATTGAATTCATCATGAAATCATATTGAAGTCATATGAATTAATAAGCATATCCAGATAAGATTTGAATTCATATTGAATTCATCATGAAATCATATTGAAGTCATACGTTAATAAGCAGATCCAGATAAGATTTGAATTCATATTGAATTCATTATGAAATCATATTGAGTCATATAATTAATAAGCAGATCCAATAAGATTTGAATTACATTGAATTCATCATGAAATCATATTGAAGTCATATGAATTAATAAGCAGATCCAGATAAGATTTGAATTCATATTGAATTCATCATCATGAAATCATATTGAAGTCATATGAATTAATAAGCATCCAGATAAATTTGAATTATATTGAATTCATCAAATCATATTGAAGTCATATGAATTAATAAGCAGATCCAGATAAGATTTGAATTCATATTGAATTCATCATGAAATCATATTGAAGTCATATGAATTAATAAGCAGATCCAGATAAGATTTGAATTATATTGAATTCATCAGAAATAAGAAGTCATTGAATTAATAAGCAGATCCAGATAAGATTTGAATTCATATTGAATTCATCATGAAATCATATTGAAGTCATATGAATTAATAAGCAGATCCATAAGATTTGAATTCATAAGATTTGAATTCATATTGAATTCATCATGAAATCATATTTGAAGTCATATTGAATAATTAATAAGCAGATCCAGATAAGATTTGAATTCATATTGAATTCATCATGAAATCATATTGAAGTCATATGAATTAATAAGCAGATCCAGATAAGATTTGAATTCATATTGAATTCATTATGAAATCATATTGAAGTCATATGAATTAATAAGCAGATCCAGATAAGATTTGAATTCATATTGAATTCATCAAGAAATCATATTGAAGTCATATGAATTCAATAAAGCAGATCCAGATAAGATTTGGAATCTATATTGAATTCATCATGAAACTACATTGAAGTCATATGAATTAATAAGCAGATCCGATAAGATTTGGAATTCATTGAATTCATCATGAAATCATATTGAAGTCATATGAATTAATAAGCAGATCCAGATAAGATTTGAATTCATATTGAATTCATCATGAAATCATATTGAAGTCATATGAATTAATAAGCAGATCCAGATAAGATTTGAATTCATTGAATTCATCCTTGAAATCATATTTGAAGTCATATGAATTCAATAAGCAGATCCAGATAAGATTTGAATTCATATTGAATTCATCATGAAATCATATTGAAGTCATATGAACAATAAGCATATAAGATTTGAATTATACTGAATTCACCGCGAAATCATATTGATCATGTTGAATTAATAAGCAGATCCAGATAAGATTTGAATTCATATTGAATTCATTAGTGAAATCATATTATGAATTAATAAGATCCTGATAAGATTTGAATTAATTGAATCATCATGAAATCATATTGAAGTCATCAGATAAGATTTGAATTACATTGAATTCATCATGAAATTCATACAAGGAATTCATATTGAATCAAGCAGATCCAGAAATCATATTGAAGTCATATGAATTAATAAGCAGATCCAGATAATTATTGATTTGAATTCATATTGAATTCATCCTTGAAATCATATTGAAGTCATATCATATTGAATTAATAAGCAGATCCAGATAAGATTTGAATTCATATTGAATTCATCATGAAATCATATTGAAGTCATATGAATTAATAAGCAGATCCCGATAAGATTTGAATTCATATTGAATTCATTATGAAATCATATTGAAATCATATGAATTAATAAGCGAATCCAGATAAGATTTGAATTCATTGAATTCATCATGAAATCATATTGAAGTCATATGAATTAATAAAGCAGATCCCGATAAGATTTGAATTCATATTAGAATTCATCATGAAATCATATTGAAGTCATATGAATTAATAAGCAGATTCAGATAAGATTTGAATTCATATTGAATTCATCATGAAATGATATTGAAGTCATATGAATTAATAAGCAGATCCAGATAAGATTTGAATTCATATTGAATTCATCGCTATGAAATCATATTGAAGTCATATGAAATAATAAGCAGATCCAGATAAGATTTGAATTCATATTGAATTCATCATGGAAATCATATTGAAGTCATATGAATTAATAAGCGAATCCCGATAGATTTGAATTCATATTGAATTCATCATGAAATCATATTGAAGTCATATGAATTAATAAGCATATCCCGATAAGATTTAATTCATTTGAATTCATCCCATGAAAATCATATTGAAGTCATATGGAATTAATAAGCAGATCCAGATAAGATTTGAATTCATATTGAATTCATCATGAAATCATCCCGATTGAAGTCATTATGGAATTAATAAGCAGATCCAGATAAGATTTGAATTCATGTTGAATTCATTATGAAATCATATTGAAGTCATATGAATTAATAAGCAGATCCAGATAAGATTTGAATTCATATTGAATTCATCATGAAATCATATTGAAGTCATATGAATTAATAAGCAGATCCAGATAAGATTTGAATTCATATTGAATTCATCATGAAATCATATTGAGTCCTTATGAATTAATAATAAGATCCAGATAAGATTTGAATTCATATTAAATTCATCATGAAATCATATTGAAGTCATATGAATTAAGCAGATCCAGAAATTTGAATCATATTGAATTCATCGAAAACATTGAAGTCAATTAAAGCCAGATAAGATTTGAATTCATATTGAATTCAGATAAGATTTGAATTCATATTTAATTCATCATAAGAAATCATATTGAAGAAACATATGATTTAATAAGCAGATCCAGATAAGATTTGAATTCATATTGAATTCATTATGAAATCATATTGAAGTCATATGAATTAATAAGCAGATCCAGATAAGATTTGAATTCATATTGAATTCATCATGAAATCATATTGAAGTCATATGAATTAATAAGCAGATCCAGATAAGATTTGAATTCATATTGAATTCATTAAAATCATATTGAAGTCATATGAATTAAAAAGCAGATCCAGATAAGATTTGAATTCATATTGAATTCATCATGAAATCATATTGAAGTCATATGAATTAATAAGCAGATCCAGATAAGATTTGAATTCATATTGAATTCATCATGAAATCATATTGAAGTCATATGAATTAATAAGCAGATCCAGATAAGATTTGAATTCATATTGAATTCATCATGAAATCATAATTAAAGTCCAGAGGATTTGAATTAATAAATTCATTAGAAATCCAGATAAAGATTTGAATTTTGATATTGAATTCATTATGAAATCATATTGAAGTCATATGAATTAATAAGCAGATCCAGATAAGATTTGAATTATATTGAATTCATTATGAAATCATATTGAAGTCATATAAGAATTAATAAGCAGATCCCGATAAGATTTGAATTCATATTGAATTCATTATGAAATCATATTGGAAGTCATATGAATTAATAAGCAGATCCAGATAAGATTTGAATTCATATTGAATTCATCATGAAATCATATTGAAGTCATATGATCAGATTCAGATAAGATTTGAATCATATTGAATTCATTATGAAAATTTTGAATTCCAGATATTTGAATTCATTGAATTCATCATGAAATCATATTGAAGTCATATGGAATTAATAAGCAGATCCAGATAAGATTTGAATTCATATTGAATTCATTATGAAATCATATTGAAGTCATATGAATTAATAAGCAGATCCAGATAAGATTTGAATTCATATTGAATTCATCATGAAATCATATTGAAGTCATATGAATTAATAAGCAGATCCAGATAAGATTTAAGATTTGAATTCATATTGAATTCATATTTAATAAGAGATGAAATCATATTGAAGTCATATGAAATCATTAATAAGCAGATCCAGATAAGATTTGAATTCATATTGAATTCATCAAGAAATCATATTGAAGTCATATGAATTAATAAGCAGATCCCGATAAGATTTGAATTCATATTGAATTCATTATGAAATCATATTGAAGTCATATGAATTAATAAGCAGATCCAGATAAGATTTGAATTATATTGAATTCATCATATTGAAGCCAAGAAAATCATATTGAAGTTTGAATATTGAATTAATATGAAATTAAAGTAAGCAATTAATAAGCAGATCCAGATAAGATTTGAATTATATTGAATTCATCGAAATCATATTGAAGTCATAAGAATTAATAAGCAGATCCAGATAAGATTTGAATTCATTGAATTCATGAAATCATATTGAAGTCATATGAATTAATAAGCAGATCCAGATAAGATTTGAATTCATATTGAATTCATTGGAAATCATATTGAAGTCATATGAATTAATAAGCAGATCCAGATAAGATTTGAATTCATATTGAATTCATCAAGAAATCATATTGAAGTCATATGAAATTAATAAGCAGATCCCGATAAGATTTGAATTCATATTGAATTCATCATCAAAATCATATTGAAGTCGCATCATGAAATCAATTAATGAATTAATAAGCAGATCCCGATAAGATTTGAATTCATATTGAATTCATCATGAAATCATATTGAAGTCATATGAATTAATAAGCAGATCCAGATAAGATTTGAATTCATATTGAATTCATTAAGAAATCATATTGTCAAGTCATTAATAAGAGATCCAGATAAGATTTGAATTCATATTGAATTCATTGTGAAATCATATTGAAGTAATGAATTAATAAGCAGATCCAGATAAGATTTGAATTCATTGATTCATCCAGAAATCATATTGAAGTCATATGAATTAATAAGCAGATCCAGATAAGATTTGAATTCATATTGAATTCATCATGAAATCATATTGAAGTCATATGAATTAATAAGCAGATCCAGATAAGATTTGAATTCATATTGAATTCATTATGAAATCATATTGAAGTCATATGAATTAATAAGCAGATCCAGATAAGATTTGAATTCATTTGAATTCATATTGAATTCATAAGCAGAAATCATTTGAATTCATATTGAATTCATTATGAAATCATATTGTCATAAGGAATTAATAAGAGATCCAGATAAGATTTGAATTATATTGAATTCATCATCATATTGAAGTCATATGAATTAATAAGCAGATCCAGATAAGATTTGAATTCATATTGAATTCATTATGAAATCATATTGAAGTCATATGAATTAATAAGCAGATCCAGATAAGATTTGAATTCATATTGAATTCATCATGAAATCATATTGAAGTCATATGAATTAATAAGCAGATCCAGATAAGATTTGAATTATATTGAATTCATTATGAAATCATATTGAAGTCATATGAATTAATAAGCAGATCCAGATAAGATTTGAATTCATATTGAATTCATCATGAAATCATATTGAAGTCATATGAATTAATAAGCAGATCCAGATAAGATTTTCATATTGAATTCATAAATTATTGAATTTAATAAGCATCCAGATAAGATTTGAATTCATATTGAATTCATCATGAAATCATATGAATTAATAATTAATAAGCAGATCCAGATAAGATTTGAATTCATATTGAATTCATCATGAAATCATATTGAAGTCATATGAATTAATAAGCAGATCCAGATAAGATTTGAATTCATATTGAATTCATTATGAAATCATATTGAAGTCATATGAATTAATAAGCAGATCCAGAGATAATTCATTTGAATTCATTATGAAATCATATTGAATTTAATAAGCAGATCCATAATTTTGAATTCATATTGAATTATCATGAAATCATATTGAAGAATGAATTAATAAGCAGATCCAGATAAGATTTGAATTACATTGAATTCATTAATGAAATCATATTGAAGTCATATGAATTAATAAGCAGATCCAGATAAGATTTGAATCATATTGAATTCATCATGAAATCATATTGAAGTCATATAATTAATAAGCAGATCCAGATAAGATTTGAATTCATATTGAATTCATCATGAAATCATATTGAAGTCATATGAATTAATAAGCAGATCCAGATAAGATTTGAATTCATATTGAATTCATCATGAAATCATATTTATGAAGTCATATGAATTAATAAGCAGATCCAGATAAAGATTTGAATTCATATTGAATTCATCATGAAATCATATTGAAGTCATTATGAATTAATAAGCAGATCCAGATAAGATTTGAATTCATATTGAATTCATCATGAAATCATATTGAAGTCATATGAATTAATAAGCAGATCCAGATAAGATTTGAATTCATATTGAATTCATTCAAATCACATTGAAGTCATATTTAATAAGCAGATCCAGATAAGATTTGAATTATATTGAATTCATTATATGAATGAATTAATAAGCAGATCCAGATAAGATTTGAATTCATATTGAATTCATCATGAAATCATATTGAAGTCATATGAATTAATAAGCAGATCCCGATAAGATTTGAATTCATATTGAATTCATCATGAAATCATATTGAAGTCATATGAATTAATAAGCAGATCCAGATAAGATTTGAATTCATATTGAATTCATTGAAATCATATTGAAGTCATATGAATTAATAAGCAGATCCAGATAAGATTTGAATTCATATTGAATTCATTATGAAATTATTGAAGTCATATGAATTAATAAGCAGATCCAGATAAGATTTGAATTCATATTGAATTCATCATGAAATCATATTGAAGTCATATGAATTAATAAGCAGATCCAGATAAGATTTGAATTCATATTGAATTCATTATGAAATCATATTGAAGTCATATGAATTAATAAGATCCAGATCCATTTGAATTATATTGATTTGAATTCATATTGAATTAATAAGCATCCAGATAAGAAATCATATTGAATTCATTATGAAATCATATTGAATTAATAAGCAGATCCAGATAAGATTTGAATTCATATTGAATTCATTATGAAATCATATTGAAGTCATATGAATTAATAAGCAGATCCAGATAAGATTTGAATTCATATTGAATTCATCATGAAATCATATTGAAGTCATATGAATTAATAAGCAGATCCAGATAAGATTTGAATTCATATTGAATTCATCATGAAATCATATTGAAGTCATATGAATTAATAAGCAGATCCAGATAAGATTTGAATTCATATTGAATTCATTATGAAATCATATTGAAGTCATATGAATTAATAAGCAGATCCAGATAAGATTTGAATTCATATTGAATTCATCATGAAATCATATTGAATTCATGAAGTCATATGAATTAATAAGCAGATCCAGATAAGATTTGAATTCATATTGAATTCATTATGAAATCATATTGAAGTCATGAATTAATTCCAATAAGATTTGAATATTGAATTCATTATGAAATCATATTGAAGTAAGATTTGAATCCAGATAAGATTTGAATTATATTGAATTCATCATGAAATCATATTGAAGTCATATGAATTAATAAGCAGATCCCGATAAGATTTGAATTCATATTGAATTCATCATGAAATCATATTGAAGTCATCCAGATAAGAATTAATAAGCAGATCCCAGATAAGATTTGAATTCATATTGAATTCATCATGAAATCATATTGAAGTCATATGAATTAATAAGCAGATCCAGATAAGATTTGAATTCATATTGAATTCATTATGAAATCATATTGAAGTCATATGAATTAATAAGCAGATCCAGATAAGATTTGAATTCATATTGAATTCATTATGAATCCATTTGAATTCATATTGAATTCATCATGAAATCATATATGAATTAATAAGCAGATCCAGATAAGATTTGAATTAATTGAATTCATTATTCATATTGATATGAATTAATAAGCAGATCCAGATAAGATTTGAATTCATATTGAATTCATCAAGAAATCATATTGTCATATGAATTAATAAGCAGATCCAGATAAGAATTTGAATTCATATTTTGAATTCAATTATCATGAAATCATATTGAAGTCATATGAATTAATAAGCAGATCCAGATAAGATTTGAATTCATATTGAATTCATCATGAAATCATATTGAAGTCATATGAATTAATAAGCAGATCCAGATAAGATTTGAATTATATTGAATTCATTATGAAATCATATTGAAGTCATAGCATAATAAGCAGATCCAGATAAGATTTGAATTCATATTGAATTCATCATGAAATCATATTGAAGTCATATGAATTAATAAGCAGATCCAGATAAGATTTGAATTCATATTGAATTCATTATGAAATCATATTGAAGTCATATGAATTAATAAGCAGATCCAGATAAGATTTGAATTCATATTGAATTCATTATGAAATCATATTGAAGTCATATGAATTAATAAGCAGATCCAGATAAGATTTGAATTCATATTGAATTCATCATGAAATCATATTGAAGTCATATGAATTAATAAGCAGATCCAGATAAGATTTGAATTCATATTGAATTCATCATGAAATCATATTGAAGTCATATGAATTAATAAGCAGATCCAGATAAGATTTGAATTCATATTGATATTCATCCATGAAATCATATTGAAGTCATATGAATTAATAAGCAGATCCAGATAAGATTTGAATTCATATTGAATTCATCATGAAATCATATTGAAGTCATATGAATTAATAAGCAGATCCAGATAAGATTTGAATTCATATTGAATTTGAAATCATATTGAAGTCATATGAATTAATAAGCAGATCCAGATAAGATTTGAATTCATTGAATTCATTATGAAATCATATTGAAGTCATATGAATTAATAAGCAGATCCAGATAAGATTTGAATTCATATTGAATTCATTATGAAATCATATTGAAGTCATATGAATTAATAAGCAGATCCAGATAAGATTTGAATTCATATTGAATTCATCATGAAATCATATTGAAGTCATTGAATTAATAAGCAGATCCAGATAAGATTTGAATTCATATTGAATTCATCATGAAATCATATTGAAGTCATATGAATTAATAAGCAGATCCAGATAAGATTTGAATTCATATTGAATTCATCATGAAATCATATTGAAGTCATATGAATTAATAAGCAGATCCAGATAAGATTTGAATTCATATTGAATTCATTATGAAATCATATTGAAAGTCATATGAATTAATAAGCAGATCCAGATAAGATTTGAATTCATATTGAATTCATTATGAAATCATATTGAAGTCATATGAATTAATAAGCAGATCCAGATAAGATTTGAATTCATATTGAAGTCATATGAATTAATAAGAAGATCCCTGATAAGATTTGAATTCATATTGAATTCATCATGAAATCATATTGAAGTCATAATAATAAGCAGATCCAGATAAGATTTGAATTCATATTGAATTCATTATGAAATCATATTGAAGTCATATGAATTAATAAGCAGATCCAGATAAGATTTGAATTCATATTGAATTCATCAGATAAGAAATCATATTGAAGTCATATTGAATTAATAAGCAGATCCAGATAAGATTTGAATTCATATTGAATTCATTGTGAAATCATATTGAAGTCATATGAATTAATAAGCAGATCCAGATAAGATTTGAATTCATATTGAATTCATTATGAAATCATATTGAAGTCATATGAATTAATAAGCAGATCCAGATAAGATTTGAATTCATATTGAATTCATCATGAAATCATATTGAAGTCATATGAATTAATAAGCAGATCCAGATAAGATTTGAATTCATATTGAATTCATTATGAAATCATATTGAAGTCATATGAATTAATAAGCAGATCCAGATAAGATTTGAATTATATTGAATCATATTGAAGTCATTAATAAGCATCCAGATAAGATTTGAATTCATATTGAATTCATTATGAAATCATATTGAATTAATTAATAAGCAGATCCAGATAAGATTTGAATTCATATTCATATTGAATTCATTAGATGAAATCATATTGAATTCATATGAAATTAATAAGAATTAATAAGATCCAGATAAGATTTGAATTCATATTGAATTCATCATGAAATCATATTGAAGTCATATGAATTAATAAGCAGATCCCGATAAGATTTGAATTCATATTGAATTCATCATGAAATCATATTGAAGTCATATGAATTAATAAGCAGATCCAGATAAGATTTGAATTCATATTGAATTCATTATGAAATCATATTGAAATCAGATCCAGATTTGAATTCATTGAATTCATTATTATTGAAGTCATATGAATTAATAAGCAGATCCAGATAAGATTTGAATTCATATTGAATTCATTATGAAATCATATTGAAGTCATATGAATTAATAAGCAGATCCAGATAAGATTTGAATTCATATTGAATTCATCATGAAATCATATTGAAGTCATATGAATTAATAAGCAGATCCAGATAAGATTTGAATTTTGAATTCATATTAAGTCATATGAATTAATAAGCAGATCCATAAGATTTGAATTCATATTGAATTCATTATGAAATCATATTGAAGTCATATGAATTAATAAGCAGATCCAGATAAGATTTGAATTCATATTGAATTCATTATGAAATCATATTGAAGTCATATGAATTAATAAGCAGATCCAGATAAGATTTGATTCATATTGAATTCATGAAATCATATTGAAGTCATATGAATTAATAAGCAGATCCAGATAAGATTTGAATTCATATTGAATTCATTATGAAATCATATTGAAGTCATATGAATTAATAAGCAGATCCAGATAAGATTTGAATTCATATTGAATTCATTATGAAATCATATTGAAGTCATATGAATTAATAAGCAGATCCAGATAAGATTTGAATTCATATTGAATTCATCATGAAATCATATTGAAGTCATATGAATTAATAAGCAGATCCAGATAAGATTTGAATTCATATTGAATTCATTATGAAATCATATTGAAGTCATATGAATTAATAAGCAGATCCAGATAAGATTTGAATTATATTGAATAATGAAATTATTGAAGTCATTTAATAAGCAGATCCAGATAAGATTTGAATTCATATTGAATTCATCATGAAATCATATTGAAGTCATATGAATTAATAAGCAGATCCAGATAAGATTTGAATTCATTGAATTCATTGAAATCATCATGAAAATCATCCATTTTGAAGAATCATATGAAATCATATTGAAGTATAGAATTAATAAGCAGATCCAGATAAGATTTGAATTCATAATTCATTATGAATTCATTGAAGTCATATGAATTATCATTCCAGATAAGAAATTCATATTGAATTCATCATGAAATCATTAAGTCATGAATTAATAAGCAGATCCAGATAAGATTTGAATTCATATTGAATTCAAATCATATTGAAGTCATATGAATTAATAAGCAGATCCTGATAAGATTTGAATTCATATTGAATTCATTATGAAATCATATTGAAGTCATATGAATTAATAAGCAGATCCAGATAAGATTTGAATTCATTTGAATTCATTATGAAATCATATTGAAGTCATATGAATTAATAAGCAGATCCAGATAAGATTTGAATTCATATTGAATTCATCATGAAAATCATATTGAAGTCATATGAATTAATAAGCAGATCCAGATAAGATTTGAATTCATATTGAATTCATCATGAAATCATATTGAAGTCATATGAATTAATAAGCAGATCCAGATAAGATTTGAATTCATATTGAATTCATTATGAAATCATATTGAAGTCATATGAATTAATAAGCAGATCCAGATAAGATTTGAATTCATATTGAATTCATTATGAAATCATATTGAAGTCATATGAATTAATAAGCAGATCCAGATAAGATTTGAATTCATATTGAATTCATTATGAAATCATATTGAAGTCATATGAATTAATAAGCAGATCCAGATAAGATTTGAATTCATATTGAATTCATTATGAAATCATATTGAAGTCATATGAATTAATAAGCAGATCCAGATAAGATTTGAATTCATCATATTGAATTCATTATGAAATCATATTGAAGTCATATGAATTAATAAGCAGATCCAGATAAGATTTGAATTCATATTGAATTCATTATGAAATCATATTGAAGTCATATGAATTAATAAGCAGATCCAGATAAGATTTGAATTCATATTGAATTCATCATGAAATCATATTGAAGTCATATGAATTAATAAGCAGATCCAGATAAGATTTGAATTCATATTCATATTGAAGTCATTGAATTCATCATGAAATCATATTGAAGTCATATGAATTAATAAGCAGATCCAGATAAGATTTGAATTCATATTGAATTCATTATGAAATCATATTGAAGTCATATGAATTAATAAGCAGATCCAGATAAGATTTGAATTCATATTGAATTCATTATGAAATCATATTGAAGTCATATGAATTAATAAGCAGATCCCGAATTTTGAATTCATATTGAATTCATTATGAAATCATATTGAAGTCAGATAATTAATAAGATTCCAGATAAGAAATTCATATTGAATTCATTATGAAATCATATTGAAGTCATATGAATTAATAAGCAGATCCCGATAAGATTTGAATTCATATTGAATTCATCATGAAATCATATTGAAGTCATATGAATTAATAAGCAGATCCAGATAAGATTTGAATTCATATTGAATTCATTTGAAATCATATTGAAGTCATATGAATTAATAAGAATCCAGATAAGATTTGAATTCATATTGAATTCATCATGAAATCATATTGAAGTCATATGAATAATAAGCAGATCCAGATAAGATTTGAATTCATATTGAATTCATTATGAAATCATATTGAAGTCATATGAATTAATAAGCAGATCCAGATAAGATTTGAATTCATATTGAATTCATTATGAAATCATATTGAAGTCATATGAATTAATAAGCAGATCCAGATAAGATTTGAATTCATCATATTGAAATCATATGAATTAATATCATAAGATTTGAATTCATATTGAATTCATCATGAAATCATATTGAAGAATTTAATAAGCAGATCCAGATAAGATTTGAATTCATATTGAATTCATTATGAAATCATATTGAAGTCATATGAATTAATAAGCAGATCCAGATAAGATTTGAATTCATATTGAATTCATCATGAAATCATATTGAAGTCATATGAATTAATAAGCAGATCCAGATAAGATTTGAATTCATATTGAATTCATTATGAAATCATATTGAAGTCATATGAATTAATAAATCCAGATAAGATTTAATTCATATTGAATTCATCATGAAATCATATTAAGTCATATGAATTAATAAGCAGATCCAGATAAGATTTGAATTCATATTGAATTCATTATGAAATCATATTGAAGTCATATGAATTAATAAGCAGATCCAGATAAGATTTGAATTCATATTGAATTCATCATGAAATCATATTGAAGTCATATGAATTAATAAGCAGATCCAGATAAGATTTGAATTCATATTGAATTCATTATGAAATCATATTGAAGTCATATGAATTAATAAGCAGATCCAGATAAGATTTGAATTCATATTGAATTCATTATGAAATCATATTGAAGTCATATGAATTAATAAGCAGATCCCGATAAGATTTGAATTCATATTGAATTGAATCATCATGAAATCATATTGAAGTCATATGAATTAATAAGCAGATCCAGATAAGATTTGAATTCATATTGAATTCATCATGAAATCATATTGAAGTCATATGAATTAATAAGCAGATCCAGATAAGATTTGAATTCATATTGAATTCATTATGAAATCATATTGAAGTCATATGAATTAATAAGCAGATCCAGATAAGATTTGAATTCATATTGAATTCATTATGAAATCATATTGAAGTCATATGAATTAATAAGCAGATCCAGATAAGATTTGAATTCATATTGAATTGAAATCATTTAAAGTCATAAAATCATCCATTTTGAATTCATATTGAATTCATCATGTCATATTGAATTAATAAGCAGATCCAGATAAGATTTGAATTCATATTGAATTCATCATGAAATCATATTGAAGTCATATGAATTAATAAGCAGATCCCGATAAGATTTGAATTCATATTGAATTCATTATGAAATCATATTGAAGTCATATGAATTAATAAGCAGATCCAGATAAGATTTGAATTCATATTGAATTCATCATATTGAAGTCATATGAATTAATAAGCAGATCCAGATAAGATTTGAATTCATATTGAATTCATCATGAAATCATATTGAAGTCATATGAATTAATAAGCAGATCCAGATAAGATTTGAATTATATTGAATTCATTATGAAATCATATTGAAGTCATATGAATTAATAAGCAGATCCAGAAAGATTTGAATTCATATTGAATTCATCATGAAATCATATTGAAGTCATATGAATTAATAAGCAGATCCAGATAAGATTTGAATTCATATTGAATTCATTATGAAATCATATTGAAGTCATATGAATTAATAAGCAGATCCAGATAAGATTTGAATTCATATTGAATTCATCATGAAATCATATTGAAGTCATATGAATTAATAAGCAGATCCAGATAAGATTTGAATTCATTACCTTATCCTCGGAATAAAATTTTATTGAATTTAGAGTTTTGAATTTTTTCATCATGAAAAGCATTTTTCATGAATTAATAAGCAGATCCAGATTTTGACTTATTTTTTTTCCAATATTAGGTTGCCATTTTTTCACGGTAGACAGGTTACCAACCCAGGCTAGAGAACCAATTCTGTCCTGCTATTCGACCCATAGCTGGAAGGGGAAGAGATGGATTCATGCATTTTATAAGCGTATTTTTGCGTAATTGAATCTAATGAACCCGACTGGAATTCGAATTCGGTTCTCCGATTTTATTGCTTAGTTATGGGAAAATCTACACATTCAGTCGTTAAAAAAACCAAAGGAGCAACTATCATCATCACCTAGCAGACCCTGAGTTTTAGGGGTTATATATTGCTGCTTGGCTCAGTTCACCCCTGATCTTTACAACTGGGAACCGCCATGTCACATACACAAGTGTGAATCATCCCAATTCCCTTTGTATTCCATTAGTAAGGAAGAAGTTCCACTGGGACAACTTCTTCCTAAGAAGTGCTGCTTTGTGGAACAGACTCCCGAGAGGGTGTTTTCCCAATCACTACACTCCTGACCTCTTCAACTCTAGGGTTAAGTGTTATCTTTTCTGCATAGCCTAATGAACTTCAATTCTTGTCCTATCTTGTGCTCATAAAAGATGCCGTAAAATTGGATGTGCAGGTGGTGAAATGGCTCGGATTTGTTCATCTGACAGCCGAGTTCTAATTCTAGTTGGGTTCGTTATATTCACTTACGGTCAAATACACTTGATAAGGGTATGAGACCACCTCTGCCTCCTCAGCTATGGGTTAATTAGTAAAAAAATAAAACCTTTATTATCACCAAATAAAATAACATTACGTACAAAATATTTAGATTTCGTCATTAAATAACCCATAGAGGTCGATATAACATGAAACAAAACAACCAACTCCACACAATAACAATCTACCTTGAGTGGTTCTTGGGCCTTGTATTGCATGAATATTTAGCATAAAAAAGAAAAGGAAATAAACCAATGATTTATTTTAGAGTAATCTGTATTTGGGCTTCAAAGAAATTAAAAAAAAGGATGTTGAATTTTTATCACGCTTTGTATATTGAAATATAACATTTTAATTTTAGTTGTGTTGTGTTTCCCTCCCTCTAACAAATGCTTTCCAAGTGAAACGAAAGCGGGGAATATGAATAAAGTGCTTAGAAAGCGCTTTAAGATTGGTGAAAAGGTTTTTTTCCGTGTATTTGGGAATAATAAAGCTCACTGGGAGATATGAATAATAGACAGACAAATTGGTAACTTGATTTACATGATTCAGGGACCGAAGTTTATACCCATGTAAGCCAAATTAGAAAACGGTATGAAAGCGTAGCTAACAGGGATTCCATAGAAGAAGACACTATGGACGTCGTCTTTGACACGTTTGAGGTTCCAATGCCGCAATCAGTGTCAGAACCCAGGAGGCTCAAAAGAAAAAGGAAATTTACAGAACCTTTAGAAATTAACCCGAAAATAAAAAGATATTAAACATCTTTCATTTCATACCATGTCTACAGAAAAAGGAAAAGAATGAGTAAAAAAAACAAAAACATCTCTTCAATTATGAACTTTGAATTACCAGAAAAGCACAATACGCTTTGGATTATTGGAAATTATTAACATTATAATTTACCATTAAACTTATTAATTTTTCATTATTTAGAAATAATGAATAGAGACCTTAATAGAAAAGGATTATTGTTAACACGTAAAATGTTTGTCGTAAAAATAAAAAAAAAAAAAAATGTAAACGTAATTTTTGTGAAAAAGGTTTTATTTGATTGAATAAAAATAATGTGTGGTAATTATATAAAAAAACATGTTGTGATCAAGTAAAAGGCTAAAGAAATAACCAAAGAAATGTTGCAGATATATCATATGCGAAACAGTAAGTACAACAGAAGAGTATTACACGACTAGTGAGTGTGTGTCGGTTGACCCAGAGTTCAATCTAATAAACTGTTTATATTTAACTGCCCCCCCCCAATGAGGGATGTATGTGGCACAAGGCCGAGTTTACCATGGGTTCTCCTAGCCCGTAGGCTCAGCCAAAAATATTCCCCTAGGACCCGCATAAACAGGTTCAGGGTCTGTCTACCTTCCCGGACGAAACTTTGCCCTTCGGCAAAGCCTCATCCGGGTTCCTCTCTGCCAAAGCCAGAATTCGACTGTTTCCACAAGGCCTTCTCTCCTACTAATCTTATAGTAGGCGGAAGAGTCCAACATAAACTCTTTAGAGGGAGGACACCACAACAAGTTGACTAGAACGAAATACATTATTAAAAGAAATGCATTAGTAAAACAAACATATTATTAAAAGAAAGACGTCATTAAAAAAAAGACATTATTAAAAAGACATTATTAAAATAAATAAAAAACATTATTAAAAATATATGATTAAAAACATTATTAAAAGAACGACATTATTTAAAAAGAAGTTATTAAAAGAAAGACATTATTAAAAAGACATTATTAAAAAGCCAGTGGTAAAAAGATATTATTAAAAAGATATTATTTAAAAAAAGACATTATTGAAAGAAATAAATCATTTAAAGAAATACATTATTAAAAAAGACGTAATCAAAAAATACATTATTAGAAGAAATACATTATGAAAAAAGGCATTATTAAAACAAATACATTTTAAAAGAAAGACTATTAAAAGTAAAACATAATTTAAAAAAGGCATTGTATTTCTTGTAATAATCTCTTTTTTTTATAAGATTATTAAAAGAAAGACAATATTAAAAAAAGTCATTATTAAAAGAAAGACATTATTAAAAATACATTAATAAAAGAAACACATTATTAAAAGTAAGACATTATTAAAAATGTTATTAAAAATTTATTATTAAATAAAAAAGATAAGTAAAGACATTATTAAAAGACGTTATTAAAAATACATTATTAAAAGAAAGACATTATCAAAAAATATTAAAAATCATAATTTTAAAAAAGAAATTGTTAAAAAAAGACATTATAAAAAGAAATACATTATTAAAAAGATATTATTTAAAAAAGTCGCTATTGAAAACATTATTAAAAGAAAAACAGAATTAAAAGATATGCATTATTTAATAAAGATATTATTAAAAGTAAGGCATTATTAAAAGAAAGACATTATTGAAAACATTTTTAAAAGAAAAACATAATTAAAAGAAAGGCATTATTAAAAAAGACATTATTAAAAGAAAGGCATTATTAAAAGAAAGGCATTATTAAAAGAAAGACATTATTAAGAAATCATTATTATAAGTAGAACACTATTAAATTGAAGGCATTATTAAAAAGACATTATTAAATTGAAGACATTATTAAAAAACGTTATTAAAAGAAAAACATAATTAAAAGAAAGACATTATTAAAAAAACATTATTAAAAGGAAAAGTCATTATTGAATGAAAGACATTATTAATCCTATTTTTCTTGTCTTTCTAATTGCAAATATTACAAAATCTCACTCCAGAAAGTTAGGTTTAATAATGTTTTGTTTTGTATGATTTCTAACCAATTTTCTTCCGATTCTGTTTTTCCACTTCGAAATTTGTTTAAAAATGTCTTATTTTTTAAATATTTTTCTCTATGATACAAATATAGTTTTTAAAATCATTTCACCCCCAAGGAAGGCGGGAATGCCAATAGTACGCAGGGGCTTAGAAGGAGTAAATGTGAAAGATAAGACTGATAATAGGGAGGATTGAGGAAAGGACAAAACATGAACGGGATTCAAGAAGTCAGAAGATGGCGATTGACGTTACATTTAAAGTTTTGAAGAGTATAGATATCAGGGAAGAAAGCAATCGGAAGTAAGTTTCACAGGTGGGAAGTGGCGGTTGCATTTAACTATTTCAACAGTAAAATAATGGGACCTAGCTGCCAATCTAGTAGCACGCTTAAACTCATGTAGTCGGGGCAACAGAGAAAAAAGCTCGTCAGAACAGGTACCCTGAAAATATTTGGAGAAAAAACAAAGTGAAGCTATGTCCTGTTGGTGAGAAATTGACTGAAGTCGAGATGCCAAGTCAGGTTTTTTTTGTTATGATTTACGGTATATCAACCTCATTGGGTTATTTAATGTCGACAACTTTTTTTTTCCTGGTAATATTTTGTTTTGTCAAAAATCTATTTCTGGTAATATTTTTTCCTCAAAAATGTATAGCTGGTAATATTATTTTAAAACATATTGCTGGTAATATTTTTTTTATTTTTTTTTAACGTGTCTCCAGCTGTTCAATGCCCTTGCGGTAGAACTCGGGGTGGGGGTTGACGCAAAAAAAGTCCGTGAGGGCTTTTAAGACTGCTTTATTGGTGAAGGATTTCCACGAAGATGATTATCCAGGTAGTAGAAGAGGTGGTAAAAAATATATTGCTGGTAATAGTTTTTTTCTTTAAAAATTATTTCTGGTAACAAAAAGTATCTCTGGTATTAAAATCCATTTTATAATGCTTTTTACATCAGTTTCGGTGTTAACTATTTGCCCATAGCTGGGATCCTAACAGGTGCTACCACCACGGGTCAGGGTGGACCTGGGAACACCAGCAATTAAGAGGTGGTTCCACGCTCCTCAAAACCTGATCAGAGGCCTTGCTGTTGGACGTAGTTTATCGTCTAACTCCGGCGCGGATGTCGTTTATCGTCATACCCACGACGAGCCAAATCAGGATCGATTACATTATAGATCCTTCTTTGGATTTTGTCAAGAACCTCGATATGAATAGCAGGAGCACCAGACCAGATATGCTAACAGTATTCAAAGGACGAATGGTAGATTTGTAAATCTACAAGATCGATTCTGACGAGAAAAAGTTTCTAGCACGATACAGTGATCCAATTTTCCTTGCAATTGACGATAAATTTTCTTTGAAAGGTAATTTGACATTTTCCTTCCAAAAGGTACAAGGTAACCAAAAAAGTTCTGTCCGTTTTTAAAGGAAAAAAAGAAAATGCTTCACAGTATGTGTAACTTATATTTAGTCTTCAAAGTAATCGCCATTGGCATCCAGCACCTTCTGCCAACGTGTCTCCAGCTGTTCAATGCCTTGCGGTAGAACTCGGTGGGGGGGTTGACGCAAAGAAGTCCGTGAGGGCTTTGCGCAAGACTGCTTCATTGGTGAAGGATTTCCCACGAAGATGATTATCCAGGTAGTGGAAGATGCGGTAATCGGATGGCGTAAGGTCAGGTGAATAAGGTGGATGGCACAAAGTCTCCCACCCAATTTGCTGTATGGTATCCCTGACCACTCGCGCGACATACGGCCTGGCGTTGTCGTGGAGGAAAAGCACATCTCTGCGATTCACCAGTGCCGGCTCCTTCTGGCGCAATGCCTGTTGCACACGTTTCAACTGCTGCGAGTATAGGTCTCCAGTGACCGTTTGGCCCGTTGGTAGCAGTTCATAATGAAGCACTTGACGACCTGTCCACCAGTCACAAAGCATAATCTTGCGTGGGTGCATAGGCGGTCTTGCGGTATGAGGAGACAACCAATATCTGGAACGCTTGGGAGTTTCGTACAGAACCCACTTTTCATCACTGGTAAGCACTCGATTGAATAAGGATGCGGTACGGTGGCGAGAAAGCAGCGATACGCAGGCTGCCACTCGTTGTCCCTTGTGGACCTCCAACAGCGTTTGCGGAACCCACTTGCTCAGTTTGTACGTCTTACCCAGGCGGTGCAGGTGTAGTCTAACTGTTTCATCGGAAACGTTGAACTGTCTTGCAATTTCACCACACGTTAGACTACTGTCCTCTTCAATGGCCGCCTTCAGGACTCCGTCATTCATGACCTGTAGTCGTCCACTGCGAGGCTTATCATGGAGAGACAAATCTCCCGACTTGAATTTTCGAAACAACGCCTTGCAGTACGTTCATCCACAGCACTATCCCCAAAAGCTTGACATATGCGGCGACTCGATGCAGCTGCCCACTTTGAAGTCGTAAAGCAAACAGCCCCGAACGAGATCTCTAGACACTTCCATCCTTCTCACAGCTGTCCGGCTTATAACTGATGGCCGGGCACGGTGCGCGTGTTTTTTATAACGTCTGTTGTTCCTACTTCCGGCTGTCCGAATTTGAAAACAATTGCTACACGCATTCGTATATATTTCAACTTCATTCAATGACTAATCAAAAAACGGACAGAACTTTTTTGGTTACCTTGTATTAAAAAAGATTATGCTGAATTTTAGTTTAGTTTACCGTTAAAAAACATAAAATAGGAACAAACATGATATTTTATACGGCAAAATTAATGAAAAATCATTTATTAATCCTAGAACACTAACCATCAATTAAAGTTACACCACTACTAACTGTGGGTACATCATACCCGATTTTGAAAATATAAAAAAAAATATTAAATATAAATCTTTATTTGAAATATTTTACATGCAGGTACCTTGAGTTGACATTAATATGAACTGAAAAACATATTTAGATAAAAAAAATCATGTACCCGAAAATTGTAATTAAAAATAGGAAAATTTGCGCTGGGTACTATATACTCATGGTTAGTGTTTTAGGATTAAGAACGTTGATTTGTAAAGTTAATGTCGTAATTAAATTCAATAAATTTAATCCGATATTTTTAGATATTGGAAAAGAAGTGGATAAAATATTAACCTTAACTCTAACCACGAATTTTGAGATTAATTTTTCTACTTCAATAATCATTAAAAAAAGTATATTCATGATAAAATAAATCAGCATAATAACACTGTGTAAGAAAATTTTAACTTTTATTGTCTTTGTTCAGTAAGAAAAGGATTATTAGTCTCTTCAAAATTTTCTATTGTGCTGTTGATGGACCGATCTCAGCGTGAGAAGGAACAGTGTCAAAGGAAAGCCACAGTTGCACCTCCGGAAAGTATTTTCCTCCACTGCATTTAAAATTAATACCATTTGGTAAAGCTCTACATAAGGAGTCTGCAGTTTTCAAGTACCTTCAAGACTTCTTCTCTAAGCTGTCTGTGGAAAAACTCAAAACCGGTGTCTTCGTCGGACTACAAATAAAGATCATCGAGCGTAAGGAATTCTTCTAGAATCTCACTAGGATGGAGAAAGCAGTGGGTAACAGCTTTGTCGCAGTGGTTCGGGGCTTCCTGGGGAATCACCAGGTTGAAAACTATTTGAAGCTCGTTGAGAGCTTGGTGAAGCAATACGGAAAAAAATGGGCTGCAGGATGTCTTTCAATATCCATATCCTTGCCGCTCATCTTGATAAATCTAAGGATAACATGGAGGCGTACTCAGCAGAGCAATGTGGGCGTTTCGTTTCCACCAGGGTATACTGAAAATTTTAAAATCCGACAATTATTTGATACTAGCAGTAGAGCCCGGCGTTGCCCGGGGATGTAACAGTAAGAGATAGATCAATTATCGACCATCATAAAGACTGAAAAATAAAATTGACAAAGATTATTGTTTAAGGTTGACGGACACGCATGTCTTAATTATTTTTTTTTTTTTTTACGAATTTGTCAAACCCAAACTCAAACAAAAATTTGTTTTCAATCGTTATGAGTCTACCGATTGAATAGAATTTTATTATAAACAATTGTCTTGTAAATGGAATTTTTTAAAGCATTCTGAATGTAAAAAATGAAAAAAAAAAAAGACAATAAGAAACACTACCTGCCCCCCCAAAAATGAGGTTTTGTTGAAATCAGTTTGGAAAATGTAGGAAATCCGATCCCATATATAAACGAACACACACACACACACACACACACACACACACACACACACACACAACATGGGTTTTATAATAAGTATAACTCGATATGAGTTGTCCCCCTTTCATTCTCGCGATGCCTCTTAATCGTGTTTTCAAATTGATTTTGTGTAAAAAACAATTGTTTTTTTCTACAATTTTTTGGTGCTGTCAGAACCACCGCAAGGTAATTTTACGTAGTCCTGTGAAGTTTTGTTGAAATCGGTTTTTGGTAGGAAATCCGATCCAATATAAAAACGTACAGACAAACACACAAACACACACAACCTGGGTTTTATAATAAGTATGATTTACAAGAATTTCCAAACTGATGTGTTTTTCAACCGAAAAAGCGCTAAAAAAACTAATGCTAAATATTAAGCGACAACTGACGTAACCCCACCACCAAAAAAAAAAAAAAAAAAAAAAAAAAAAAAAAACAAGATTTTCAACCAAAACATGCTAGAAAGGAATAAAAAATGAAAAAAGAATAATTAAAAAATACGATAGTCTTTCCTCTTATTAATAACAAAAAATTTTTACGATAAATCTTTGTTTTGGGGCCTTTTTTTCATCATGCTATTTTTAAAAAAATTTTTTTTTTTGGGGGGGGGCGAATTACTGAACATAACTATTATAATAAAAGTAATGTCATAATTAAATTCAGTAAATTTAATCCGATATCATTAGATATTGCAAATGAAACGTACAAAATGTTAATCCTAATCCTGCTGCTAAACCGTGCATTTTAAGAATAATTTTTTCTACTTCTGTAATCAGCATACTAACACCGTATAACAAAATTTTGACTTTCATTGTCTTTGTTCAGTAAGAAAATGATTATTATTCCTTTCAAACTTATCTCTTCTGCCATTGGTGGACCGAGAGCCTCAATGTGGGGAGAAACAACGTCAAAGGGGAACCACTGTTGCTCCCCCTCCCGGAAAGTATTGATTCCCCCACTACCCTTAAAATTTATAATATATTTATTATATATTATTTTTCATGCATCTTCAATATTTGTATCTCTCTATATTTCTGAGATGAGGTATTATGTACACTATTTATATTATTCTGACTATTGTCCTCATCTTTGTCACCATATTTATTACAACGTTTCGGCCCTTCAGTATCTGTCTATATTTCTGAGATGAGGTATCATGTACATTATTTACATTTTTCGGACAATGGTCCTCATCTTTGTCACCATATTTATTACAACGTTCCGGCCCTTCAGTATCTGTTTATATTTCTGAGATGAGGTATTATGTACATTATTTACATTATTCGGACTATTGTCTTCATCTTTGTTGCCATTTATTAATTGCGTTTCGGCCCTTCAAATTATCTGTCTATATTTCTGAGATGAGGTATTATGTACACTATTTACATTATTCGGACTATTGTCCTCATCTTTGTCGCCATATTTATCACAACGTTTCGGCCGTTGTGCGGTCCGGCCTTCTTCAGGTGAATGGAATGTTGAACTGAACCCTTTATTTCGCTCGCTGGTGTAGAATGTTCACGTGCCATGTCTAATGGATGTCAGTTATTCCTGTTAATTCCCTCTCAATTTCTCCACATCTTAAAAGGTTTTGAACTACAAAAATTTTGGGTCCTGTTATGGATCTAAAAGAAAAATACCTTTATCAGCTGTTTGCCATATCTTAAATATATTTATGAAATTTTATATTATATTATGTATTTTTTATTATATATGTATGTAGAGTATAGACTGTAATTTTTCAAATTTTAAATCTGTCCTCAAGGCACATTGGATAAAAGGCGTTGGTTAGATCCAATTGAAAAAAATCAAAGGATTTGATTCAATTTTTCTTTTTTATGGAACTTTAGATTAGGGAAAATTAGTTTTAAGATAAAAAAATAACTGACATCCATTAAAAATTTTAAATCTTTAACTTTACAGTTGAATTTCATCCTGAAAAATTTTTATCTAAATACAATTCTACATTCTAAACAAAATTTTAAAGCCAAAATAAAATAACCGAAACGTTGTAGAATAAAATATTTATAAAAACCAATCTATTGAAATCCGAATAATTTTTTCATTAAATAATTTTTTATTACTAAGAATTTTTCATATAATATAGACAGATGCAAAATTTTCATATGGCAATAAAAAATGTAAAATTCAAAGTGGAAATTACAACATATATATAATTTGTGAAATACAAATATCGTTTAATACAATTTAGTAAGAAAATTTCTTATAACATTAATATATAGATCCTTCACAAAAATATTGTCAACTAAATGAAGAGTTTTGTTAAAGGATGCCACTAATGTTTTAAGTTTTAAATTTACGTCATTTGTAAAATTCTTGGGGCTCTTTTTATTTTGGAACCTGCTATTCTTTTGCAATATGAATTTCTTGAATGTCCTGTTCTCTTTTAAGAGCGTCTAAGAATTTCCATATTGAGGGATAATAGGAAGACAATTGCTGCGAAAAAAGCCCTGTGCCATCCTTCAAGATTGTTATTAGTTCGAGGTAAATCAGAATTGAGTCTCTCAAAGCAAAACCACATAGGTATTTTAAATAATTATCATTTAATATAATTAAATTATCATTTAAATAATTATCATTTAATATAATTAAATTATCATTTAAATAATTTTCATTTAATATAATTGTCCTTTCGATTAATTTTCATTCAAACTATTTACAATTCGAATGAATGTTTTTCGAATAATTGTTTTCAAGCAATTTTCTCGGTACCTTTATTTCAATCTTTATCACACTAAATATCTGACTTTATACAAACTTTATAAACATTAATTCACAGTGAGCTCAGACAGAAAACTGAGCCATTTACATCAAAAGAGAATTTCAAATAGTGGTAGTAGTCCTTTCTCTAATATTTGACAGTATTTTGGACCATTCAATCGCTCGTCAACAAAAATCAGCTCAGATTTCCCTCCAAACCAGACACCTCTCCACACCATTACTCCAATCCCTCCATGTTTCACGGTCGCTTGCAGACATTCAGTGTCCCAAGTCTTATTCTGATTTCTCCAAACATAAACCGATATCGAATTCAAAAATTGGCAGAATTTACTTTCATCTGACCAAATTACAGACTGCCAAATTTCATAGGCTTTGCTCTCGAATTCTCTCGCCCAGTCCATAATTGTTTTCAAGCAATTTTCTCGATACGTTGCAAAAGTAGTGTACAAAACGTTAGTCCCAATCCTGCTGCTCAACCGCTCATATTAAGCCATTTTTTTCTAGGTAATTCTAGAATCATATCTCGTCCCGAACGAGAGGTCTATTTCAAATCTCGTCGTTCGAATGGGAGTGAAGATTTTTAGTTTTGGTTTGGGCTTGCGGTTGTTCGCTGCTGTTGTTGGCTTAAGGAATTTAAATAATAAAAAGGTAGAGATTAAGAACATAATTAATTTGTTCCTGTCAAGTAGGTTCGAGTATAGGCTGTAAACAGGCGTCGATCTGGGGGAATAATGAAACGCATCTGGCTCCAAGACGTAACATCTGTTCTATATTTTCCTCTTTCAAGTCAATGTAGTTTATTATAAGTTAAGGCGAGTTAAACAACTGGTACTTTTGTTATATTACGGAAAAATAACAACACTGTTAAAACTATTGTCTGTATAATTTTATCAAGTGTCATTATCCTTCTTAGAGTTGTTTGTAATTGAATTTTTTTTATTCTTAATGCATTTTTTTATTACTTCAGCATTTCGACCGACCCATTCTACAGTCTTCATCAGGTGTGCAAATATACCTTCTATAATTTCGAGAAAACATTATTTTTTCAAATTGTTAGTAAGCGAAATTATTCATAGAATTGCTTTTTTGTTGTTGCCCCTTCTTTTCGGCCGATCACTTAAATTTATTTTTTATCAGTTTTTGCAACACGGCCCTCTATAATTCTAGGAAGTCGCTTTTATTGCAAGCGGTGTCCCTAGTTTAATTTATTCATAGTTTTGCCTTTGTTGCCTGATGATTAAATACCGACCTATTCTACCGTCTTCATCATGTTTAAAAAATATTCAATTTCTATAATTTCTGAGAAGGATTTTATCGTTTTTGAAGCGTCGTCATTAAAATGAAATTATTCATAGCGTTGCTTTCGTTGTTGCCATTTTTTTTCGGCCGATCACTTCTACGGCTTTCGTCAGGTATGCAAAACTGCCTTCTATCAGGTCATCCCATAAGTTCTGTCCGAATTTTAACTTTTTGTTAAAATGGACGAAATTTAAAGATTATTTTATAATGTCTAATGGAGCTGAACATTATTTTTTATGTTTAGATGCATTTAAACTGATCAAATTTTATTTCAGAGAACAATAAAATTAAATTTTGTTTGATTAAAACCCTGCTAACATGGAAGTACCCAAGAATCATTTGAGGCACATAATGCTTTATGAGTTCAAGAAAGGAAACTCAGCAGCCGAAGCGGCTAGAAACATTCACTCAGTTTATGGAGAGGAATGTGTGAATGAAAGAACTTGCAGAAGATGGTTTGCAAAATTCAGAGGTGGAGATTTCACCCTTGAAGATGAAGATCGAACCGGACGTCCAGTTGAGTTTGATGAAAAGCTTCTTGAAGCAGCCCTTGAAGAAAATCCTGCTTTATCAGTTGAGGAATTGGCAGTGGTTCTCAGTTCAAACCATACAACTGTTCATCGTCATCTTCAACAACTTGGAAAAGTTCCTAAACTTGGAAAATGGGTGCCTCATGAATTGTCTGAAAACAACCTCAAATCCCGAGTTGACATCTACTCTTCTCTCCATTCTCGCCAACTTGTTTCACCTTTTTTGGATAGACTTGTGACTGGCGACGAAAAATGGATCTTTTATCGAAATGTTAAGCGTCGTAGACAGTGGCTTGGTAAAGGGGAAGGACCCCAGCCACAGCCGAGAATGGAACTTCATGGGCAAAAGGTTCTTCTTTCAATCTGGTGGGATCGCCAAGGAATAATCCACTTTGAATTCTTACCACCTAATGCAACAATTAATGCTCAAGTATACTGTCAGCAATTAGAGCGTTTGAACCAAGCTTTGAAGGAAAAAAAACCTGCTCTAGTGAATCGAAAAAGGGTGATGTTTCATCAGGACATTGCGCGACACCACACAGAAAGAATCACGTCACAAAAGATCGAAGAACTTAGTTGGGAGAAAATACCTCATCCACCTTATTCTCCCGATCTTGCTCCTTCAGACTACCATTTGTTTCGTAGCTTACAGAATCATTTGGAAGAAACAGCTTTTGTAACACAGGAAGAGGTTAAAACTGACATTTGTGAGTTCTTCGAATCAAAGCCAAAAGAATTTTACAGTAATGGAATTAGTAAGCTTGTTAATAGATGGAAGGAAGTCATAGATAATCAGGGAAAATACATTGTTGATTGAATCTGTAATTAAATGTAACATTTGGTCACTTGTTTTCTTTATTCAAGATTCGGACAGAACTTATGGGATGACCTGATATAATTCTGGGATGTTACTATTATTGCAAGCGGTGTTCCTAGTTTAAATTATTCATAGTGTTGCCTGTTACCCCAATGTTTCGTTCGACACATTCTACGGTCTTCCTCATGTGCGCAAACCTTATTTCAATAATTCTCAGAAGAGTCATAGTATTGCGTTCTTGACTGAAAGCCAAGATGTAGTGCACTTCTCGTACGGAACGGAAGGAGACCTACCCCAGATCTTGTCGTTCCACTGGAAGCGAAGAATTTTAGCATCGCTTATGGTTTGCGGTACTTTCCTGTAGTAGTTGGCTGGAAAATCACAGAAAACCGTAGAGATTAAGAACATAATTAGCTTAGAAAAGATAATCCTCTTAATCTCGCTATATTTTTTTTTCTTTACTAAGGTCTTATTACAATTAATTTATATATATTTATTAATATAAGATTCATATCTATCACTCTCCACACAGTTAAAAATTTGTAAGCAATGTTATATGTATTTTAATCTTAGAAAACTAGAATGAGCTTCATGGTTACAACAATGTTTAGAAAGCCTCTTCCCGGAATATAGTTTTGTAAAAACTGATGAAGGCCGTAGTCTGAATCGGCCAAAATGTAGTAAACCAAAGTAAAAAAAGAGACACTAGGAAAGCGAATATAACTAACAAATTTTGAAACAATAATGACGATTCTCAGAATTAAAGAAGATAACGTTGTATACTTGATGAAGGCCGTAGAATGAATCGACCGAAATATATAGGTAAAAGCGAAAGTGATACTAATTTAAATTCTGAGCAACATTTGCAATGACGTTCTTTACTAAAGGCCATATCATTGTGCAACTCTCGCTTAGAACCGGAACTATCTCAAATCTTTTCGTTCCACTGGAAGCGAAGATTTTTAGATTCGGTTTTGGTTTGGGGTAGTTCTTTGTTGTAGTTGGCGTAAAAAGAAAGCCGTAGAGATTAAGAACCTAATTAATTTTGCTAGAAAAGATAATCCACTTAATCTCGCTATATTTTTTTCTTTACTAATGTCTTATTACAGTTAATTTATAATTTAGTGAAGATTCGTATTTATCACTCACCACATAGTTAAAAAGTTTGTACACAATGTTTTATACATTTTAATCTTTGAACACTAGAATGAGCTTCATTGTTACAACAATGTTTAGAAAGCCTCTTCCCGGAATATAGCTTTGTACAGCTGATGAAGGCCGTAGTATGGATTGGCCAAAACGTGGTAAACTAAACTAAAAAAAGAGACACTAGGACAGCCAATATCACTAACAAATTTTAAAACAATAATTACAATTCTCAGAATTAAAGAAGATAACGTTGTATACCTGAAAAAGACCGTAGAATCGATCGGCTGAAATATATAGGTAACAGCGAAAATTCTGAGCTACACTTTGAATGACGTTCTTTTCTAAAGACCATATCATTGTGCACCTCTCGTCCACAACTCGATGACTATCTCAAATGTTGTCATTCCACTGGAAGGGAAGATTTTTAGATTCGATTTGGGTTTGTCGTAATTCATTGCTATAGTTAGCTTAAGAAATTTAAAGAAAAATTATGGTGAAAATACATCTCGGGTGATTTTACTATAGAAATGAATTGGAAATGATTTTGCTACAGAAATGTTATTCTAACGACGCATCATTTACTACAGAAATTCCCTGGAATTGATTTTAATAGCAGAAGTTTATGTAACCCTTCACCAGTAATTTGCTGCTGGAGTTGACATAAGAAATTTATATAAATAAATGCGAATGTCCGTGTGTCACATCTTTTCAACTTTACTCCTAGAGGCCATAGCCCAACATATCATACCATTTTGAGATTAGGGTGACACTGTGAGCAAATTAAAAAAATTCCGGGTCGGATCCAGACCCACAATCCTGAAATTTTAGATCCCCAAGTTTTCATCGCTGCGATTGTTTACGGCAAATTTTTACGTAATTTTTTGCGACGAATTTTTTACACCATAACATTTTTTTATAACTTGGAAATAAATTTAGGAATAATCGAAATTAATTGCGAAATCCAGCGAAAGTCACTCATGAAATAATAATAATTGTTTGCATGAAAAGTAAGGACCTACGTACATCAAATTGTCTTTAAATAAAGTGACGACAGAAGAATTAACGTTGAACTTTTAAAAGGTAAGCTAAAATATGAATGAAATAATTAAATGCAGCGATCAATTTTCAGTTCTTCTGTAGTTTATTTTTGCCTATCGTAAACTGCAGCAGTATGCCTGGCAAAAAGAAACCCCCGCCAACAGTGGACCAGATTGCAATCAAAAGATCTAAGGCTGTGGCGAGGAAAAGAAAGTTCCGTGACAATGAAAACCCAGATCAAACAGCAGCCAGGATAACTTCAGATACTGAGAATATGCAATGACTTAGGGACTCTCAAACTCCTGAACAAGCCGAAGGCCCAATCAAGACCCTCCCCAAGAGCTGATAGGGCGGCTTTGAAGCTAGTTTGGAATAAATTTAGCTTAATTAATTGAAGCAAATATAAAATGTATGTATTTCGGAATTGCTATATTACTTTACGTTTATTGAAAAGCAAAGATATTGTGCGAAATTCATTAAAATGACGTAAATTCAGCATTTTGTTTTTGTCCATTGGAAGTTAATTTAATATTTTTTCTTTGGTGGTTAATTTGATATACTTCTCTAACAACATTTTTATTCATAAAAGCATATACACAAATACAATGCATGCATACTAATACAATGTATATACACTAAAAGAATGCATATATACTAATACAATACTATTTTTTTAACGAAAACTCTTATTTCTGTTTCATAAAAGCATATACATCAATACAATGCATATATATTAATACAATGCATATACACTAAAAGAATGCATATATACTAATACAATATTATTTTTTAACGAAATCTCTTATTTCTGTTTCATAAAAGCATATACACTAATACAATGCATATATACTAATACAATGCATATACACTAAATGAATGCATATATACTAATACAATATTATTTTTTAACGAAAACTCTTATCTCTGTTTCATAAAAGCATATACACTAATATAATGCATATATACTAATACAATGCATATATACTAATACAATGCATATAGATTAAAAGAATGCATATATACTAACACAATACTATTTTTTTAAAGAAAACTCTTATTTCTGTTTCATAAAAGCATATATACTAATACAATGCATACATACTAATACAATGCATATACACTAAAAGAATGCATATATACTAATACAATACTATTTCTTAACGAAAACTCTTATTTCTGTTACATAAAAGCATATACACTAATACAATGCATATATAATAATACAATGCATATACACTAAATGAATCCATATATACTTTAAAATAATAATTTATTTTTAACGAATATAATTTCTTGTTTTATTTCTGTTTTTAAAAGATATACACAATTTTATACAAATGCATTTGTATTTTTATATTTCATGATTTTTGATGAATTTATTTCACTAAAAGAATGCATACACTATACTAATATATATAATCAATGCATAAATATTTTTAAATTGAAATTTTTAAGAAAATTTTTTCTATTTCATAAAAAATATACACTAATACAATGCATATATACTAATACAATGCATATACACTAAATGAATCCATATATTTAATTCAATACTATTTTTAACAGAAAATGTGCTATTTCTGTTTCATAAAAGCATATAAACTAATACAATGCATATATACTAATACAATGCAAATACACTAAAAGAATGCATATATAATACAATAAACGAAAAATCTTATATTTTTCATAACGAAAACTCTTTCAATTTCTGTTTCCTAAAAAAAATTTTTATAAAATTATCATTTTTTTTTTCGAACTTTAATTTTTTCCTTGTTTTCGGTCATGTTTTTGTTTATTTAAAAATTGGTTTCTAAAAATTTTTGAAAGAAAAAGGTGTTTGGTGGTCATAGAAAACGAGTCCGTTTAATTTACCAGTAATGCCCAAGATTTGCAGGCTGGCAGAAGAATTGAAAAGTTCAATGGACGCAGCAGTGTTGTTTTTGTATTCCAAAAAGATGTTCTTGTCTTTCTAGATGGTTTTATTTATGCGACACTTACCACTTTTTGCGTTGGTCTTGAAATTATTTCTATTCTGGAGACGACTCCGCCTGTAATCGAGCCAACATATCTGAATTGCTTTAATAAGTTCGTGATCAGCGATATTTATCTTGCACGAAATCCATTTCTCATTATTATTTGTAACAAGTCTTTTATTTCCGCATTAATCTCTACGCCATATTGATTTTCTAAGCGTGGCTTAGATGTGGCACAAGGCCGAAATTATGGGACACCCAGTGAGGATCGAACTCACTTCCCAGTCATAATTGTTTTAGCGAGACAAGCTTGCTAACATTAATTGATTGTGTGTGTTCCTATATGTGAAGAGTGGAAATTTTACTATAAAAATGTATTGGGCAATGATTTTTACTATGAAAATGCATTGCCCAATGATTTTTACTATAAAAATGCATTGGAAATGATTTTTACTATGAAAATGCATTGGAAATGATTTTTACTATGAAAATGCATTGGAATGATTTTTTTACTATGAAAATGCATTGGAAATGATTTTTACTATGAAAATGCATTGGCCAATGATTTTTTACTATGAAAATGCATTGGCCAATGATTTTTATATGAAAATGATTGAAAATGATTTTTTACTATGAAAATGCATTGAAATGATTTTTACTATGAAAATGCATTGGAAAATGATTTTTACTAAGAAAATGCATTGAAAATGATTTTTACTATGAAAATGCATTGGTAATGATTTTTACTATGAAAATGCATTGCTAATGTTTTTCGGCAATGTTTAACATTCATGCCCACAAAAAGACAGTGTGTCAAAAGCACCACGGTTATTCCTTTAACAGCTCTATTAATGTATACTCTTTTCATTCCCGAGGCAATGTTGATTTTTTTAAATAGTGATGATTAAAATTTTAATAAAACCCTAAGCATATGTCTCTCCTCCAAATATTAAACAGGCCCCGAATCTGATACGAAGCTCCCACTCTACTACGTAAGTTCGTATCCGTATAAAATACAAATTTTATTGTAACCTAATTATGTACAATAATGGATCATATGCAATATAAGTGAACAATTCAACGAGAAAAATTGAAAATAAATCCGATGTATCTAAATACAAATTAGAGACATGTCATAAATAGATTATTCCATCTTAAATAAATCAACAATTTTTGTGGCCATTTTTAACATCAACTTCAGATCTTTCTCATTAAAAAGTTGAAGACTTTTAACACATTCAACATCATGGATAAAATATAGTGAATTTTATATCATGTTTTTGAAGACATGGCATGAGCAAAGCAAATTTATGAATTTATACAAAAAAAAGCCACCAGAAAATCTGCAAAAAAATCCGTTCATCCTTTTTCAGTTGACATTTTTATTTAATTTGTAATACATATAATAAATGTGGGTAGAAAAAAGCAAATGTTAATAAAATAGCAAGGGTCACAAAGCACTGTCTGGAGCCCTAATTATCCTCCCCATCAGCAGAGGGTTGTAGGTAGTGCGCACTGACCCTGATTGTATGTGTTTGTATATGTGAAGAGTGGAAATGATTTTTACTATAAAAATGCACTGGAAATGATTTTTACTATGAAAATGCATTCGAAATGATTTTTGCTATGAAAATGCATTGGAAATGATTTTTACTATAAAAATGCATTGGAAATGATTTTTACTATGAAAATGCATTGGCCAATGGTTTTTACTATGAAAATGCATTGCCCAATGATTTTTACTATGAAAATGCATTGGCCGAAGATTTTTACTATAAAAATGCATTGGAAATGATTTTTACTATGAAAATGCATTGGAAATGATTTTTACTATAAAAATGCATTGGGCAATGATTTTTACTACTAATGAAAATAATTTTACATTGGCCATGCATATTTTTAATATGAAATTTTTTTTGCTATTAAAATGCATTGGAAATGATTTTTACTATGAAAATGCATTGAAATGATTTTTACTATGAAAATGCATTGGAAAATGATTTTTATATAAAAATGCATTGGGAATGATTTTTACTATAAAATGCATTGGGCAAATGATTTTTACTATGAAAATGCATTGGAAAATGATTTTTACTATAAAATGCATTGAAATGATTTTTACTATAAAAAATGCATTGGAAATGATTTTTTTTCTATGAAAATGCATTGGGCAATGATGATTTTACTATGAAAATTTTTATTGAAAATGATTTTTTACTATAAAAATGCATTGGAAATGATTTTACTATAAAAAATGCATTGGAAATGATTTTTACTATGAAAATGCATTTTCTAAATTGATTTTTACTATAAAAATGCATTGGAAATGATTTTTACTATAAAAATGCATTGGGCAATGATTTTTACTATGAAAAAAATTTTTTACTATAAAATGCATTGAAAAATGATTTTTACTTATGAAAATGCATTGGAAATGATTTTTTACTATGAAAATGCATTGAAAATGATTTTACTATAAAAATGCATTGGCCAATGGATTTTTACTATAAAATGCATTGGCCAATGATTTTTACTATAAAAATGCATTGGAAAATGATTTTACTATAAAAAAATGCATTGGAAATGATTTTTTTGTATAAAAATGCATTGGGCGAATGATTTTTACTATAAAAATGCATTGGGCAATGATTTTTTTTATAAAAATGCATTGGGCAATGATTTTTACTATAAAAATGCATTGGAAAATACTATAAATTTGAAAATAATTTTTATTAAAAAAAATGATTTTTACTATAAAATGCATTGGAAAATGATTTTTACTATAAAAATGCATTGGGAAATGATTTTTACTATAAAAATGCATTGGAAATGATTTTTACTATGAAAATGCATTGGAAATGATTTTTACTATAAATGAAAATGCATTGAAAATGATTTTTACTATAAAAATGCATTGGAAATGATTTTTACTATAAAAATGCATTGGGAAATGATTTTTACTATAAAAATGCATTGGAAAATGATTTTACTATAAAAATGCATTGGAAATGATTTTTACTATAAAATGCATTGCATTGAAAATGATTTTTACTATAAAAATGCATTGGGAAAATGATTTTTTACTATAAAAATGCATTGGGAAATGATTTTTTTACTATGAAAAAATGCATTTTAAAATGATTTTTTAAAAATGCATTGGAAAATGATTTTTACTATAAAAATGCATTGGCCAAATGATTTTTACTATAAAAATGCATTGGAAAATGATTTTTTACTATAAAATGCATTGAAAAAATTTTAGTATAAAAATTTGGAAATGAAAAATGCATTGAAAATGATTTTTACTATGAAAAATGCATTGAAAATGATTTTTACTATGAAAATGCATTGGAAAATATATTTTTACTATAAAAATGCATTGGAAATGATTTTTAGTATAAAAATGCATTGGAAATGATTTTTACTATAAAAATGCATTGGAAAATGATTTTTACTATGAAAATGCATTGGAAATGATTTTTTACTATAAAAATGCATTGGAAATGATTTTTACTATAAAATGCATTGGAAATGATTTTTACTATAAAAATGCATTGGAAAATGATTTTTACTATAAAAAATGCATTGGGAAATGATTTTTACTATAAAAATGTATTGGAAATGATTTTTACTATAAAAATGCATTGAAATGATTTTTACTATAAAAATGCATTGGAAAATGATTTTTACTATAAAATGCATTGGAAAATGATTTTTACTATAAAAATGCATTGGAAATGATTTTTACTATGAAAATGCATTGGAAATGATTTTACTATGAAAATGCATTGGAAATGATTTTTACTATGAAAATGCATTGGAAATGATTTTTTACTATAAAAATGCATTGAAAATGATTTTTACTATAAAAATGCATTGGAAATGATTTTTACTATAAAAATGCATTGGAAATGATTTTTAGTATAAAATTGCATTGGAAATGATTTTTACTATAAAAATGCATTGGGCAATGATTTTTACTATGAAAATGCATTGGAAATGATTTTTACTATAAAATGCATTGGAAATGATTTTTACTATAAAAATGCATTGGAAATGATTTTTACTATAAAAATGCATTGGATTTTAATGATTTTTATTATAAAAATGCATTGGGCAATGATTTTTACTATAAAAATGCATTGGAAATGATTTTTTATAAAAATGCATTGAAAATGATTTTTTACTATGAAAATGCATTGGAAATTATTTTTTACTATAAAATGCATTGGAAATGATTTTTACTATAAAAATGCATTGGAAATGATTTTACTATAAAATGCATTGGAAAATGATTTTTACTATAAAAATGCATTGGAAATGATTTTTACTATAAAAATGCATTGAAAATGATTTTTACTATAAAAATGCATTGAAAATGATTTTTACTATAAAATGCATTGAAATGATTTTTTTTATGAAAATGCATTGGAAATGATTTTTTTACTATAAAAATGCATTGGAAATGATTTTTACTATAAAAATGCATTGGAAATGATTTTTACTATGAAAATGCATTGGCAATTTTTTACTATAAAAATGCATTGGAAATGATTTTTACTATGAAAATGCATTGAAATGATTTTTAGTATAAAAATGCATTGGAAATGATTTTTACTAAAAAATGCAAAATTTTTACTATAAAAATGATTTTTTTTACTATGAAAATGCATTGAAAATGATTTTTACTATAAAATGCATTGGGAAATGATTTTTACTATGAAAATGCATTGGGCAATGATTTTTACTATAAAAATGCATTGGAAATGATTTTTTACTATGAAAATGCATTGGCCAATGATTTTTTACTATAAAAATGCATTGGAAATGATTTTTTACTATGAAAATGCATTGGAAATAATTTTACTATAAAATGCATTGGAAATGATTTTTACTATGAAAAAATGCATTGGCCAATGATTTTTACTATGAAAATGCATTGGAAATGATTTTTACTATATAAAAATGCATTGGAAATGATTTTTTACTATGAAAATGCATTGGAAAATTTTTTTTTTGACTATGAAAATGCATTGGGCAATGATTTTTTACTATGAAAAATGCATTGGAAAATGATTTTTACTATGAAAATGCATTGGAAATGATTTTTTACTATGAAAATGCATTGAAATGATTTTTACTATGAAAATTTTTGGCTATTTTTTACTAAAAAATGCATTGGAAATGATTTTTTACTATAAAAATGCATTGGAAATGATTTTTACTATATGAAAATGCATTGGGCAATGATTTTTACTATAAAAATGCATTGGAAATGATTTTTACTATGAAAATGCATTGGAAATGATTTTTTACTATAAAATGCATTGACTATGAAAATGAATGATTTTTTACTATGAAAATGCATTGGAAATGATTTTTACTATGAAAATGCATTGGAAATGATTTTTACTATAAAAATGCATTGGAAATGATTTTTACTATATAAAATGCATTGGCAAATGATTTTTACTATAAAAATGCATTGGAAATGATTTTTACTATGAAAATGCATTGAAAATGATTTTTACTATAAAAATGCATTGGAAAATGATTTTTACTATGAAAATGCATTGGGCAATGATTTTACTATAAAAATGCATTGGCAATGATTTTTTTTTACTATAAAATGCATTGAAATGATTTTTACTATGAAAATGCATTGGAAATGATTTTTACTATGAAAATGCATTGGAAAATGATTTTTACTATGAAAATGCATTGGAAAATGATTTTACTATAAAATGCATTGGAAATGATTTTACTATGAAAATGCATTGGCCAATGATTTTTTTTAAATTTTTACATTGAAATGATTTTTTAAAAATGCATTGGAAATGCATTACATATGAAAATGAAATTTTTTACTATGAAAATGCATTGGCCAATGATTTTTATAAAAAAAATGCATTGGAAAAAACTTTTACTTTGAAAATGCATTGGCCAATGATTTTTACTATGAAAATGCATTGGAAATGATTTTTTACTATAAAATGCATTGGAAATGATTTTTAGTATAAAAATTGGATTGGAAATGATTTTTGCATTGGCAATGAAAATTACTATTGGGCAATGATGATTTTACTATGAAAATGCATTGGAAAATGATTTTTACTATGAAAATGCATTGGCCAATGATTTTTACTATAAAAAATTGGCCAATGATTTTACTATGAAAATGCATTGAAAATGATTTTTTACTATGAAAATGCATTGGCCAATGATTTTTTACTATGAAAATGCATTGGCCGAATGATTTTTTACTATGAAAATGCATTTTGTATGAAAATGAAAATGCATTGGAAATGATTTTTAATAAAAATGCATTTTTTGATTTTTACTATGAAAATGCATTGGCAAATGATTTTACTATGAAAATGCATTGGAAATGATTTTTACTATGAAAATGCATTGGTTTGTGATTTTTTACTATAAAATGCATTGGCCAATGATTTTTACTATGAAAAATGCATTGAAAATGATTTTTACTATGAAAATACATTGAAAATGATTTTTTTACTATAAAAATGCATTGGAAATGATTTTTACTAAAATACATTGGAATGATTTTTACTATGAAAATGATTTTTTTTATGAAAATGCATTGGAAATGATTTTTACTATGAAAATGCATTGAAAATGATTTTTACTATGAAAATGCATTGGAAATGATTTTTACTATGAAAATGCATTGAATGATTTTTTACTATAAAATGCATTGGAAATGATTTTTTACTATAAAATGCATTGGAAATGATTTTTAACATAAAAATGCATTGGAAATGATTTTTACTATGAAAATGCATTGGAAATGATTTTACTATGAAAATGCATTGAAATGATTTTTACTGTGAAAATGCATTGGCAAAATGATTTTTACTATGAAAATGCATTGGAAATGATTTTTTACTATTTGGAAATTTTTATGCATTGGAAATGATTTTTACTATGAAAAATGCATTGGAAATGATTTTTTTCTATGAAAATGCATTGAAATGATTTTTACTATGAAAATGCATTGGCCAATGATTTTTACTATGAAAAATGCATTGGAAATGATTTTACTATAGGAATGCATTGGAAATGATTTTACTATAAAATTTGGCCCTGATTTTTACTAAAAATGCATTGGAAATGATTTTTAATAAAAAAACATTGAAATGATTTTACTATGAAAATGCATTGGAAATGATTTTTACTATAAAATGCATTGCAAATGATTTTTACTATAAATGCATTGGCCAATGATTTTTACTATAAAAATGCATTGGAAATGATTTTTACTATAAAAAATGCATTGGAAATGATTTTACTATAAAAATGCATTGGCAAATGATTTTTACTATGAAAATGCATTGGAAAATGATTTTTACTATAAAATGCATTGAAAATGATTTTTACTATGAAAATGCATTGGGCAATGATTTTTACTATAAAATGCATTGGAAATGATTTTTACTATAAAAATGCATTGGCCAATGATTTTTACTATGAAAAATGCATTGGAAATGATTTTTACTATGAAAAAATGCATTGGAAATGATTTTTTACTATAAAAAATGCATTGGAAATGATTTTTTACTATGAAATGCATTGGAAATGATTTTACTATGAAAATGCATTGGAAATGATTTTACTATAAAAAACATTGAAATGATTTTTTACTGCATTGAAAATTTTAACTGCATTGAAATGATTTTACTATAAAATGCATTGAAATGATTTTACTACTATAAAAATGCATTGGCAAATGATTTTTACTATAAAAATGCATTGGAAATGATTTTTACTATAAAAATGCATTGAAATGATTTTACTATGAAAATGCATTAGGAAAAAACCATTTTTTTTTTTTATGAAAAATGCATTGGAAAATGATTTTTACTATGAAAATGCATTGGAAATGATTTTACTATAAAAATGCATTGGAAATGATTTTACTATGAAAATGCATTGGCAAATGATTTTTACTATAAAAATGCATTTGGAAATGATTTTTACTATGAAAAAATGAAAAATGATTTTTAACATAAAAACATTGGAAATGATTTTTACTATGAAAATTTGGCCAATGATTTTTACTATAAAAATGCATTGGCCAAATGATTTTTACTATATTCAAATGCATTGGAAATGATTTTTTACTATGAAAATGCATTGGAAATGATTTTTACTATGAAAATGCAAAATGATTTTACTATGCATTTGGAAATGATTTTTTTTTGGCCAATGATTTTTACTATGAAAAACATTGGAAATGATTTTACTATAAAAATGCATTGGAAATGATTTTTACTTTGAAAATGCATTGGAAATGATTTTTACTATAAAAATGCATTGGGCAATGATTTTTAACTATAATGCATTGGAAATGATTTTTACTATGAAAAATGCATTTTGAAAATGATTTTACTTTGCCTTTTTAACTAAAAAATGCATTGGAAATGATTTTACTATGAAAATGCATTGGAAATGATTTTACTATGAAAATGCATTGAAATGATTTTTATGAAAATGCATTGGAAATGATTTTTACTATGAAAATGCATTGGAAATGATTTTACTATGAAAAATGCATTGAAATGATTTTTACTATGAAAAATGCATTGAAAAAAACATTTTTACTATTTAAATGCATTGGAAATGATTTTTTAAAACTATTTTACTATAAAAATGCATTGAAATGATTTTTACTATGAAAAATGCATTGGAAATGATTTTTAACTATAAAAATGCATTGGGCAATGATTTTACTATGAAAATGCATTGGAAATGATTTTTTACTATAAAATGCATTGAAATGATTTTTTTCTATGAAAATGCATTGGAAATGATTTTTACTATGAAAATGCATTGGAAATGATTTTTTACTATAAAAATGCATTGGAAATGATTTTTTACTATGAAAATGCATTGGAAATGATTTTACTATGAAAATGCATTGGAAATGATTTTTATTATAAAAATGCATTGGAAATGATTTTTTTACTATGAAAATGCATTGGAAATGATTTTACTATGAAAATGCATTGGAAATGATTTTTTAATATGAAAATGCATTTTAAAATGATTTTACTATGAAAAATGCATTGGGGCAATGATTTTTACTATGAAAATGCATTGGAAAATGATTTTACTATGAAAATGCATTGGAAATGATTTTTACTATGAAAATGCATTGCCAATGATTTTTACTAAAAATGCATTGGAAATGATTTTTTAACTATAAAAATGCATTGGAAATGATTTTTTATAAAATATAAAAATGATTTTAAATAAAATTTCATTTTTTCCTATTTTTAAAATAATTTTTATGATTTTTTTTGTCGAAAATGCATTGGATTTTACTATACAATGCAAATGATTTTAACATAAAATGCATGATTTTTACTATAAAAAACATTGGAAAATGATTTTTTACTATAAAATGCATTGGAAATGATTTTTATTAAAATATTAAAATGATTTTTTTACTATGAAAAAACATTGGAAATGATTTTTAACATATGAAAATTTTGAAATGATTTTTTTTACTATAAAAATGCATTGGAAATGATTTTTACTATGAAAATGCATTGAAATGATTTTTACTATAAAAATGCATTGGAAATGATTTTTTACTATGAAAATGCATTTACTTTGCAAATGATTTTTACTTTTATGAAAATGCATTGAAAATGATTTTTTACATAAAAAATTTTACTTTTTAAAAAACATTGGAAAAATGATTTTTACTATAAAAATGCATTGAAATGATTTTTACTATAAAAATGCATTGGAAATGATTTTTAAAACTGATAAAATTTACATAAAAAAAACATTGGAAATGATTTTTACTATAAAAATGCATTGGCCAATGATTTTTTTATAAAAATGCATTGGAAATGATTTTTACTATGAAAATGCATTGGAAAATTTTTTACTATAAAATGCATTGAAATGATTTTTATTTAACTGAAAATTTTTGAAATGATTTTTTACTATAAAAAAACATTGGAAATGATTTTTACTATAAAAAAATTTTAATTAAAACTTTGGAAATGATTTTTATAAAAATGCATTGGAAATGATTTTTACTATAAAAATGCATTGGAAATGATTTTTTACTATGAAAAAATTGAAATGATTTTTAACATAAAATGCATTGGAAATGATTTTAACTATGAAAATGCATTAAATTTTACATAAAAATGCATTGAAATGATTTTTACTATAGAAAATGCATTGGCCAATGATTTTACTATAAAATGCATTGGAATGATTTTAAATATGAAAATGCATTGGAAATGATTTTACTAAAAAAACATTGGAAATGATTTTTACTATAAAAAAACTTTGGCCAATGATTTTTATAAATATTGGAAATTTTTATTTGGAAATGATTTTTAACATAGAAAATTTGGATGATTTTGGACTATGAAAATGCATTGGCCAAATGATTTTTAACATAAAAATGCATTGGAAATGATTTTTAACATAGGAAAACATTGGAAATGATTTTTACTATAGAAAATGCATTGGAAATGATTTTTAACATAGGAAAATGCATTGGAAATGATTTTTAACTATTGAAAAATGATTTTAACATGAAAAACATTTGAAATGATTTTTAATATAACATTGGAAAACTTTTTTACCTCCAATAACATTTTGAAATTTTTAACATAGGAAAATGCTTGGAAATGATTTTTTAACTATGAAAACTGCATTGGAAATGATTTTTAACATAGAAAACATTGGAAAAATGATTTTTTAACATACATGGAAATGATTTTTTAGGAAAACATTGGAAATGATTTTTTAACATAGGAAAATGCATTGGAAATGATTTTAATAAAAACTTTGGAAATGATTTTTAACATAGGAAAACATTGGAAATGATTTTAACATAAATGCATTTGGAAATGATTTTTTTACATAGGAAAACATTGGAAATGATTTTAACATAGGAAAACATTGGAAATGATTTTTAACATAGGAAAATGCATTGGAAATGATTTTAACATAGGAAAACATTGAAATGATTTTTTTACTATAGGAAATGCATTGGAAATGATTTTTTAATATAAAAAATTGGAAATGATTTTTAACATAGGAAAACATTGAAATTTTTTAACATAGGAAAACATTGGAAATGATTTTTACATAGGAAAACATTGGAAATGATTTTAACATGAAAACATTGAAATGATTTTAACATAGGAAAATTTTTCATTTTTTAAATAGGAAAATTTTGGAAATGATTTTAACATAAAAAACATTGGAAATGATTTTTAACATAAAAACATTGGAAATGATTTTTAACATAAAAATGAATTGGAAATGATTTTTTTTACATAGGAAAACTTTGGAAATGATTTTTAACATAGGAAAACTTTGGAAATGATTTTTACATATATTTTACTTTTTGATTTTTAACATATGAAAACATTGAAATGATTTTTAACATAGGAAAAAAATGATTTTTAACATAGGAAATGATTTTTAACATAGAAAAACATTGGAAATGATTTTTAAAAACATAGGAAAATTTTTTGAAATGATTTTTTAACATATAGGAAAACTTTATTTTAAAATGATTTTTAACATAGGAAAACTTTTGAAATGATTTTAACATAGGAAAACATTTGGAAATGATTTTAACATAGGAAAACATTGGAAATGATTTTTAACATATAGAAAACATTTTTTAACATAGAAAATGATTTTTAACATAAAAAAAATTTTTTAACATAGGAAATGATTTTTAACATAGGAAAACTTTTTACATAGGAAATTGAAATTTTTTAACATAGGAAAACATTGGAAATGATTTTTAACATAGGAAAAACTTTGGAAATGATTTTAACATAGGAAAACATTGGAAATGATTTTTAACATAGGAAAACATTGGAAATGATTTTTAACATAGGAAAACTTTGGAAAATTTTTAACATAGGAAAACATTGGAAATGATTTTTAACATAGGAAAAACTTTGAAATGATTTTTACATAGGAAAACTTTGGAAATGATTTTTAACATAGGAAAACATTGGAAATGATTTTAACATAGGAAAACTTTGGAAATGATTTTTAACATAGGAAAACATTTGGAAATGATTTTTAACATAGGAAAACATTGGAAATGATTTTTAACATAGGAAAACATTGAAATTTTTTAACATAGGAAAACATTGGAAATGATTTTTAACATAGGAAACATACAATGATTTTAACATAGGAAAACATGATTTTTAACATAGGAAAATGCATTGGAAATTTTTTACATAGGAAAACTTTGGAAATGATTTTTAACATAGGAAAACTTTGGAAATGATTTTTAACATAGGAAAACTTTGGAAATGATTTTAACATAGGAAAACTTTGGAAATGATTTTAACATAGGAAAACTTTGAATGATTTTTAACATAGGAAAACTTTGAAATGATTTTAACATAGGAAAACATTGAAAATGATTTTTAACATAGGAAAATGATTTTTAATAGTCTTTGAAATGATTTTAACATAGGAAAACATTGGAAATGATTTTTTACATAGGAAAACATTGGAAATGATTTTTTAACATAGGAAAACTTTGGAAATGATTTTTAACATAGAAAACTTTTTGGAAATGATTTTTTTTTAAAAACATTTTTAGGAAAACATTGAAATGATTTTTAACATAGGAAAACATTTGGAAATGATTTTTAACATAGGAAAACTTTGGAAATGATTTTTAACATAGGAAAACATTGAAATGATTTTTAACATAGGAAAAAACATTGGAAATGATTTTTAAAACATGTATAGGAAACATTGGAAATGATTTTTAACAAAAAACATTGGAAATGATTTTTAACATAGGAAAACTTTGGAAATGATTTTTAACATAGGAAAACATTGGAAATGATTTTTAACATAGGAAAACATTGGAAATGATTTTTAACATAGGAAAACATTGAAAATGATTTTAAAATAGGAAAACATTGGAAATGATTTTTAACATAGGAAAAATTTTTAATATAAAAACTTTGATTTTTTAACATAGGAAAACTTTGGAAATGATTTTTAACATAGGAAAACTTTGGAAATGATTTTTAACATAGGAAAACTTTGGAAATGATTTTTAACATAGGAAAACATAGGAAATGATTTTTAACATAGGAAAACTTTGGAAATGATTTTTAACATAGGAAAACTTTGGAAATGATTTTTAACATAGGAAAACTTTGGAAATGATTTTTAACATAGGAAAACTTTGGAAATGATTTTTAACATAGGAAAACATAGGAAATGATTTTTAACATAGGAAAACTTTGGAAATGATTTTTAACATAGGAAAACTTTGGAAATGATTTTAACATAGGAAAACATAGGAAATGATTTTTAACTATAGGAAAACATTGAAATGATTTTTAACATAGGAAAACTTTAGGAAATGATTTTAACATAGGAAAACATAAATGATTTTAACATAGGAAAACATAAAATGATTTTAACATAAAATGATTTTTAACATAGGAAAACTTGGAAATGATTTTTAACATAGGAAAAACTTTGGAAATGATTTTTAACATAGGAAAACATTTGGAAATGATTTTTTTTACATAGGAAAACTTTGGAAATGATTTTTTACATAGGAAAACTAACATAGGAAAACTTTGGAAATGATTTTTAACATAGGAAAACTTTGGAAATGATTTTTAACATAGGAAAACATAGGAAATGATTTTTAACATAGGAAAACTTTGGAAATGATTTTTAACATAGGAAAACATTTGGAAATGATTTTTACATAAAATATTGGAAAATTTTAACATAGGAAATGATTTTTTAACATAGGAAAACATTGGAAAAATGATTTTTTTTAACATAGGAAAACATTGGAAATGATTTTTAACATAGGAAAACATTGGAAATGATTTTTTAACATAGGAAAACATTTGGAAAACATGAAATTTTTTAACATAGGGAAATGATTTTTAACATAGGAAAACATGGAAATGATTTTTTTTACATAGGAAAACTTTTGGAAATGATTTTTAACATAGGAAAACATTTATTATGATTTTAACATAGGAAAACATTGGAAATGATTTTAATAGGAAAACATTTTAATGATTTTTAACATAAAAACATTGGAAATGATTTTTAACATAGGAAAACTTTGGAAATGATTTTTAACATAGGAAAACTTTGGAAATGATTTTAACATAGGAAAACATTGGAAATGATTTTTAACATAGGAAAACATTTGGAAATGATTTTTAACATAGGAAAACATAAAATGAAATTTTTAACATAGGAAAACTTTTGGAAATGATTTTTAACATAGGAAAACATTGGAAATGATTTTTAACATATGATTTTTTAAAAATGCATTGGAAATGATTTTTAACATAGGAAAACATTGGAAATGATTTTTAACATAGGAAAACATTGGAAATGATTTTTTAACATAGGAAAACATTGGAAATGATTTTTAAAAACATTGGAAAACATTTTAAATAGGAAAATCCTTTGATTTTTTAACATAGGAAAACTTTGGAAAATGATTTTTTAACATAGGAAAACATTGGAAATGATTTTTAACATAGGAAAACATTGGAAATGATTTTTAACATAGGAAAACATTTGAAATGATTTTTAACATAGGAAAACATAGGAAATGATTTTTAACATAGGAAAACTTTTTTTATTTTAACATAGAAATGATTTTAACATAGGAAAACATTGGAAATGATTTTTAACATAGGAAAACATTTGAAATGATTTTTTAACATAGGAAAACATAGAAATGATTTTAACATAGGAAAACTTTGGAAATGATTTTTAACATAGGAAAAACATTGGAAATGATTTTAACATAGGAAAACATTTGGAAATGATTTTTAACATAGGAAAACATTGATTTTTAACATAGGAAATGATTTTTAACATAGGAAAACTTTTTTTAACATAGAAATGATTTTTAACATAGGAAAACTTTTGGATGATGATTTTTTATAGGAAAACATTGGAAATGATTTTTAACATAGGAAAACTTTGGAAATGATTTTTAACATAGGAAAACATTGAAATGATTTTTAACATAGGAAAACATTGGAAATGATTTTTAACATAGGAAAACTTTGGAAATGATTTTTAAACATAGGAAAACATTGGAAATGATTTTTAACATAGGAAAACTTTGGAAATGATTTTTTAACATAGGAAAACTTTGGAAATGATTTTTAACATAGGAAAACATTTGGAAATGATTTTTAACATAGGAAAAAATGATTTTAACAAAACATGAAATTTTTAACATAGGAAAAAACTTTGGAAATGATTTTTAACATAGGAAAAACATTGGAAATGATTTTTAACATAGGAAAACATTGAAATGATTTTTAACATAGGAAAACATATTGGAAATGATTTTTAACATAGGAAAACATTGGAAATGATTTTTAACATAGGAAAACATTTGAAAAATTTTTTAACATAGGAAAACTTGATTTTTTAACATAGGAAAACTTTGGAAATGATTTTTTAACATAACATAGGAAAATTTTTTTGGAAAACTGATTTTTTAACATAGGAAAACAAAATGATTTTTTAACATAGGAAAACTTTGAAATGATTTTAACATAGGAAAACTTTGGAAATGATTTTTAACATATAGAAAACTTTGGAAATGATTTTTAACATAGGAAAACTTTGGAAATGATTTTTAACATAGGAAAACATTGAAATGATTTTTAACATAGGAAAACTTTGGAAATGATTTTTAACATAGGAAAACATAAAAAATGATTTTTAACATAGGAAAAACATTGATTTTTTAACATAGGAAAACATTGGAAATGATTTTTAACATAGGAAAACTGGAAAAACTTTGGAAATGATTTTTAACATAGGAAAACTTTGGAAATGATTTTTAACATAGGAAAACTTTGGAAATGATTTTTAACATAGGAAAACTTTGAAAATGATTTTAACATAGGAAAACATTGGAAATGATTTTTAACATAGGAAAACATTTGGAAATGATTTTTTAACATAGGAAAACTTTGGAAATGATTTTAACATAGGAAAACATTTGAAATGATTTTTAACATAGGAAAACATTGGAAATGATTTTTAACATAGGAAAACATAGAAATGATTTTAACATAGGAAAACTTTGGAAATGATTTTAACATAGAAAACTTTGGAAATGATTTTTAACATAGGAAAAACATTGGAAATGATTTTTAACATAGGAAAACATAGGAAAACATGATTTTTTAACATAGGAAAACTTTGGAAATGATTTTTTAACATAGGAAAAACTTTGGAAATGATTTTAACATAGGAAAACATTTGGAAATGATTTTTAAAAACATAGGAAAATTTTTAACATAGGAAAACATTGGAAATGATTTTTAACATAGGAAAACTTTGGAAATGATTTTTAACATAGGAAAACATTGGAAATGATTTTTAACATAGGAAAACTTTGGAAATGATTTTTAACATAGGAAAACTTTGGAAATGATTTTTAACATAGGAAAACATAGGAAATGATTTTTAACATAGGAAAACATAGGAAATGATTTTTTAACATAGGAAAACATTTTTTTTTAACATAGGAAAACTTTAAAATGATTTTAACATATAGGAAAACATTTTTAACATAGGAAATGATTTTTTAACATAGGAAAACTTTGGAAATGATTTTAACATAGGAAAACATTGGAAATGATTTTTAACATAGGAAAAACTTTGGAAATGATTTTTAACATAGGAAAACATTGGAAATGATTTTAACATAGGAAAACTTTGGAAATGATTTTTAACATAGGAAAACATAGGAAATGATTTTTAACATAGGAAAACATGAAATGATTTTAACACATAGGAAAACTTTGGAAATGATTTTTAACATAGGAAAACTTTGGAAATGATTTTTAACATAGGAAAACATTGGAAATGATTTTTAACATAGGAAAACATTGAAATTTTTTAACATAGGAAAAAAACATAGGAAATGATTTTAACATAGGAAAACATAGGAAATGATTTTAACATAGGAAAACTTGAAATTTTTTTAACATAGGAAAACTTTGGAAATGATTTTTAACATAGGAAAACATTGGAAATGATTTTTAACATAGGAAAACTTTGGAAATGATTTTTTAACATAGGAAAACTTTGGAAATGATTTTAACATGAAATGATTTTTTTTTTTAACATAGGAAAACATTGGAAATGATTTTTAAAAACTTTTGGAAATGATTTTTTAACATAGGAAAACTTTTTTTAACATAGGAAAACTTTGGAAATGATTTTTAACATAGGAAAACTTTGGAAATGATTTTAACATAGGAAAACTTTGGAAATGATTTTTAACATAGGAAAACATTGGAAATGATTTTTAACATAGGAAAACTTTGGAAATGATTTTAACATAGGAAAACTTTGGAAATGATTTTTTAACATAGGAAAACTTTGGAAATGATTTTTAACATAGGAAAACTTTGGAAATGATTTTTAACATAGGAAAACATAGGAAATGATTTTAACATAGGAAAAACATAGGAAATGATTTTTTAACATAGGAAAACATTTGGAAATGATTTTTAACATAGGAAAACATTGGAAATGATTTTTAACATAGGAAAACTTTGGAAATGATTTTAACATAGGAAAACTTTTTTGAAATGATTTTTAACATAGGAAAACTTTGATTTTAACATAGGAAAACATAGGAAATGATTTTTTAACATAGGAAAACTTTGGAAATGATTTTTAACATAGGAAAACTTTGGAAATGATTTTAACATAGGAAAACTTTTTAACATAGAAATGATTTTTAACATAGGAAAACTTTGGAAATGATTTTTAACATAGGAAAACTTTGGAAATGATTTTTAACATAGGAAAACTTTGGAAATGATTTTAACATAGGAAAACATTTTTTTAACATAGGAAATGATTTTTTTTAACATAGGAAAACATTGGAAATGATTTTTAACATAGGAAAACTTTTTTTTAACATAGGAAATGATTTTTAACATAAAAAAACATTGGAAATGATTTTTTAACATAGGAAAACTTTGAAAATGATTTTTAACATAGGAAAACTTGATTTTTAACATAGGAAAACTTTGAAATTTTTAACATAGGAAAACATTGGAAATGATTTTTAACATAGGAAAACATTTGAAATGATTTTTAACATAGGAAAACTTTGGAAATGATTTTTAACATAGGAAAACTTTTGGAAATGATTTTTAACATAGGAAAACTTTGGAAATGATTTTTAACATAGGAAAACTTTGAAATGATAGGAAAACTTTGGAAATGATTTTTAACATAGGAAAACATGGAAATGATTTTTAACATAAAAATATAGGAAAATTTTTAACATAGGAAAACTTTGGAAATGATTTTTAACATAGGAAAACTTTGGAAATGATTTTAACATAGGAAAACTGATTTTTTAAAATGATTTTTTTATATAGGAAAACATTTGGAAATGATTTTAACATAGGAAAACTTTGGAAATGATTTTTTTAACATAGGAAAACTTTGGAAATGATTTTTAACATAGGAAAACATAGGAAATGATTTTTAACATAGGAAAACTTTGGAAATGATTTTTAACATGAAACATAGGAAATGATTTTTTACATAGGAAAACATTGGAAATGATTTTTAACATAGGAAAACATTTGAAATGATTTTTAACATAGGAAAACTTTGGAAATGATTTTTAACATAGGAAAAACATTGGAAATGATTTTTAACATAGGAAAACTTTAAAATGATTTTTAACATAGGAAAACTTTGGAAATGATTTTTAACATAGGAAAACTTTGGAAATGATTTTTAACATAGGAAAACATAGAAAATGATTTTTAACATGAAATTTTTTAACATAGGAAAACAGGAAATGATTTTTAACATATAGGAAAACTTTGGAAATGATTTTTAACATAGGAAAACTTTGGAAATGATTTTTAACATAGGAAAACATTGAAATGATTTTAACATAGGAAAACTTTGGAAATGATTTTTAACATAGGAAAACTTTGGAAATGATTTTTAACATAGGAAAACATTGGAAATGATTTTTTAACATAGGAAAACAATGATTTTTAAAATGATTTTTTAACATAGGAAAACTTTGGAAATGATTTTTAACATAGGAAAACTTTGAAATTTTTTTAACATAGGAAAACTTTGGAAATGATTTTTACATAGGAAAACATTGGAAATGATTTTTTAACATAGGAAAACATTGGAAATGATTTTTAACATAGGAAAACTTTGGAAATGATTTTTAACATAGGAAAACATTGAAATGATTTTTAACATAGGAAAACTTTAGGAAATGATTTTTAACATAGGAAAACTTTGGAAATGATTTTTAACATAGGAAAACATAGGAAATGATTTTTAACATAGGAAAACATTGAAATGATTTTTAACATTTTGGAAATGATTTTAACATAGGAAAACATTGAAATGATTTTAACATAGGAAAACATTGGAAATGATTTTTTAGGAAAACATTGGAAATGATTTTTAACATAGGAAAACATTGGAAATGATTTTTAACATATTTGGAAATGATTTTTAACATAGGAAAACATTGGAAATGATTTTTAACATAGGAAAACATTTAGGAAAACATTTGGAAATGATTTTAACATAGGAAAACATTGGAAAATTTTTTTAACATAGGAAAACTTTGGAAATGATTTTTAACATAGGAAAACATTGGAAATGATTTTTAACATAGGAAAAAACATTGAAATGATTTTAACATAGGAAAACTTTGAAATTTTTTAACATAGGAAAACATTGGAAATGATTTTTAACATAGGAAAACATTGGAAATGATTTTTAACATAGGAAAACATTTTTTTAACATAGGAAAACATTGGAAATGATTTTTTAACATAGGAAAACTTTGAAATGATTTTAACATAGGAAAACTTTGGAAATGATTTTTAACATAAATGGAAAACATTGGAAATGATTTTTAACATAGGAAAACATAGGAAATGATTTTTTAACATAGGAAAACATAGGAAATGATTTTTAACATAGGAAAACTTTGGAAATGATTTTTAACATAGAAAACTTTTGATTTTTAACATAGGAAAACATTGGAAATGATTTTTAACATAGGAAAACTTTGGAAATGATTTTTAACATAAAATAGGAAAACATAGGAAAACTTTGGAAATTTTTTTAACATAGGAAAACTTTGGAAATGATTTTTAACATAGGAAAAACTTTGGAAATGATTTTTAACATAGGAAAACATTGGAAATGATTTTTTAACATAGGAAAACTTTGGAAATGAAATGATTTTTTAACATAGGAAAACATTGGAAATGATTTTAACATAGGAAAACTTTTTTTAACATAGGAAATGATTTTTAACATAGGAAAACTTTGGAAATGATTTTTAACATAGGAAAACTTTGAAATGATTTTTAACATAGGAAAACATTGGAAATGATTTTTAACATAGGAAAACTTTGGAAATGATTTTAACATAGGAAAACATTTGAAATAGGAAAACATTTGATTTTTTTTAACATAGGAAAACTTTGGAAATGATTTTTAACATAGGAAAACATTGGAAATGATTTTTAACATAGGAAAACTTTTGATTTTTAACATAGAAATGATTTTTAACATAGGAAAACATAGAAAATTTTTTAACATAGGAAAACTTGAAATTTTTTTAACATAGGAAAACTTTGAAATGATTTTTAACATAGGAAAACTTTAGATTTTAACATAGAAAACATTGGAAATGATTTTTAACATAGGAAAACTTTGGAAATGATTTTAACATAGGAAAAAAATGATTTTTAACATAGAAAACATTGGAAATGATTTTTAACATAGGAAAAAACATTGAAATGATTTTTAACATAGGAAAACTTTGAAATTTTTTAACATAGGAAAACTTTTGAAATGATTTTTAACATAGGAAAACATTGGAAATGATTTTTAACATAGGAAAACTTTGGAAATGATTTTAACATAGGAAAACTTTGAAATTTTTAACATAGGAAAACTTTGGAAATGATTTTAACATAGGAAAACATTGGAAATGATTTTTAACATAGGAAAACTTTGGAAATGATTTTTAACATAGGAAAACTTTGGAAATGATTTTTAACATAGGAAAACTTTGGAAATGATTTTAACATAGGAAAACTTTGGAAATGATTTTAACATAACATTTGAAAAAGGAAAACTTTGGAAATGATTTTTAACATAGGAAAACATTGGAAAACATGATTTTTAATTTTAACATAGGAAAACTTTGGAAATGATTTTTAACATAGGAAAACTTTGGAAATGATTTTTAACATAGGAAAACATTGGAAATGATTTTTAACATAAACTTTGGAAAAACATAGGAAAACTGATTTTTAACATAGGAAAACATTTGAAAATGATTTTTAACATAGGAAAACATTTGATTTTTAACATAGGAAAACATTGGAAATGATTTTTAACATAGGAAAACTTTGGAAATGATTTTTAACATAGGAAAACTTTGGAAATGATTTTTAACATATAGGAAATGAAACATAGGAAATGATTTTTAACATAGGAAAACATTGGAAATGATTTTTTAACATAGGAAAACATAGGAAATGATTTTTAACATAGGAAAACATTGGAAATGATTTTTAACATAGGAAAACTTTGGAAATGATTTTTTAACATAGGAAAACTTTGGAAATGATTTTTAACATAGGAAAACATAGGAAAACATTGGAAATGATTTTTAACATAGGAAAACTTTGGAAATGATTTTTTAACATAGGAAAACATTGGAAATGATTTTTAACATAGGAAAACATTGGAAATGATTTTTAACATAGGAAAACTTTGGAAATGATTTTTATACATAGGAAAAACATAGGGAAATGATTTTTAACATAGGAAAACATTTTAACATAGGAAATGATTTTTAACATAGGAAAAAATGATTTTTTATAGGAAAACTTTGATTTTTTACATAGGAAAACATTGGAAATGATTTTTAACATAGGAAAACTTTGGAAATGATTTTTAACATAGGAAAACATTTGGAAATGATTTTTTAACATAGGAAAACATAGGAAATGATTTTTAACATAGGAAAACATTGGAAATGATTTTTAACATAGGAAAACATAGGAAATGATTTTAACATAGGAAAACTTTAGGAAATGATTTTTAACATAGGAAAACATTGGAAATGATTTTTAACATAGGAAAACTTTGGAAATGATTTTTAACATAAAAACATAGGAAATGATTTTTAACATAGGAAAACTTTGGAAATGATTTTTAACATAGGAAAACTGAAATGATTTTAACATAGGAAAACAAGGAAATGATTTTTAACATAGGAAAACTTTGGAAATGATTTTTAACATAGGAAAACATTGAAATGATTTTTAACATAGGAAAACTTTGGAAATGATTTTTTAACATAGGAAAACTTTGGAAATGATTTTTAACATAGGAAAACATTTGAAATGATTTTTAACATAGGAAAACTTTGGAAATGATTTTTAACATAGGAAAATCTTTGGAAATGATTTTAACATAGGAAAACATTGGAAATGAAATGATTTTTAACATAGGAAAACTTTGGAAATGATTTTTAACATAGGAAAACATTGGAAATGATTTTTAACATAGGAAAACATAAAATGATTTTTAACATAGGAAAAAACATTTGGAAATGATTTTTAACATAGGAAAACTTTGGAAATGATTTTTAACATAGGAAAACTTTGGAAATGATTTTTTAACATAGGAAAAACATGAAATTTTTTAACATAGGAAAACATTTGGAAATGATTTTAACATAGGAAAACATTGGAAATGATTTTTAACATAGGAAAACTTTGGAAATGATTTTTAACATAGGAAAACATTGGAAATGATTTTAACATAGGAAAACATTGGAAATGATTTTTAACATAGGGAAAACATTGGAAATGATTTTTAACATAGGAAAAACATTGGAAATGATTTTTAACATAGGAAAACTTTTTTAAATGATTTTTGATTTTTACATAGGAAAACTTGGAAATGATTTTTAACATAGGAAAAACATTGGAAATGATTTTTAACATAGGAAAACATTGGAAATGATTTTTAACATAGGAAAACATTGGAAATGATTTTTAACATAGGAAAAAATGATTTTAACATAGGAAAACATAAAAATTAGGAAATGATTTTTAACATAGGAAAATTTTTAACATAGAAATGATTTTTTAACATAGGAAAACATTGAAATGATTTTAACATAGGAAAACTTTGGAAATGATTTTTAACATATAAAAATGATTTTTAACATAGGAAATGATTTTTAACATAGGAAAACTTTGGATTTTTAACATAGGAAAACTTTGAAAATTTTTATTGGAAATGATTTTTAACATAGGAAAACTTTGGAAATGATTTTTAACATAGGAAAACATAGGAAATGATTTTTAACATAGGAAAACTTTGGAAATGATTTTTAACATAGGAAAACATAGGAAATGATTTTTAACATAGGAAAACTTTGGAAATGATTTTTAACATAGGAAAACTTTGGAAATGATTTTTAACATAGGAAAACATAGGAAATGATTTTTAACATAGGAAAACATAGGAAATGATTTTTAACATAGGAAAACTTTGGAAATGATTTTTAACATAGGAAAACATTGGAAATGATTTTTAACATAGGAAAACTTTGGAAATGATTTTTAACATAGGAAAACTTTAGAAATGATTTTTGATTTTTAACATAGGAAAACAAATTTGGAAATGATTTTTAACATAGGAAAAAAATGATTTTTAAATGATTTTTTAACATATTTAAAAAAAACTTTGAAAATGATTTTTAACATAGGAAAACATTGGAAATGATTTTTAACATAGGAAAAAATTTTTTTAACATAGGAAAAACATAAAATGATTTTTAACATAGGAAAACTTTGGAAATGATTTTTAGGAAAACTTTGGAAATGATTTTAACATAGGAAAACATTGGAAATGATTTTTAACATAGGAAAACTTTGGAAATGATTTTAACATAGGAAAACATTTGGAAATGATTTTTAACATAGGAAAAACATTGGAAATGATTTTTAACATAGGAAAACTTTGGAAATGATTTTAACATAGGAAAACATAGGAAATGATTTTAACATAGGAAAATTTTTTTTAGGAAATGATTTTTAACATAGGAAAACTTTGGAAATGATTTTTAACATAGGAAAACTTTGGAAATGATTTTAACATAGGAAAAAATGATTTTAACATTTTGAAAATGATTTTTAAATATAGGAAAACTTTGGAAATGATTTTAACATAGGAAAACATTGGAAATGATTTTTAACATAGGAAAACATTGGAAATGATTTTTAACATAGGAAAACATTGGAAATGATTTTTAACATAGGAAAACATTGGAAATGATTTTTAACATAGGAAAACATTTGGAAATGATTTTTAACATAGGAAAACTTTGGAAATGATTTTTAACATAGGAAAACATTGGAAATGATTTTTAACATAGGAAAAATGATTTTAACATTGGAAATGATTTTTAACATAGGAAAACTTTGAAATTTTTAACATAAAAAAACATTGGAAATGATTTTTAACATAGGAAAAAAATTTTGGAAATGATTTTTAACATAGGAAAACATTGGAAATGATTTTTAACATAGGGAAAACATTGGAAATGATTTTTAACATAGGAAAACTTTGGAAAACTGAAATTTTTTAACATAGGAAAAAAAAATGATTTTTAACATTGGAAATGATTTTTAACATAGGAAAACTTTGGAAATGATTTTTAACATAGGAAAACATTTGGAAATGATTTTTAACATAGGAAAAACTTTGGAAATGATTTTTAACATAAAAAATTTGGAAATGATTTTTAACATAGGAAAACATAAAAATTTTAACATTGGAAAACATGGAAATGTTTTAACATAGGAAAACATTGGAAATGATTTTAACATAGGAAAACTTTGGAAATGATTTTAACATAACATAGGAAAAAAACTTTGAAATGATTTTATTTAGGAAAACATAGGAAATGATTTTAACATAGGAAAACATAGAAAAACATTGAAATGATTTTTTTATAGGAAAACATTGGAAATGATTTTTTAACATAGGAAAAAAATTGGAAATGATTTTTAACATAGGAAAAACTTTGGAAATGATTTTAACATAGGAAAACATTGGAAATGATTTTTAATAGGAAAACATTTGGAAATGATTTTAACATAGGAAAACATTGGAAATGATTTTTAACATAGGAAAACTTTGGAAATGATTTTTAAAAACATAGGAAATGATTTTTAAACATAGGAAAAACATGGAAATGATTTTTAACATAGGAAAACATTGGAAATGATTTTTAACATAGGAAAAACATTGGAAATGATTTTTAACATATAGAAAACATTGGAAATGATTTTTAACATAGGAAAACTTTTTGGAAATGATTTTTAACTAGGAAAACTTTTGAAATGATTTTTAACATAGGAAAACTTTGGAAATGATTTTTAACATAGGAAAACATTGGAAATGATTTTTTTAAAAATAGGAAAACATTTAGGAAAATGATTTTTAACATAGGAAAACATTGAAATGATTTTTAACATAGGAAAACTTTGGAAATGATTTTTAACATAGGAAAACTTTAAATGATTTTAACATAGGAAAAAAACATTTTGATGATTTTTAACATAGGAAAACATTGGAAATGATTTTTAACATAGGAAAACATTTGAAATGATTTTTTTACATAGGAAAACTTTGGAAATGATTTTAACATAATAAAAAAACTTGGAAATGATTTTAACATAGGAAAACATTTGGAAATGATTTTTAACATAGGAAAACATTGAAATGATTTTAACATAGGAAAACATTGAAATGATTTTTAACATAGGAAAACATTTGGAAATGATTTTTTAACATAGAAAACATAGGAAAACTTTGAAAATGATTTTAACATAGGAAAACATTGGAAATGATTTTTAACATAGGAAAACTTTTGAAATGATTTTTAACATAGGAAAACATTGGAAATGATTTTTTAACATAGGAAAACATTGGAAATGATTTTTATAGGAAAAATATAGGAAAATGATTTTTAACATAGATTTTTTATAGGATAAATGATTTTAAAATTTGCTTTGAAATGATTTTTTAACATAGGAAAAACATTGGAAAATGATTTTTTAACATAAAACTTTTGGAAATGCAACATGGAAAAACTGAAATTTTTTAACATTTAAAAACATGGAAATTTTTAACATAGGAAAAAATTAAAATATTTTTTAAATAGGAAAACTTTGAAATGATTTTTAACATAGGAAAACATTGGAAATGATTTTTAACATAGGAAAACATTGGAAATGATTTTTAACATAGGAAAACATTGGAAATGATTTTTAACATAGGAAAACATTGGAAATGATTTTAACATGGAAAAAAAAATGCATTGGAAATGATTTTTAGTAAAAAATAGGAAAACATTTGGAAATGATTTTTAACATAGGAAAACATTGGAAATGATTTTTAACATATAAAAAACATTTGGAAATGATTTTAACATATGAAAAAACATTGGAAATGATTTTAACATAGGAAAAACATTGGATTTTAACATAGGAAAATGCATTAAATGATTTTAACATAGGAAAATATAGGGAAATGATTTTTACTACATAGGAAAATTTTTAACATAAAAATTTGGAAATGATTTTTAACATAGGAAAACATTGGAAATGATTTTAACATAGGAAAACATTTTGGAAATGATTTTTAACATAGGAAAATGCATTTGAAAATGATTTTTAAAAACATAGGAAAATGCATTGGAAATGATTTTAACATAGGAAAAACATTGGAAATGATTTTAACATAGGAAAACATTGGAAATGATTTTTAACATAGGAAAACATTGGAAATGATTTTTAAAAAACATAGGAAAACATTTGAAAATGAAATTTTTTAACATAGGAAAACATTGGAAATGATTTTTAACATAGGAAAACATTGGAAATGATTTTAACATAGGAAAACATTGGAAATGATTTTAACATAGGAAAACTTTGATTTTTAACATAGGAAAACATGATTTTTTTAACATAGGAAAACATTGGCCATGATTTTTAACATAGGAAAACATTGAAATGATTTTTAACATAGGAAAACATTGGAAATGATTTTTAACATAGGAAAAACATTGGAAATGATTTTTTAACATAGGAAAACTTTGGAAATGATTTTACATTGGAAAATGATTTTTAACATAGAAAACATTGGAAATGATTTTTAACATAGGAAAACATTGGAAATGATTTTTAATATGAAAAATGATTTTTAAATGATTTTTTTTAACATAGGAAAATGCATTGAAAATGATTTTAACATAGGAAAAATACATAGGAAATGCATTGATTTTTAAATAGATTTTTGAAATATAAAAAACATTGGAAATGATTTTTAACATAGGAAAAACATTGGAAATGATTTTTAACATAGGAAAACTTTGAAATGATTTTAACATAAAAAAACATTGGAAAATGATTTTTAACATAGGAAAATGCTTTTAACTGGAAATGATTTTTAACATAGGAAAACATTGGAAATGATTTTAACATAGGAAAACATTGGAAATGATTTTTAACATAGGAAAACTTTGGCATAGGAAAATGCTTTGAAATGATTTTAACATAAAAAACATTGGGAAATGATTTTAACATAGGAAAACATTGGAAATGATTTTTACTAGGAAAACTTTGGAAATGATTTTAACATATTTGCATTTAACATAGGAAATGATTTTTTTAAAAATGATTTTAACATAAAATGATTTTTATGATTTTTATATAGGAAAACATTGGAAATGATTTTTAACATAGGAAAATGCATTGAAATGATTTTTTACTATAAAAATGCATTGAAATTTTTTAATAGGAAATGCTTTGGAAATGATTTTAACATAAAACTTGAAATGAAACATACATTGGAAATGATTTTTAAAAAAACATAAAAATGCATTGGAAATGATTTTTATAATGGGAAATGATTTTTTAACATAAAAACATTTTACTATAAAATGCATTGGAAAATGATTTTACTAACATTTGAATGCATTGAAATGATTTTACTATGAAAATATTGGAAAATTTTACTATTGGATTGGAAATGATTTTTACTATGAAAATGCATTGGAAATGATTTTTACTATGAAAATGCATTGAAAATGATTTTTACTATAAAATGCATTGGAAATGATTTTTACTATGAAAATGCATTGGAATTTTACTGAAAATTTTTACTGATTTTAATATGAAAAATGCATTGGCAATGATTTTACTATAAAAATGCATTGGAAATGATTTTTACTATGAAAAATGCATTTTTTTTACTATAAAATGCATTGGAAATGATTTTTACTATGAAAATGCATTGGAAATTTTTTACTATGAAAAATGCATTGGGCAATGATTTTTACTATGAAAATGCATTGGAAATGATTTTACTATGAAAATGCATTGGAAATGATTTTTACTATGAAAATGCATTGGAAAATGATTTTACTAATGATTTTTTTACTTATGAAAATGCATTGGAAATGATTTTACTATAAAAAATGCATTGAAATGATTTTTACTATGAAAATGCATTGAAAATGATTTTTTTTACTATGAAAATGCATTGGCCAATGATTTTACTACTATGAAAATGCATTGGAAATGATTTTTACTATGAAAATGCATTGGCCAATGATTTTTACTAAAAATGCATTGGAAATGATTTTTACTATGAAAATGCATTGGAAATGATTTTTACTATTTTACCAAAATGCATTGGAAATGATTTTACTATGAAAATGCATTGGAAATGATTTTTAACTATAAAAATGCAAAAATTTTTACTATGAAAATGCATTGGAAATGATTTTAATAAAATGCATTGGAAATGATTTTTACTATGAAAATGCATTGGCCAATGATTTTTTATTAATGATTTTAAAAATGCATTGGAAATGATTTTTACTATGAAAATGCATTGGAAATGATTTTTACTATGAAAATGCATTGGAAATGATTTTTAGTATAAAAATGCATTGGAAATGATTTTTACTATAAAAATGCATTGGGAAATGATTTTTACTATGAAAATGCATTGAAAATGATTTTTACTATGAAAATGCATTGGAAATGATTTTTAATAAAAATGCATTGGAAATGATTTTTACTATGAAAATTTTTTTTGGAAATGATTTTTACTATGATGATTACGAATGCACTTGAAAAATGCATTTTTTTTACTATAAAATGCATTGGAAAATGATTTTTTTGGATAAAATGCATTGGGCAATGATTTTTACTATGAAAATGCATTGGATTTTTAATATAAAATGATTTTTTTATATAAAAATGCATTGGCCAATGATTTTTACTATGAAAATGCATTGAAATGATTTTACTATGAAAATGCATTGGCTAATGATTTTTACTATAAAATGCATTGGCCAATGATTTTTACTATGAAAATGCATTGGCCAATTTTTTTTTGGACTTTTACTATAAATGCATTGGCTCAATGATTTTTACTATAAAAATGCATTGAAATGATTTTTACTATGAAAATGCATTGGAAATGATTTTTACTATGAAAATGCATTGGAAATGATTTTTACTTATGAAAAATGCATTGGATTTTTAATGAAAATTTTATTATGATGATTTTTATGAAAAATGCATTGGAAATGATTTTTACTATGAAAATGCATTGGAAATGATTTTTTTATGAAAAATGCATTGGCCAATGATTTTTATTATAAAAATGCATTGAAATGATTTTTACTATGAAAATGCATTGAAATATTTATTTTTATATAAAATGCATTGGAAATGATTTTTACTATGAAAATGCATTGGAAATGATTTTTACTATAAAATGCAAATGCATTGAAAATGATTTTTTTTATAAAAATGCATTGAAATGATTTTTTACTATAAAAATTTTCATTGAAAATGATTTTTATTATGAAAATGCATTGGCCAATGATTTTTATATATAAAAATGCATTGGAAATGATTTTTACTATGAAAATGCATTGGGCAATGATTTTTACTATGAAAATGCATTGGCCAATGATTTTTCCTATGAAAATGCATTGACCAATGATTTTTACTATAAAAATTCATTGGAGATAATTTTTACTCTTTTTATATATTATACCTATGAACACTTATGGGTAAGTCTCAATCCTCATAAATACGTTGGACTCTATTATAAGTGGTGGGGGGTGGGTAATTTGCTGTCTAAGTAGTCTACCACTAGCAGTGGTATACCTACTTCACACCACTGTCGAGTATTGTATTTTGTTGATGTTATAAAAATTACCATTTCATTTCCAACCTCCATTTTGATTATTCCTCATTCAGTAACCTTTTCTAGGTTACAACAGTTTTGTTTCTAAAGAACATTTTTATTTCCGTTTTTGAGACCCTTGCTTAACTATTGGAATGCTTCCAAAATAACAAGCCTGAGATTGGTTTGAAGATGGCGGTATTTTTAATATAGAATTGGAACCGGCAGAAAGAAAAAAAGAAAGGGGATTAATTCTGTGGAATCTCAACTTTTTCTTACAACTTGGATCAGACCGTAACTGTACTTTGACTATGTTTATCTGTGACTTCTCTTTGGGATTCTGTGGAACTATTTGTAATGAATATTCTTTCAGGGGCAGTATTAATTTTTAAACCTGTCATTTCAAATTAGCTTCTGCGAATTGAACGTTAGCCTAGAATGAGTCACGTTTAAACCGAAAGTAAGGAAAGAAAAACCGTTGCTTTGTTCAAGATTCTTGAGGGGGAAAAACAGCGCTGCTTAAGAGGGGAATAATGGACAAACATTTTACCATAATAAATGCGACGGGGAAATAGGATGTAATTCAATGCTTATTGACGACTGAGTTATTCGGATTAATGACCTCGTCTTTCTTATAATCACAATGTTTCATCTTCCGTACTTATGTGATCATGGCTCTCCACAACTTCCTAACCCTCGTCTTTCTTATACCCACAATAAATATACTGGCCGGCTTTCTGCAAAGCTTCAAGCAATTTAAACGATTATTTTCAGCTCTACGGTATTCTAAATTTGGTGGATAAAAGAACCAATTCCTACCTTTTCTCCTTCTCTGTGCTGCGTCCCTTTAGTACTTAAACGTTCATGGCTCTCCACAACCTCCTAGCCCTTGTAGCTCTTAACAGTTTTTCTTCATTTGCTAAGGCTCACGACCCATGTTCGGCCATCCGTTCAAATCTAGGACGGTAAGTGGCACGCTGCCTTCCTCTATCTCTGTTGCCCTGGATATGCCCCGTGAGGGTCAAGTTTTCCAAGCCTCCCTTCTTCATTATGTGTTCAAGGAATTTCAGCTGTCTCTTTCTGATTGTGAGTATCAATGTTCTTTTTGTCAATCCGTTTGACTCTTTTCTTTGTTTCTGGCGATTGTTTCCTATCTCTTTATACTTTGCTTAGTTTCTGAAAGGCATGGGGTTTTCCAGTATTCAAATTTTTTCAGTGCAAGACGACTCAACACCGCCGACTCATCTTGATGACAACTCAACACCGCCGACTCATCTTGATGACAACTCAACTCCGGGACAACTCACCACCAGACTACTCAGCGCGAGGGCAACTCAATGACATGCAAACTATGAAATTTTTTCATCAACTTTTTAAAAATAAATAAAAGTAAATTATTAGTGACCATTTTTAATATATGACTGTATTTTAAATTTAAAAATTTATTGAAGATTGTATGCAATTCCACTGAAATATTCAGTTGGAGATCGTTGTACAAAAAAGAAATAACCTGCAAAATTCTTTCATTTGCTTTCATATTCTTCTAAAATTTAGTGGGGGGCACATGACCTACAATTAATTGCTCGAATATTGCATCTCGGTTTGTTTGCATTGGGTGTGATGAAATGTTTGAAAATTAAACACCAGTCAGGCTGTTGTCACTAATTAATCACTAAGACAATTAGCCAAACTTTCAAAGTCTCTACGCCTCAAAGCCGACCCAATCCTGAATATGAAGATAAACTATATCCAACAGCAATGCCTCTGATCAGGAGGTTGTGAGGAGCGTGGAACCACCTCTTAATTGCTCGTGTTCCCAGGTCTACTCTGACCCGGGTGGTAGCACCTGTTAGGGTCCCAGCTATGGGCAAATAGTTAACATCCAAACTTGGGTCAAAATACTATGAAAGTGTAAAAATAAGTTTTAATACCAGAAACACTTTATAAAAAAAATATTGCCAGCAATAATTTTTTGAAAAAAGAAAAAAGATATTACCAACAATATATTACTTAAAAAAAAAAAATTACCAGCAATAAGAATGTTGTCGGCATTAAATAACCCATTGAGTTTTATATGCCGTAAAACAAAATAAACCGAACAAAAGAACACATATTCTATTCATACAAACCCATCCTAAAGATCTTGTCGGCATTAAATAACCCATTGTGGTTGATATGCCGTAAAACAAACCAAACCAAACCAAATCAAAGCCGACCTATCAGATGTGGACATTATGACAGCCAACACCAGTTTGAAGCGATAAATTCGGCACCAGCGTTGAGCTGTCCTCGCGCTGAGTCGGTTGGTGGCGCGTTGTCCTGGAGTTGACTCATCACGGTGATGAATTGGCCGGTATTGAATCGGCGGTGTTGAGTCGGCGGTGATGAAATGTCCTCTTCCGACATTTTTGGGTATTGAAGCTAAAATCTAACAGAGGCTCAAAGTTCTCTCTCGGCGAGTGTATACTGGCAGATGTATCCAGTATCAACCAAGGCGAATGAGTTTAATCCCCTTGGTAAATTCCCAAAAGTAATTGGATTCAGTTTGGTTTACGGCTTATCAACCTCAGATTTTTTCGTATGAATAAAATATGTATTCTTTGTAAGAAATCAGTTTGTCGATCAGGTTTCATTGACGTATTTTTGTAAAGAGGGTTTTTGTCGAGAGCCTGGATTATGGTAACATTTTTTCCAAAAATGTATTGCTGGTAATTTTACTATGGGAATCTATTTTTTTTATAGTTTCATAGTATTTTGACCCCAGTTTTGGGGTCCCCTATTTGCCCGTAGTTTTTTCCCTAACAGGTGCTACCACCCCAGGTCAAGGTGGACCTGGGAACAACAGCAATTAAGAGCTGGCTCCACGCTCCTCAAAACCTACCGATCCGAAGCCTTGCTGCCGGATGTAGTTTATCGTCATACCCAGGACGGGTGGTGTAGCACAGGACGAATAAAAAAAAAAAAAAGGAAAAAAAAAAAAAAAGACGAATCAAATGATTTGTTTTGTTTTGTTTTATTTTACCAATCTCAATGGGTTATTTAATGCTGACAAGATTTTTATTGCTGGTAATATTTTTTTCCAAAAATGTATTGCTGGTAATATTTTTCCTTTTCAAATATGTACTTCTAGTAATAATTTGTCCCCACCAAAATATTGCTGGTATTAAAACCTATTTTTATACTTTCATAGTTTTTTGTCCCCTTTTGGGGGTGTAACTATTTGCCCATAGCTGGGACCTTGACAGGTGCCAACAATCAGGGTCAGGGTAGACCCGGGAACACAAGCAATCAAGAGGTGGTTCCATGCTTCTCAAAACCTCATAATCAAAAACCTTGCTGTAGGATCTAGCTTATTGTTTTACCCAGGGTGCGAATTTAGTATATCGTCACACCCAGGACGCGGGTGCAATTTATCGTATTACCCAGGACGTGGATGTAGTTTATCGTATTACCCAGGACGCGGATGTAGCTTATCGTCTTACCCAGGACGCGGATGTAATTTATTGCCATACCCAGGACGCGGACGTAGTTTATCGTCTTACCCAGGACTCGGATGTAGTTTATCGTCTTACCCAAGGCACGGATGTAGGTTATCGTCTTACCCAGGAAGCGGACGTAGTTTATCGTCTTGTCCAAGACGCGGACGTAGTTTATCGTCTTACCCAGAACGCCGACGTAGTTTCTCGTCTTACCCAGGACTCAGATGTAGTTTCTCGTCTTACCCAGGACTCAGATGTAGTTTCTCGTCTTATCCAGGACTCGGATGTAGTTTATCGTCTTACCCAGAACGCAGACGTAGTTTATCGTCTTACCCAGGACGCGGACGTAGTTTATCGTCTTGTCCAGGACGCGGATGTACTTTTTTGTTATCGTCATACGCAAGACTCTAAATCAAATGGCAAATATAAATATAAATACATATAAACGGAATCTCTTTGACTCTTGTTCAGAAATAGAAGCCGGAACGGAATTCTTGAGATTCATAATAAACGAATATCTCAAGGGACCTACTGTTGCCAAACTGTCACCGTTCTTGAGAATAAAAAAGTTATTATTAGCATAATTAAAACCAGAAATGTGGATGATAATAAGAACTGGTAACCTATTTGTGGACGTCGACAATAAAAAACACAGACACAGGCAGACACACACACACACACACACACACACACACACACACACACACACACACACACACACACACGGATAACAGACTCAAAATAAAGTCTTTCAATAATTTAAAAGTCTTAGCTAAAACTTATTCACATGGAGGACTTGACATCTCAAAGTGAGTTGTCAGAAATTGAGAGATATCTCTGGCCACACCAGTGGAAATAGATGCAGCCTTAGGAGAGCAAGGTGTTACTAACTATAGAAGGATAAATATAAAAAAAGGAGAGACCTACAAAAGCTAACAGAGACATATATCTCAACATTTCGGGCACTTCGGCGTGGTGTAATGGTGAACAAGCTTGTCTCCCTAAATCAATTACAACTGACTAGTGAGTTCAGTCCTCACTGGGTGTCCCACGCATTCGACCTTGTGCCACATAGAACAATTATGACAGAGTAGTGAGTTCCATACTCACTGTGTTCTCCATACCTTCGGCCTTGTGCCACATAGAACAATTCTGAGTGAGTAGTGAGTTCGAGCTACACTGGGTGCCCCATACTTTCTGCCTTGCTCAACATTTAAGCTATCAATGGAAAATCTATAGGGTACTTCAATGTGGTGTAATGGTTAGCAAGCTTGTCTCGCTAGATCAATTACGACTGAATTGTGAGTTCGATTCTCACTGGGTGCTCCATACATTCAGCCTTGTCCCACATAGAAAAATTACGACTGACAAGAAAGTACGCTCCTCACTGGGTGGCCTATACATTCGGCCTTGTGACACATAGAACAATTATGACTGAGTAGTGAGTTCGAACCTCATAGGGTTCTCTATACTTTCGGCCTTGTTCAACATCTAAGCTACGTTTGGAAAATCTCTAGGGAACTTCGACATGGTGTAATTGTTACTTGAAAAAGATGACTCCCTGGATCAATTCTCACTGAATTAGAATTTATCTTAGAAAATCATTCAGTGGCAAAATGTTAATGACGTTTTTATGATGGTTAGCAATCTCGTCTCGTTGAATCAATTACGACTGAATAGTGAGTTCGATCCTCACTAGGTGACCCATATATTCCGCCTAGTGTCACATCTAAGTTACGTTTAAAAAATTACAAGGGCCACTTCGACGTGATGCAATGGTTAGTAACCTTGTCTCGCTGGATGAATTATGACTGAATAGTCAGTTCGATCCTCACTGGGTGCCCCATACTTTCGGCCTTGTGCCACATCTAAGCTATATTTAGAAAATCATTCTGAGCACTTCAACGTGATGTAATTTAAAAAAATGTTCTTCTCAAGCTTATCAATTAAAACTGAGTTTCAAGTTTTTTGATTCTCACTGGGTTTTCCTTCTTTCGGCCTTTTTGCCACATCTAAAAAGCTGGATTCTTAGAAAATCATTCTGAGCACTTCAACGTGATGTAATGGTTTAAATCAATTTGTCCCTTAATTTCAATTACGACTGAGTAGTGAGTTCGATCCTCACTGGGTTAAATATTACTTTCGGCCTTGTGCCACATCTAAGCTACGATTAGAAAAAACTATAGATCAAAACATTAACGATAGTGTAATGGTTATCAAGCTTGTCTCTTCTTCTTCTTTTATAAGCCGTGTCCCTTCAGGACGTAGGCGATCATGACCCTCCATTTCCTGCTGTTTCTTTTTGGGTTTCAAATAAAGTTTGAATTTTTATTTTTTTCCCAAACCGTGTTTTTAAATCCACTCATTAAGCCCTTACGTATGTCACGCGTTGCTTTCCCTTGTAGTCTTTCCTTCTATCCGCCCTGTGAGTATCAGATTTTCCACGCCCTTCTTTCTCATTACGCGTCCCAGAAATTTCAGCTGCCTTTTCCTGATGTTAAGTATGTGTTTCCTTTTTGTTTGCATCCTCTCTAAACCCTCATCGTTATTCACATGTTCGGCCGATGGTACCCTCAGCATCACTAGATCAATTACGATTGAATAGTGAGTTTGATCCGCGCACATTCGGCCTTGTGCCACATCTATGCTACGCTCATGAAATCACCATATATCTTAACATTTAATCAACACTCAATCCCCAAGGAAATCAGATCTGTATTTACAATTGAGAGGGTCGAACAACACATTCCCAATCCCTTGAAATGTTTCGAATGTCAGTAATATGGGCCTCACAAGGAGAGCTGCAAACGACACCCGGCATGTGCGAAATCTGGTGAAAAAGAGCCTCGCAATATGAAGGAAGAATGTCCTCATGATATTCAATGCGCTAAGTAAGAGAACCATCCAACCTATGCGAAACTTTTTTTTCATCTGGAAATTTCTGTCTGTCTGTCTGTCTGTCTCTCTCTCTCTCTCTATCTCTATATATATATATATATATATATATATATATATAATATAAAAAAAAGGCTTAAAAAAACCTAATATTCCATGGTCATTTATTCCATTGGAATCGTAAATACGATCAATTCATTTAAGACCTACAAATTCAAAAAGAAAACAAAAAAAACAACTTTTATAATAAAAATAGAATTTAAAGAGAACTATTTTTTATGAGAGTGTGGGACGAATGTTAGAGAAATAAAGAGAGGGGTTTTACAGACGAGAGAAGGTGGGAGATTAAAACTTAACAGAGAGGGTTTTTTTATAGAGGTGAATGGAAGGGGAAATATGAACGTTGTCGGATTTATATATTTTGCATATGTACGTGTATATTTACCACTAATATTATCTATCTATCTCTCTCTCTCTCTCTCTCTATATATATATATATATATATATATATATATATATATATAATATATTATTATTACTGAGTGGCTTGGGGATACTAGTCGTAGCTCGTGTGGGCACAGTCCTATGGCCAAGGGAAACTCGGATGAGTTCCACCACGGAATATGTGATCAAGCGGCGCTATATCGAGTCTAATTCGTCACCGAGGCCCGTTGGTACAGTTGGTATGGCGTTTGCCTCCTATCGAAAGTGTCCGGGTTTCAATTCAATAGTGAATGAGTGCCAAATATAGGACGAAATGGCCGTCCAGTGCCTTCTGCATTCTGTTGAGGTTTCTTCTAGACTCAATGAATTACTTAATTAGGATTATTTCAAATCCTTCTAATTATTTCTCTCTGTATATCCTTGTTTGAACCGGCTTCTAATGCTCCGGAGTGAGCGGCTTGGGGATAGTAGTCATAGCTCGGGGAGACACATGAAACAGCCTGTCGCCTCTGAGTGTTGACTTCAACGTTCACTTTTATATTTATATTTACATACGCTCTATCTCTGATATTGAGCACTTTATCCCATAAATATAGCATCACCTTAAAACTATATTTCTTCATATATATATATATATATATATATATATATATATATATATAAAGGAATAGAAAAAATCGTGGAAACCTTAATACATTAGTATAGAATAGAAAATTTTATAAATGATTTCTAGATTAATACCAATGTGTTTCATAAACGGATACGCTTGACGACAATGATAATAACAAAATGGACAACTATAGAGCACTCGTTTAAAAATTGGTGGAGCTAAAATCAAAATGTCTGGCCAAAGTTCCAAGAACTTATAAAACGGACAGGCACGGCTGAAAGAAGCAGGAATCATAATGATTTATAAAAACCTAGGTTGTGTGTGTGTTGTCTGTCTGTATTTTTATATATTGATCGGAAAATAAAAAATTTTTCAACTGATTTCAAATAAAACTTCACAGGACTACGTAAAATTATCTTTGCGGTGGTTCTGACATTTCATTTTTTTTGAAAAACACAATTGTTTTTGCACAAAATCAATTTGAAAACACGATTAAGAGGCATTCTATTTTAATGAAAGGGGACAACTCATATCCTTATACTTATTTATAAAACCCAGGTTGTTTGTTTGTGTGTGTTCATTTGTTCGTTTATATATGGGATCAGATTTCCTTTACATTTTTATTATTCCCGATTTCAACAAAAAAAATTTTTTTTTTTCGTATTAGGGTTTATTGTCTTCTGCAACTTTTTTTTTATTTTTTTTTACATTCAGAATGCTTTAAAAATTCCATTTACAAGACAATTGTTTATAATAAAATTTATTCAATCGGTAGACTCATAACGATTGAAAACAATGTTTTTGTTTGAATTTGGGTATGACCAATTCGTAAAAAAAAAAAAAAAAATTAAGAAATAATGTCCGTCAACCTTAAACAATAATCTTTGTCAATTTTATTTTTCAGTCTTTATGATGGTCGATACTTGATCTATCTCTTACTGTTACATCTCCGGGAACGCCGGGATGAAAACTGTTATTACAGAAAATAAAATGGAAGAACCCATTTTAACCTTTACCTTTTATTAGCAAATAACACCTCTACAAAACGGCAAATCTCACGTAAATAAAAACCCAGTAGACAAAAATCATTTCAAAGATCAAAGAAATGCTTTAGATATTTCCAAAACGTTTGATAAAAATTGGCATGCCGGCCTATTTTTGCAAGCTTCATTTTATGGAATTTCAGGTCGATTGTTTGATTTAATACAATCATTCCTGTCAAACCGTGTACTGAAGCTCATTCTCAACTGATTCTCCTCCAGCTCCTATCTCACGAACGCAGGTGTTCTTCAAGGCTCCATCCTAGGCACTACTCTGTTCCTTATCTTCATCAACGATTTTCCTGATGTCATAGATTCCCAAGTAGTCATCTATGCAGACGACACTACTATTTACTCCTACCTCAAAAACAAATCTAGTGTCGCTGACAAAACTAACCTGGCCATTTGTCTCGAAAAGGACCTCCAATCGGTTGTGGACTGGAGCAGGAATTGGCTGGTTTACTTTAATACCTAAAAAACAAAACTGCTCTCTAACACTCATCACAAAGAACCATCTCTGCACCCCATTAGAATGTCTGACGCTCAACTCCACGAGAGCACCTCTTTGCGACTATTCGGTCTCACATTGACTTCTGACCTGAGATGGAACAAATACATTGAGTCAATAGCTTCGTCCACCGCAAGGAAAGTTGGCTCCCTGTGCCACGCCAGGAAATTTTTCTCGCCGCAGTTCAAATCTAAAAATCAACCATTCGCCCTTGCATGGAGTATTGCTGCCATATATGGTATGGAGCCCCTTCTGTTTGTCTCAAGGTCCTTGATAAAATCCAGAGACGGATATGCAATGTAATTGGCCCTGATCTGGCATCTCGTCTGCAGTCGCTCTCTTACAGACGGGCCGTCGCCTCCCTCTGTCTTTTTTACAAATACTTCCATGGTAACTGCTCCGATGAGCTGCATTCGCTGGTTCCCAGACATCATGAATTTAAGCGTTCAACTAGGCTGGCATCTCGCTCTCACCCTTTCACTGTCGAAACTGTTAAATGTAGCCGTCTCTTCTACTCCAATAGCTTCATGTCTCGCACTTCTCGCCTGTGGAACTCCCTCCTCTTTTCTTGTTTCCCTGATAGCTATAATCTCCAACTATTCAAATGTAATGTCAATCGACATCTCCAGATGCCCTGATCTATCCCCTAACCTTCTCTTCATCCTTTCCTCTATCACTCCTATTTGCTCTCGCTCCAACTCTCTGTAACCCCTTGCGTGCTAGTGGCTTCCCACCTTGCTTGGGGTGAAATGCTTAAAAAAAATCCTTCCACCAAATCTCAAAATAGTAGACGTATCTGGAAAATCTCACCCTCCACAAGAAAAAAAAAAAAATCATGACTAACCGTCAAAAATCCTTACTTCCGGTTCCCACAAAAAATAAATTCGAGGTCTTAAAGACAATGGATAATACTTCACTAAAAAGTTCGAAAAAAAAAAATATAAAAAAACAAATAAAGATACAAAAATAGCATATGGAAACCTATAATAGAACTCATACTCCATATAAATCCCATTATAGGATTTTATAATATTTTATATCTTGCCTATGAGTGTCAACTTCTCCAAGTCTTCTTTCCTCATAATACGTCCAAATAAATTTAACTGTATTTGTCTGCATTTGTCTGCATTTATTTGAATTATAAACGTTCTTTTTTAATTCCATTTTCCTTTTAAAACTTCAAATTTAACTACATGTTCAGACCATGAAAGATTTTCATTTCCTAAAAAAAGAATTTAAACCTTATTAACATTATTTTAATGACTGTAGCTAAATTATATTTTTTCGTTAAGAATAAGTTGTTTCTAACAAAGAATTATTATATGTATATATGTTGTTGGACGATTTTCAGAATTTGTTTAAATCTACGTATTGATTTATATATATATATATATATATATATATATATATATATATATATATATATATATATATAAAATAATGCAGAGCCATCAAAACAAAATTGGTTTAAGGTTCCATTATAATAATTTATTTCAAAATCAAGCCCTTTAAAGGACTTTTTAGAATGCTATTTCAGAATGATGATCCGGAGTCCTTTAAAAGAAAATGATGAATTAAATAAAATAATGGAATCTGTAAAGTCTAAGTGGTCTTCACTTTATTAAAAATGAAGTTTAATGCCTTAAAATATTTTTTGAAACAAGGTTTCATCCTCCTTGGGATTACCCATTTATTAAAAGTTTTTCATAACTTAAAACATAAATATATACATAAATACACACACACACAAGCACATACAAATATATATATATATATATATATATATATATATATAAGATATATATTTGTTTATTTATGATGTGGGGGGAACACACACAAACACACAAACACACACATCACACACACACACACATACAATACGGATATTCAAATGCAAATACTTTGTTAATACATGCAATTTTAAATTTCCGTCATTGTTGTGATTTCTTATTTTGCTAAAAAATGTTACAAAAGTCCGGCAAAAATTATTTTTATCAGCAAATTTTTCAGTAGCCATAAAAACATACTTTTAGTAAAAAAATCCATACAGCTCACACTAAAAAAGAGAACCAACATAGAATAATACATCTGAAGGTCATACAGCCTTATTTTTATATCTCTCTGTTGTCTAAGTCCGATGTGCCCCACCCTGCATAACCAAAAGAGAACAAAATTTTGTCAAAAAAATGATCTTTTTAATAACACACCTTTTATTGCCTGACATAAGTTAGTATAAAAAGAAATCTCAAAAAAAGACATTGTCCAATCCAATCAAGAAAAAGAGTTTAAATCTAATATAAGTTTTGATGAAGATTCTCCGTCAAGATGGCGGCTTGTAGAGAAAAAAGTTCGTTAGAGGTTTAAGTAGAAAAAATAATCATTATATGCAAAATTAAGAAAATAAAAACCAGAACAGTTGTTACAGAATAAACAACAATAAATACCAAACAAACCAGTAAATAAAAAATGTTTATTTTCACGCTCATTTTTTTTGTCTATTGCTCTATCCGTTACCATTTCCCTTGATTTTTATAATGAATATAACAAACCAGATAAAATAAAATAAATTTTTCATTGTCTGGTTAAGTTATTTAAATTCAAAAAATTTCAAAAAGATACAAAACTGATTGTTTTAATTCATTTAATTCAAATAATACTAGAATTTTTAGTCTATTTCAAGGAAACAAACAAAAAACTATCATTATCTTATCTGAATCATTATTTTTAAATAAATAATTATATTTATAATAAACATTTTATATAACAATTAAACAAATAGTTTAAAAAAAAAAAAAAAATTGCATTTCAAAATGTTTGAGGATTATTTACCTAATGTATTCTGTCCCATTTTAATAGTAGATTTTTATATTACAACTATATATATATATATATATATATATATATATATATATATAAATATATATATATTTGCCTATATATATATATATATATATATATATATATATCATATATATATATATAATATATATATATATAAAAATAATCCTGCAATGATTTCATGGTGGTGTATGAATTTCCTTGTCTTGTTTTTTTTATAACAAAATGAACACACAATGAGTCACAGTGTGGTGTAATCTTAAAAATTGTTGTTCCTAAAACAATTGCGACTGAGTAATGAGTTTCTCCTCACTAAATCCCTTAAAATTAAATCCTTAGTGGAATGAAACTACGCTTGAAAAAATCGATATATAAATGCAAATATATTAAAAAAAACAAACAATAAAACAGTTAAGAACTTTTTATTTAATTTTTGTTGTCCTCGAACAATTTTTTTATTATCTGAAAACAGTACCACATTATAAACTTATTCAAATGTTCAAACCAACATACCCATTGTATCCGAATAAACAGTTTAACCATTATCAATTAGCTTTTTTTTATATTTAAAAATGTTTTATTTGATTTTCTTAATGTTTTTTTGTGTTATAGAGATTTTTAATTTTTCAACAAATTATTAGAATATTGTGGATATGAAATTTAAATATGAAAAAATATACTCAGATAAGTTTAGTTTTATTTAATATTGTTAATCGTTGGCTTTATCTTTTTTTGAAAAATATTTTGAAAATTTTTAAAAACAACCTTGTAAACAGACTGGACAGAGATGATTGGATAACTATAAAATTATGTGTGGCAGCAAACTCCATTTTTTTCTCTTTCAATAAAAATTTTAAAACAAAAATTGAAAAATAAGGTCTATCAAAACTAGAATGTGAAGTATTATGCAGTCTCATCCCAGAATTTTCCGAATCGATTCTATTATCGTTATAATCCGAAAAGCTCAAATTTTCCAAAATCTGGTAGATGATTTTTTTTTTTATATGGAATGTGAATATTATAATCTATTAACCCATAATATGAAACGCAATATTCAAATTTTGCTGATCCACATATAAATTTAAACAAATTGATTTTTTAAAAAATTTTATTCAGCATGTAACAATGTTAAATTATACTTTAATAGAAATATAAATCCAATGTTCCAAAAAATTTAGTTTAATTAAATTAAATATCAATATTCTCTTTGAAAAATAAAAATACATAGGATTCTCCCTCAGGTGTTCGACTCAAGGAAATTTTTGAATATCTGATCAAGAAGAGATATATATTGAGAAAATTTTTGTTTTCTTCACTCTGTTCGTTACTGTCTTCCTCAACATTGTTTGAACTTACAAAATTAACTCAAAAAAAATTGAACAATCACTTTTCGGAAAGCTATTTCAAAAAAATAACACAAAATTCATGATCCTACCCGGTGGACATTAAAGAATTTGAAAATAAATTAGTTTGCTTCAAATAATACAATTAAGTGGCGTCCAAGATAATTTATTATATAATTCGTCTTAAAAACAATCCGGCCTTTAAATTGGTAATTATTTAGTTTTGTTTATTCAAAAAAAATTTCTGAACCATTTTCACATGATCTGAAAGGGGCCGTATCTATGAATGCAAAGAGATTAGAAAATTCAAACTTGTTTATAATAAGTGATGGACGATAATGAATTTGTTTAATTTACAAAAATTTTTAAAAAAAAAAAAAAAAAAAAAAATTAAAAATAATTAAAAAAAATGATAACTTTTTTTTTTGTTTTCAAAATCACACTAAAGAAATTTTATAAAAATAAAGATGCAATGGCGGCTAATGGGGTTGAAAATATTTGAAACAACAACCTAATCCTAAACAATAAACAATGGAAAATGATGTAAATTTAAAAAATAAATGGGAAAAAAAAAAAAAAATGACGACAGGCGAACCTATCTCCTTTTTAAATATTTTTCATAAATAAATAGCAAATGAAATGTTTGATATTACGAATAAAATTGGTTTATTTTTGTGACGCACGGAGGCCATTAATGTTTAAAATTCACTCAAGCCTTCAATGTTAAAATTTTAACAATATTTAATTAAACCACAAATAAATAATTAACAAGAACAAAGAAAAAAGTCAACTAAAGATTTTAAACATAATTTTTATACCTTTTTTTTTAATTTATAGCTCGGCTTAACGTCTGGTAAATTCTAAATCAAAACTCCGATCATCGACGCACAATAATTCACACTAATTCGACTGGATAATTCCACTCAATAATCACTTCAGTCAGTAGCCTGACACCGCTATTTGTGCGCCTGGTTGAAAACATATATTAATAAATCAAGAGTGTCACGCTCGAACCTCGGTGTCAGTAGTTACTCATTTTCTTCCTGTTTGACATGTATAGAGTTGAACTAGACATTAGAATGAACCAGAAACTCAATACTAGTCAGAAAACGAAGGATAAACCTCTACTCCTATTCACATGACAGAGGAGGTGTTCAAACAGGACGATAGGCGAATCTATCTACTCCTATTAAAGGAAAAAAGTAAATAAATAGCAAATAACATTTCTAAGATGAGGCGGTAGACTTTAGAAGGAAACGAAAACCCAATCCTAAAGAGGAAACAAGCTATAAAATTTTACCCCTGTTTTAAAAAACGGGGATGAGTGTGAACTTATCTACTATTAATTACTGTAATGTTGCGACAATATTAACAATTAGCTTAAAAGACGAGCAGGCAGCTGAATGCTGCCTGATAGGGCATCATATAGGTCCTGTAGAGGGCTCTTGATTAGGCCTTCAGATTGTTCAGGAGTTTAAGAGTCCCTAAGTCTTTGCCTATTCACAGCATTGGAAGCTCTCTTAGCTGCTGTTTTTTTTTTTTTCTTCTTTTTTTTTTTTTAAGCATTACGCCCCGAGCAAGGCGTGAAGCCACTAGGAAGCAGGGGGTTGCAGAAGATTTGGAGCAAGAGCAGATAGGAGTGATAGAAGAAAGGATGAGGAGAAGGATAGTGGATAGATCAAGGTAACTGGAGATGTCGACTGACATTACATTTGAATAGTTGGAGATTATAGCTCTCAGGGAAACAGTTATTGGGAAGGGTGTTCTACAGGCGAGAGGTGCGAGGTATGAAGCTATTGGAATAGAAGAAACGGCTACATTTAAAAGTTTCTACAGTGTAAGGGTGGGAGCGGGATGCCAGCCTCGTAGGGCGCTTGAATTCATGGAGTCTGGGAACCAGTGAAAGCAGCTCATCGGAGCAATTACAATTAAAGTACTTGTAGAAAAGACAGAAAGAGGCGGCGGCGCGTCTGTGAGAGAGTGATTGTAGACGAGATGCCAGATCAGGGCCAATTATATTACATATCCGTCTCTGGATCTTGTCAAGAACTCCGAGGTAAACAGAAGGTGCCCCAGACCATATATGGCAGCAATACTCCATGCAAGGGCGAATGGTTGATTTGTATATTTGAAGTATCGATTCCGGGAGAAAAATTTCCTGGCGCGGCACAGAGAGCCAACTTTCCTCGCGGTGGAAGAAGCTTTGACTGAAAGGTTTTCATTTTATTTGGAACATTCCAATTTATGGGAAATCTAGAATCTTTGGTTCTTCCTAATTGCAATCATTGATTCCTATTTATTTTTGCACACCATATGCTATAAATGCTATAGAGTAAAATCTATTCTTAGAAGAACTAAAACTGATCAGAGAATTATTATTAAGAATTACTAGTTCCCACAAATATATTTAAAAATTAAAAGGAAATGGTTAAATCAACCATATTTTTTCGATGCCACTTAATTTAAAGTCAATTTGAAACTGCGTAACCTTATCTAATCACAATTTAAACAATATTTTTTTTCATTTTAAAACCTTAATATTACTTGCTTACTTTTTACCAGACTTTGAATTCATCAACTGTATTTCTTCCATAATTTTGATTACCTTTCAAATTTATTTCCATTCATGAAAAAAAAAAATTGATCTCAAATAAACAAATGAACAATCCTCCAATAATATAAACACGTGAAAAAAAAATACTAATATTTTAATTTAAAGTCTATCAGAGGACGAAACGTGATTCCAAAATGACATGATATGTTGCGTCACGGCCTTGACGGGTAAAGTTGAAAAAGTGTGACATTCGCATTTATTTATATTGAAGATGAGTACAATAGTCCACTTGCAAAGGCTGTAAATAATATTTTCAGAGAAACTGGTTAAAGTTCGAGTTTTAAAATAATTGTTTTAGAGTATTCCAATATAAATATATATATATATATATAATATATATATATATATATATATATATATATATAAATTAAAAAAAATCGGCCACTTTGCTTCTTTTCCATGGAATAAATTATTTCACCACAGGCCTTTGTACCCCAAAATAACACTTTAAAGTAAAGCAAAAATAACAGTCATCTGTTTCTACTATTTTTTTACAAAGAAAATTGTAGCGACATGGGTTTTCCATGAAAGTCCTTGCTTTTTTCTCTCTATGGTTTTGTCCTCAGCCCTTCATTTCAATATATAATGCATGTTAAGTTAACAAAAAATGTATTTCACGAATATATATATTATGTGGCCTCTCCCCCTCATTTAGCATCAGACTGTCGTTAATTTACATATGTTTAATACGGCCCGTCAAAAATATTTAATATATTATTTTCATTTTTTTTTTTGTAACCCAATATAATGATCCGATCCTAAAAAGGGCCTGTGGTCCCAAATTAATTTGTACATGGAAACAAAATAAAGTAAACCCGTTTTATTTAAAACCCGGATATAATTTACATTGAGCTCTCCGGTTTTATCCTCCTTAACTTAACTTATATCGGATTACCTATTTTTTTATATATTGAATTTTTATATATATATATTTATATAAACATGATAATATTATATAAAGTATATAAGGAATATACATATTTTTTCCAAATAATTATAATTACTATTCTATAAATATATGCATATACATATAGAGTGTGTATAATTATTTTTATAAAAAAAAAATTTATTTTATAATTATCTATTACTAAAATCAAACAAAAAATAGCCATTTTGTTTCACATCCTCTGTGTCTTATTTTTTGATGGTGTTTATAATGAAAATAAATGGTTTTAAAAAAATTTCAGATTAATTAAAAATTTCTAACTAGGGGGCATTGTTTTAAAAGCTAGAATAACCAGGCAAAAAGATGTAAAAAAATTCAAAAAAAACAAAAAAAAATCGTGATATTATAATGATATTTAGATCTTTAAAATAAAAGTTATTAATAAAATAATATATATATATATATATATAAATTATATATATTTTATAGTTTTATTTTTTGAGCATGTTTATTGTTTGTTTTGATTTTGTCGACTAGAAATATTTAGAGTCAGCAGGGCACCATTTATTAAAAAATAGACACGATTTACTATTTCAATCCGATAAAAATTTGGAAATCTTGCTGTAATTGTTGGCATTTGTGCCATTTCTTTAATATAAACATTCATATATTTATATATATATATATATATATATATATATAAATATATGATGAGTCTTATAGTAATACGTTATTTTGAAAGTGATCGCATATTTGATTCCTGGCAATGTTAACGCCAATCCATTCAATTCCCCATCATGGTCTCAGTCTAACAACGATCGCCATAAGCTCATGTACTTGAAGAAATACGGAATCGATTTTCATTTTGCCATATATAAGTCGATGCTTGCAATAGCCTATGCCTTGAAATAGTCTGATTAATAATAAAACCCACAAGCAGGAGAACCTAATCATTTGTTTCAGACAATTTTTTTTTTTTTTTTTTTGTTCTTTATATCTGAGACCTTTTTCTCCAGATTGCAACATCTTTGATTATTATGAGAGAAAGCAGTATGAGTTGGTAGATCAAGAAAATTACTAACACTCCTGAAACTGAAGGCATTAATTTATTTCCCATTCACCAACTGTAAATTTAGGAGATCAAATTAAATTTTTTGAATTTTTGTCCGTGAGATCTTGACTAAGAAAAATCTATTTGGAAACGAAATTTAGATTAGTTTTTGATAAATATTTTTTTTTAATTTTAGTAAATATAACTGTTAAAATCTTATGAGTTGGATTTTCATTTTTTATAATTTAGACAGACCGTTTTTTCATTTTTAATTTAATACACACACACACATACACATCACAAAGATATATATATATATATATATATATATATATATATATATATATATTATATAAACCAAAGAAAAAAATTAGCAAAATGAATAACATTTATTTCATGAGTTTTGACTTTTTGCAAACGTGAAATGGAGAGACTTACTATGCATTATATATATATATATATATATATATATATATATATATATATATATAAGGATATATATTTATATATATATCGAAGTAATAAAACGATTTTACGTCCAACAGCAAGGCAATTACTAACCATTGACTTTGGAAATTTGTTTTATATCCACCTTGGTCGGGCCAAGGGTTTTTTTAGGTCCATTTGACCTATTTTTTTTACCCTAATTTACGGTCCCAGCTATTTTAATTTTTCCCCCTTATGTAATTCAAAGTGTTCTTAAAAAATTAAAATCTTGAAAATACTTTCAAAAGAATTTCTCTTCTAACCCTAAACCTGAATAAATATTTCAAAAAGAAAATATTACCAAATAAAAATCTTGTCTACATTAAATTGTTTTTGTTCCTTCATCTCAATTTAATTATCGAAAAAATAAAATTGTTAAACCAAAATTATAAGTATTTGATATCCATCGACCGAGCACCAAGTACTTTGAAGCCTTTTTCCTATTATAAGAGAATTGCCATGATGAATTAAAAAAACATTAATATCAAGAATAATTTAAAAAAAAAAACTTTTTCAGTCTAAACATTTTTTTAAAACTGATTTTTTTCTTTTATATCTGAATCAGGGCTGATATTACGTAACAGTTCATTAGTTGCTTCTCTCAAAATGAAGGATTTTCTTCATCTTTGATCAGATTGTTCAAATACTGTTTTTATTGTTTTATAGAAATGTTTGGATGGTTGGTTGATTTTTTGTTTACACATAAATACTAGAAGTACTATTAATGCTAAAATGTTAAATATTGAACACCATTTTAAAAAATTTTAATTGCAGATAATTTTGTAATTACGTTCTGAAGTTTGTTATAAATGTCTCATTTTAATATAATTATTATAAATATGTCATATTGGTTTTTGATTTTAACAAGAATCAATACCTCTATCAGTTTAAATGCCGAAATCTATATATTTTATGTAAAATGTTCTATTTTAAGTTGTTGTTTTTTTTTTTTGTTTTTTTTTATATACACCAAATGTTCAGTGAAAAGTTATTAAACAAATTTTAAAATTCAATCTGGTTCAAATTCGGTTTGAAAAAATTAAAAAATTTTAAATAATCAATTTAGATATCAAAAGGATAGCCTGAGTTAAAATTTTATGTAGTATCAATGTCCATTATTGAGCCCTGTTTGATGTATTCTAAAAAAAAAATAAAAATGCCGACACAAAAAAATATTGCTAAAACCAAATAATCGATTTTACGTCAATGAAAAGGTTATAAAAATCATCAAAATTTGATCAAAGAAATATACTAGATTTAAAGTCTAAGGGACAAACAAACAGTGATGTTCTGAATTGTGTCATTAACCACACCAAGGACAATTTCAAACATTATATTTTCATTAAAAAAAATACCCCAAAAGAGAATCATAGATAAAATGGTCCCCATATATTCTAAATTAAAGTAATGAAGACGCTGACTTAAGATTTGGCAAAACAACGACCTCTGTCAGTCATTTTATTGAGTTGACAACAAACAATCAGTATTGATGATGTCCGTCCGATTAATGTCAGGCCTGACATTTTTTTTTTTTTTTTGATAATTGCCGTAGAACTGGAAAAACATTTTCCCGAAATGTCAAATTGGTTAAACATTAACATCGGAGGTTAAATTTTTCTGCCCAAAGGAAAAACTAGAAAACTCTGGTGAGCTTTCCGGTACACTGAAAATTCCTTGAAGATAATGAGAATATTCCCAGATAAGCTGCATCTGGCTAAACATCCCATTTGAATTTCAAGATTGCTTGAAGGAAATGAGTTCATATTGACAGAAGAAATATATATATATATATATATAAAATATATATCATACACGAAGTTGAATTCAAAAAACTCCCAACTTTATATTTTATAAAATTTTCTAACGAAATTTGAGAAAATTCAGGCTTTGTTTCTGAGGCGAATGAAGAAAACAGTAACCAGCGAGTAAATTCAAGCTCTCCCAGCTGGTATTTCAAACTTGAGTCGTTCCTTCTTGAGTTCTGTCTCAAAATCACACTAACTGCCCGTTCTTGCCGTCAACCGTGAACGTCCCTCGAAGAACTCCCCGACTCGGAAAAAAGTAGTTGCTTTTATAGTTGTTCATATATCCATAATCCCTTGCGTCTTCATGTGATCCCATAATTCATTGCGTCCATGTCCCATAATGCATTGCATCTTTATTGCATAAAAATGCAATGCAAGTCCCCCCTCATTCTTTTACGTTATCTGGCCGAGGATGGATTACGGCAGTGCGGTAAGTGCTTTTTTCTCTCCCTCATTTCAACTGCAGTAGCTTTACATGCTAAGCAAATACGGGCTCTTTTTTGGCGGGGACCAGTTGTGCTTGTCCCAGGTTCTGTCTCATGTCCGCCACAGTTTCTTTGGGTGGGAGTGATAACACTCTTCCCGTGTATGTGTAAAGACTTTCGTGCCAGTAGGTCATGTCACTTCCTGGTTGTTACGCATAGAGTACAGACGTGTAGTGCCTGCTTGTTAGATTTCGTTTTCATGGAAGATGACTAAATGCATTGAGCAGAGATATTTCATCAAGTTTTAGCAAATGCGTATATTCTTGCATTTTTCCCCGCATGAGCAAGTCATAATCATTGTCCATGGGTGTGAGGCTTGGTTCGTTTCCGGTTAGTCCGTTCCTAATCGGGACCTCATTCTCCCCCCACTTCTCGGGATCCCTTTTGAGGGTTTATTATTTTCTGTGTCCGAAGTAAAAGGTTGATCTGCATAGCGGGTAGCTAGCCCAGAAATGCTTTAATTTGTGGTCTCTCTTCACCGTCAATTGACTTTCGAATCTGTCATCTTATAATACTTATAATAGAACAAATAACACACACATGATAAGTCTTTGAGTCCTTTACATTTTAATATATTGACCCTTCTTCTCAGTAACAGCCAGTAATCTATTATCCATTGATTTTGTTAATTTGTTTTACTTTACAGGTTCAGGTTCTGACATGATAGTTTAAATTGCTTCCCATAGGTCTACTTTACTGCTATATTGTTTGACACCTTCATATAATTTCGTCTTCACAATTGACCATAGATTTTCAATTGGATTCAGATCAGGACTTGATGATGGCCATTCCATTATCTTTTCTTCTGTAAATCTTTTATGCTCAAAGAATTCACAGGGTAAGCTTAGATACATGAGAAGGAGCATTGTCGTGCATAAATACAGACTTCACTTTGAAACTGCGAGACTGGTACTTGTATCATGAAAAGAAAGTCTTGTTCATAAAATCACAATAGCTACTCTATTTAGTTTAACTCCTTCATTGACTTTGAATGGTCAAATAATTGTTTGGTCAACAATTCCAGCCCATATCATAACACTAGCACCTCTTTGTTGTATTCTTTTAATGCCTGAATTGAATAAAATCTATCCTTTGTCCCACCCATCAGATCCAGGAAATGTCACTCGAGATTCGCCCGTGAAAATTACTTTAGAAATGTCAATTTTCATATATATTTCTTGGCTCACTTTTGACGCTCTAAAATATTTGCTTCAGTGAGAGAAAATCATTTACAGACCCCAATTCACAAACTATTCTACACCTTTTTCCTTCTTGACTCCCTCAATTGCAGGCTTTTCAAAGATCTGAGTGATGGTCAAAAGTGATTGTTTGGCTAGAATTCGATTTAATTTACGTTAATCTCGATGAAGGAAGTTCTTAAAGCCTTTGGAATGTCGAACTGAACCATTTATTTATGCTAGTCCACAAAAATCTCCTGAGCCGACCAAGTATAGAAATAAATACAATATGGGAACCAGTAATAAGGAGTGCCAGAGAAAAGCGAAAATAACAACAAAGTTTGAATATGAGCTCTGGTAAAAAGATTCAATGATAACAGCAAAAATTGCAATATGAGAACTGGTAAAAATGATTGCTGAAGACATTAGGTTTATAATACCCAGAAATTCATACATAGATGTCCTCAATGGCACAGTGGATAAAGGCGTTGGTTAGATCCAGTGACAGGACCCAAAGAGTGTGAGTTCAATACCCGGTTAAGGCAGTGGAGAACTTTCAGAGGGAAAACAGGAGATAACTGATAAATGATAACTGACATCCATTAGACATGGCACGTGGAACTAGAACAGTCTACTCCAGTGTTGAAACTTGGGTAAGCATGGAATAATAATAATACAATACAAAATGTACGTAAACAAAATGTATTGAAACAAGGAAAAGGTACACAATATTTACAGTTAGTTTTGGTATATTCTTGGGAAGACTGTTCCTGCAGAATGGGTTGACTAAATCGCAGTCTGGCAGAGTCTCTCGATTCGATCTCTTCTTACTAACCCCCGTCTTCCCGGTACCAACCCATATTTATATGGTCGGTACTCCACTTATGTAAATTAGGTGGATCGTACACAACATCCAGTGAACGAAATAAAGGGTTCAGTTCGATATTCCAACCCCCTGAAGAAGGCCGTAGTGTTGTAATAGATATGGCGACAAAGATGACGAAAAATAGTCCGAATAATGTAAATTATTATTATTATAATGTACGATTTACATTGTTCGGGCCGTTGCCCTCATCTTCGTTGACATATTCACTGAATATGGCAACAAGGATGAGGAAAACGGTTCGAACCATGAAAATAGTGTAAACATCTACCTCATATTTAGCCGAGGCTAAAAATAAGGGCTTCCTTCGTCTCTATCTGCGCTCGTCGAATTCACTGCCTTCGCAGTGCAGGGAGGAATCCAGACGATGCTATATCGAAGAGCAGAGTTTTGTCTGGGATGGTAGACAGATACCAGACCACCTGTCTACGTGGTCTACGGGGAATTTTGCCCCGGGCCTACGGCTTTGCCCCGCATTAAATATCGGGCTCGTGCCACATCCTGCCTCGCTGGGTGGAGAGGGGGTAAGGTAAATAACCTTACTTCGGCAATTAGTTGGAGATTCGTCTCCAGCTGTGCTGGCCGAACTCTCTGACTTCGGGCAGGGAGGAACACAGATGACGCTATGTCGAAGAGCAGAGTCTCATCTGGGGTAGTAGACATCTACCAGACCCCGTGTCTACGTGGTCTACGGGGAATTTTTGCCGGAGCCTACTGGGTCGCTTTTGCCCCGCATTAAAAAACGGCTATGAGCCACATCCTGCCTCGCGGGAAGGTGATGTAAATACCCTTTAGCAGAGGCTTTAGTCTAGTTGATATTTACTGCTGTGTAGTCATTTTGCACAAAATATGCTAGATGTTGCAAGCGTTAGTGTCATATCCCTTAATGGAGAGCGAGGCTAATCTAGTTGACTATTATTGATGAGGTTTTTCAGAGTCTGATTTCAGGAAGTAGATATTTATTCATCTTATTTCAATCAGCCACAGAATCAAGGCAAGAACATGAAGTGAGGATCTAAATCCCCCCAATGGCATTCGAAATAAACAAACCGTGATTCCTAAATTTAGTAGAAGTGAATTCAATACTGAGTGCTATCTCACAAAATTCGCTGTGAAACTTTTTTTCCAGGCCCAAGACAGAAAATGACGCAAAGATTTTTTGACGAACCTATTAATATCGGTCAACTTCACAAGCAGAAAAGTTTGTTTCAGCCAGTATATTTTGTGCAAAGCCACACCTCAGTAATTTTATTTTAATTGAGTTCACCCCAGATAAAGCAGTAAAACATAGGTACGAAAGGGATTACTGGGTATGGAAGAGTTAGAAACAGAAACATTGAAGCGAGAATAGAGAAATATTAATTGGCATGAGTCAGAAGGGAGTTCCACAAGCAAGGCAATAAAGCCACTAAGACCCAAGGAGTTATTGGAGAGAAGAGCATCTCTGAAAAAAATCAGATCACTCGCTGTATCTCCTTGCTACTCTTCCCTATGTCTGGAGCCAGAATGGTGTTCCACAAGCAAGGCAATCAAGCCACTAAGACCCAAGGGGTTACTGGAGAGAAGAGCATCTCTGAATAGCAAAATCAGATCACTCGCTGTATCTCCTTGCTACTCTTGCCCTATGCCTGGAACCAGAAGGGAGTTCCACGAGTAAGGCAATAAAGCCACTAAGACCCAAGGTATTACTGGAGAGAAGAGCATCTGAATAGCAAAATCAGGTCACTCGCTGTATCTCCTTGCTACTCTTGCCCTAAGTCTGGCTCTTGGGTGTTAGATTCTACAACGCTTTTCTCATCATTATACGTCCCAGAAATTTCAGCTGTCTCGTTCTGATTGTAAATATAAGTGTTCCTGTACTTTTTATTTCCCTTAAAATATCCTTGTTTCTCAAATGTTCTGACCATGATAATCTCAGTATAAGTGCCAGCAAAAGGGTTTCATGGCACACCGCGAATCTATGATACGGGGACTCAACCCACGAAATTACACGACAATTTTCATAATAGATAATTCATATAATATAAAATATAAATGAATACAATCAACTACACATGCAGGAGCACAAATGTTATTGATGGAACTTAATTTTGCCTCGAGTATGGGACACCCAGTGAGACTAAAACTTTCTACTCAGTATCAATGGTCAACCAGGCAGAGATTGTTAACCATTACCATACTTTGAAGCACCAAATGTTATTCAAAAAGGATTTGCTTAGATTTTCCTCCAGTATAAGAAACCAATGTGAATCATACTCCCTACACAGTAGCAATTATCGACCAGGAAGAACTTGTTAACCATTACCCTATGTTGAAGCAACCAATGTTATTTAAAAAAGCTTATCTTTGTTTTGCTTCATGCATAAGTACCCAATGTGAATCAGACTCCCTATTCAATAACATCTGTCAACCAAGGAGAGCTTGTTAACCATTACTCTATTTCGAAGCACCCGATGTTATTTAAAAAAGCATACCATAGTTTTGCCTCATGTATAAGCATATAATATGAATTCCCTAGTAAATAACAATTGTCGACTAAGGAAAACTTGTTAACAATTGCGCTAAGTTATAGCAACTAATATTATTTAAAGTTGCTTACTTTATTTTTCTTTAAATCCAGTATCAATTAAAGTTTCTACTCAGTAGCAATTATCAACAAGGGAGAGCTTGTTAACCATTACACTATGTTGAAGCAGCCAATGAAAACTTTGAATTGAAACTGTGAAAACTTCACTGGGAAAGGGCTTTTTTCTATGCAAACTGATGTAATGAATATACATACACCTGGGTCCCCCCTCACAGTAATATGATTGGCTGGTGTCAGCCATAAATACAGACTGATGTGGAGGTACAGGACGACGCCTATTGCCTACGCCTATTGCCTACCACTACGACGAGGACCAGTCCATTACGGTTACCTGCTAGATTGTCCTAGTTGGTTACAGTAGTCAACAACCACTTTTCTACTTCGAACAAATATATCCCTTTCCGGGACATATCATGCTTGAAAATTGGTACTTAATTTTGAGTTTGATTCACATTCATATTCAAATGGCACAGTGGATAAAGGCATTAGACATTATTTCAGTGAAGGGAACCAAAGAATGTTTAAGACAATACCCGTTAAGGCAGTGGAGAACTTTCAAAGGGGAATTAACAGGAGATAACTGATAACTGACATCCATTAAACATGACACGTGAAACTAGAACAATCTACCCCAGTGAGCGAAATAAAGGGTTCAGTTCGACATTCCAACCACCTGAAGAAGGCCGGAGCGTACAACGGCCAAAACGTTAATAAATATGGCGACAAAGATAAGGACAATAGTCCGAGTAATGTAAATAATGTACATAATACCTCATCTCAGAAATATAGATGGATTCTAAATTCCTAATCGTGAAATGAGCAACGGGAAACAGATTCAATGTCTTTCCCAAGAAGTCATGGCAATTCACAGATAATAAAGGAAAGGAAGCTGTGGAGAGCCATGATTGTTTCCGTCCTGAAAGGACATGGCATCTAAAAAAGGGAACTAGTTTAGAAGAAGGAAATGGCGAAACCAATCTGCTATCTTCCCCTAATTCTAGTTTACAAATTTACAGATTTTTTCTATAGCTGTGGAGAGCCATGATTGTTCCGTCCTGAAGGAACATGGCATCTAAAAAAGAGAAGTAGTTTAGGAGAAGGAAACAGTGAAACCACTCTTTTATCTTTCCCAAGAAGTCATGGCAATTCACAAATAATTAAGGAAAGGAAGCTGTGGAGAGCCATGATTGTTTCCGCCCAGAAGGGACATGGCATCTAAAAATAACTAGTTTAAAAGAAGGAAACAAGGAAACCACTCTACTATTTTTCCCCAAGAAGTCATGGCAATTCGCAGATAATAAAGAAATTTAATCTGGTGGGCCATTATCGCTTAGTTTCTCTCGCAACAGGGAATTTAATTTAAAAACAAAATGATAATTTTAAAAAAGCAGGTTAGACTGGGGTCCCAAACCGTACGTGGAAGTGCAATAGAAGGAAAATTCTGGTACACAAATCAGTATTAACCTTTAGAAAGCAACGGGAAAACATTTCGTTCTTTTAAAGTCAATTCCCAGATAAAGAAAAGGAATGCGTGGAGAGACATAATCGCCTACGCTCTGCCTGGAAATGTCAGAAAAAAGGACGAACAGCACATAGGTGGCTAATAATGATCGAACTCGGTATATTAGTTAATGATCTTTGACAGCAGACTGCTGGCTATCGCCTTAAACGACCATAAATATTAGAACTATAATTTTCCTTACAGCGACAAATACTTTCTTAGCTGTTACGAATATCCATCTGTGAAGCCTTTTCTACTTTCTCTCTCTCTCCTTCCTTTGTAGTAAGCAGAATCGTCAATTTTGGTCAATGACATCGCTTCGCGTATGTGGGCAAAGCGCAGACTACTCCTGTCCAATCAAAGTACGTGCTTTGGGCTCCGCCCCTTTATCAATGAACAAATCGATACCTCGCCCATTTCTGAAAAAAAAAAAAAACACAAAAAAAAAAAAACACAAAAAAGCTATCGTCTGTTTCCATTCAGTAAAAGAGTTCTGGTGTCCACCTCTTTCTTGAACCGAATCGCTTAAAAGATGAGTTGTATAAAAAGTCGGATCTTGCTTCAAATCCTTCCGGCCACAGTTTGAACGTCTGTGTCTGTGTGTTAACATCAGAACCAACACGTGTCAATATCTATCTATCTATCTATCTATGTATGTATTGATGTCTATCTAGCTACCAATCCATCTATTTATTTTATTTGTCCATATCTATCTATTTTTCCATCTGTATCTAACTGTATCTTAATGTTTTAATATCTATCTATCTATCTATCTATCTATCTATCTATCTATCTATCTATCTATCTATCTATATATATATATATATATCTGTATCTCAATGCGTTAATATTATCTATCTATCTATCTATCTATCTATCTATCTATCTATATATATATATATATATATATCTGTATCTTAATGCGTTAATATCTATCTATCTATATATATATATATATATATATATATATATATATATTTGGTGTGTGTATCTTAATGCGTTAATATTATCATCTATCTATCTATCTATCTATTATCTATATATATATATATATATATATATATATATATGTATTTATGTATGTTTTCTCAATGCGTTAATATCTATTATCTATCTATTTATCTATCTATCTATCTATCTATATATATATATATATATCTGTATCTCAATGCGTTAATATCTATCTATCTATCTATCTATCTATCTATATATATATATATATATATATATATATATATATATATCTGTATCTCAATGCGTTAATATCTATCTATCTATCTATCTATCTATCTATCTATCTATCTATCTATCTATCTATCTATCTTTATCTGTTCATTATCTATCTATCTTTATCTGTGTTAATATCTATCTATCTATGTATTGATGTCTATCTAGCTACCAATCTATCTATTTACTTTATTTGTTCATATCTATCTATTTTCCCTCTGTATTTGAATATCTATCTGTATCTCAATGTGTTAATATCTATCTATCTATCTATCTATCTATCTATCTATCTATCTATATATATATATATATATATATATATATATATATATGTATCTCAATGCGTTAATATCTATTCTATCTATATCTATATATATATATATATATATATATATATATCTCAATGCGTTAATATCTATCTATCTATCTATCTATCTATCTATCTTCTATCTATCTATCTATATATATATATATATATATATATATTCATATATGAATATATTCATGAATTATTCATACAAAAACAAATGCAAAGGTTAATGATTTAATTGGCGAGAAATCCATCGTCGCAAACAATTCAAATAATATACAAAAACCCCCGAACCTGTTATGAATGAAAAGATCCTTGTTTCTATAAATTTCTGTTGCATTAGTTCTTATTTTACTACAAGCTTTCGTCTGTTCCTACAGACATCTTCAGGTATGAATAGATGTTGTTCTTGTTTTTTCTCTCAGTAATATATATATATGTATCTCAATGCGTTAATATCTATCTATCTATCTATCTATCTATCTATCTATGTCTGTTCATTATCTATCTTTGTCTGTTCATTATCTATCTATCTGTATCTCAATGTGTTAATATCTATCTATCTCTCTATATATAGATAGATAAATAGATATAGATACATAGATAATATATATATATATATATATATATATATATATATATATATATATATATGAAAAAAATTTGAAAAAAAACAAACATAAAATATTAAAATATTCGCCATATATTTTTAAAATGAATGAAATATCGACGTCTGACGTTTCGGTTTAATAAACCTTTTCGTCAGACGTCGACATTTCATTCATTTTAAAAAAATATAATTGCATTTAAGATTTTTTGTTTGTTTTTTTTCAAATTTTTCATTCTGTCAATCTATATCCATTTACATTTGACATACATATATATATATATATATATATATATAGATAGATAGATAGATAGATAGATAGATATTAAAGAGAAAAAAGAGAGAGAGAGTTGTTCTACTGGTGAGAAACAAAATGTATATTTATTAATAGTATAAATTTTAGCTCTTATTTTTACCTCGAGTTCTGTTTTATTGACCCAGCACTCACTGTGCGACAACTTTATATTTATAAGAAATGAGATGACGTTGAATAATTTTTTTATATATCATGAACGATAATATATATAGAGTCAAATGCATGACAAAATGAGCAACTAATGCAGTAGTTGGTCACCGTAACGAGACTGACCACAACTTTAACATAAAAGATTCCCTAAGACGAAAATCTTCAGAGAATGCCTTGATAGCAACGGATGTGCAATTACAGTTATACTCCCCTTGGATTAGATTGTGCTTCGCCAATTTTGTGCATAAGGGGGTCCTTATTTACTTGAAAATTATAAAGCGAAATCCTGGCTTTTATTTAGGATTGAACTCTGATCATTACTTTTTCATTCACTAAACAATTCGGTTTTCTTACCAAGGGGTCTATTGAATGGTTCCCTGATTAGGTGGGTCCTTTTCAGGAAGTTACAAAGGGGTGAAACAAGATGTTGGGAAAATTACCGTATTTGATGGCATATAAGACGCATGGGTGTATAAGACGCAACCCATTTTCAGCAGGGAAAACAAGAAAAAATTAGCAATTAGTAAAATTATTAGTAAATGGTTATGGAGTATTATTTTGGTTAAACAAGCCATGATTACAATTAAACGAGAAATAATAGAAAAAAAAGAACACAGATCTATAAAAAAAACTTTATTATATCCAAAGGTAAGAAAACAAAATAAAAATCAATCAATTATTACAACTGAGCAAAACAGAATTTGATTCAACCTCAAATCCATAAAATTCGTCGTCTTCATTATCAAAACTCTGATACTTATTTTCAATAATACTATCTTCGTCGTTAAAAATGCGCCATCTTCCGTTCCATTGAGAGCATTGCTCATGCCACAGTTTTTAAAAGACTTCACAACAATTTCTGCTCTAATATCATCCCAAGCTTGCTTCACTCATTCTCTGTCTTTTGCAATGCTGGGTCTTTTTATTTTTCCTCTAAGTGTAAGGTTGTGATCAAGCATTGCCATTCAGTGTTCCATTGCTCCTTCATGTTTAAGTCTAAGAGGAGTTGCCAAGTAGCTAATTTCGGCCGACTATCGCGAATTTTAAACCTACATACAGGCGTATAAGACGCAGGGGAATTTTAAAAGATATTTTTGGTAAAAAAAGTGCACCTCATATGCCGTCAAATACGGTACGTACCCCGGAATTTTAAACAACAAAATAAACATTTTTAAAATGTCCAGCTTTTTCTGGACACAAATTATTTGATCGTCGTTGTATTGTTTTGTTACGGGTGTTAACCTTTTCTTAGCTAAAGCTTTTAAAGTCATTTCCCTAAACTATAACCAAACAAAGATACATGGTCATACTGCCTGAAAGTAACAAGTAACATTATTGTCTGTCACTCCTCTTATTCCTAGTAGTCGTAGAAATATGGATTCGGAGTGAAAGACACATTATGCGAGACTGGATACAACAATTTATTCCAAACTAGAAAGACCCGTTAAAATTTTACAGTTTTAATATTTTAATTATCTGACGAATCTTAATTCATCAGTTAATGATTGAATAAGTTCATGGGGAGTTCTATGACTATAAAATATCAGTAGAATTTCCCGTACCGTATCGTTAAATATTTGAACATAACAATTTTAACAAAATATTGCAATAACAATCATATATATGAATGCTGGTCATTATTTTAAGAAGTAAGGGGATACAAATGAAAAGATTTGAAATTGCCAACTTTTTCTATTTCACTGAAACAGACGTTAAACATCTCTATCTTTCTTTCTTTCTTTAATTTTCTCATTGAAACTCAGTATCAATATATCTTTTGTCTTCTCACGCATTCAAAACGGAATGAGGTAGTGCAAACGAAGGAATAACGATGGGAGAGACAGGCACAATTGTTATATATATATATATACAACACACACACACATATATATATATATATTAAGAAATGGACAAGGTCCGACAATTTATTTATTAAAGACATTTTTATGTTTAACGTTGTTATTTATAGATACAAGTATTTAAGCAAATGCTCTGTTTATGATAAACAGTATTAAATAACATTTACCGGCCTGAATGTCCGAGAAATTTTTCATAGAAAATATTCGTTCTTTGACAGGATTCGAACCTGCATCCTATACGGAACAGTCATTTACGCTGACGTGCCTTGACCGCTCGGCCACAAAGAACAAACAACGTTAAACATAAAAATGTCTTTAATAAATAAATTGTCGGACCTTGTCCATTTCTTAATATATGACGTCATTTGTTTACATTTGATACGCCAGAGCAGTTATGAATGTACGAGATTCATAGAAGATTGAAGTTTATAAGCAGTAAATTCGACCTTGTCTACCGAATTACGTGCTAATAACCTTGGGAAAGGTACGAGTCCTCTTCTTCTCTCCCCCCCAGCTATGGGTAAATAGCAGGACAGACCGGGTCCTATAGCTTTAGATCGCAACTAGCCTACCGCAGAAAGAAATGGCAACCTATTGCGGGAAAAATCTGCCTCGTCAGTCATGTATCGAAAGATAACATGATCGCTTAAGCGTGTATCACGGATGGCATATGACTATCTTTATTTAAAAATTAATATCGAAAAACTTCCTAAACAATATTGACGAACTACAATATTTTTTACATAGTTTCGTTGTTCTTTTGTTTAGCGGTATATCAACAACTCCATGGGTTATTTAATGACGAAATCTAAATATATCTTGTACACAATATGTATTTTTTAATTTTGGAGATAATAATGGTTTAGTGATACAAGTCTTAATAATTAACCCATAGCTGGAGGGATAAGAGGTGGATTCATATCTTTCCCAAGAGTATTTGCAT
>CAHIKZ030002306.1:285000-322886 GCA_903632075.3 Acanthosepion pharaonis | reverse complement strand
AAACACAAAATAAAGAACACGCAGAAATTAAAAAAAATGACAGTTAAAACGGAAAACTAGAAAGAAAACAGAGCAGAAATTAAAGGGGTAGAAATGAGAAGAAAAAAAAAAGGCGGAAATTACAGGGGTAAAAAAAAACGAAATTCAAAAAAAAATGCAAACTAGATTAAAAGAAAAAACGAACAAAATTAAAGGGAATTAAAAAGAAATAGGAAAACTAGATTAAACAGAAAAAAGTGTGGGGGGGAATAAAATTGGAAGTAGAAAAGAAAAAAAATCAAAATTTAAACAATAAAGTCGTAAATAACAAAAAATTAACAAACTTTTAACAAAAATTCAGATCACAAGGGCAACAGGTCAATATCACAGAGAAAAGTAGTCAGCAACAGTCCAAAAATAACAGGTAACAAAACCAATACGACTACTCATCTGTAACTTAATACATATCCTGCAAACTGAGAAATCATGCTAGTATTTATATAGTAATACTTCCACTCAGGTACCAGCAGCCAATCACAGCCCAAGCAATGGACTATCCCACTTTAGCATAATGAGATGTTCCATTGCACCATAAATAGCTCTCTGTCTCAATGTTGAATTATTCTTTACTCAGCTTGCTCCACAACTGAGTGTTTATCTTCACCACGTGATTATTTGACATGGCGCTGTGAACAGGATTTATGACACCTGAAAATTGGGAACTCTTCTTCATTGAAGCAGGCATATCCACCGACTCGGCCAAAACTCATGCAACAAGGTTTGCGGACGAGAAGCTGACAATCGAGAGCCTTCAAATGCTGGATCGATCTATGCTTAAGGAGCTGGGAGTCACATTAATGGGAGAAGCCCTGTGTATCATTAAGCAGGCTAAGGAATCCACCACCCAGACAACCCGCATTCAGGCACTAGCAGCCAAGCCTCCTCATCTCAATCTCGAGATGACACCACAGCAATTTAGGAAGTTCCGAATTGACTGGGATGTCTTTACCAAGATGACAAATATGCCAAACTCCCAAGCTAATATTCACCTATACAATTGTGCTGATGAGGCTGTGCAAAATGCCATAATCAACACACCCTGACTTCTTTACCACTGATCCAGATAATCTACTTGACATGGTAGAAGTGTTGGTCACCCAGAGGTCAAGTCCTATTGTCCATCGCCTTGCTTTTGCCTCCATGTCTCAGGATGCTGATGAGCCAATACAAAGTTACCTTGTCCGCCTCAGAGCCGTAGCCGTTGATTGTAACTTTACCTGCCCTCGTGTGAACATGACCTGTCTGATATATACATCAAGGACCAGATCATCCGTGGAATAGCAAATGACACACTCCAGGCTGACCTACTGGCCAAAGCTGGGGCGCTTAAATCCCTTGAACAAAATATCCGTCATGCTGAGGCATTTGAATCAGCATTGCGGGACTAAACCTCAATGGCCAGTGCTTCAGATACAGCTGCTGCTCGGCTATCAACATACCACAGACAAGAAAGGTACACCACAAGCCAACGAGGCGATCCGTACCAGCACCTATTGCAACTGCAATGTTAAGCCAAACCACCAGGCTTGCTTAGGTTGTGGCAGCCACCAGCATGGCACCTCAGGAACTGAATCACGCCGGCTAAAATGCCCAGCATGGGGGACAAACATGTAGTAATTGGGGAAGCCCAATCACCTATCGAGGGTATGCCGGGCTAAGAAACCAGCTCAAGCGGTCAGGAAAAGCCTAGAGGCTAATGAAGCCGCCATGGACACACTTATCGCCCACACATTCAATCAAACGACAGGCACGTATACGTCTAAAGACACGGGCCAGATAAAGGAAATTGATGCATATGTTGTTCCATTTTCGCCAAAACCGGATCCCAGACAAATTAAGAATATCCCCAGAAATCACAGCACTAGGATGACAATCTTTCCTGACAGTGGAGCCACCATATGTCTCAGGGGACTTAAGCACCTTCGGAATATGGGGCTCACTATCGACAACCTCATTCCATCAAGAAAAGTCGTCCGAGCTGTGGGAGGCTTTACGCTTGTATGTCAGGGTTGGCTCCCGTGGAATTCATCGTCCAAGGAAGAACAACTAAACAAGCCCTATACATATGCAAAAAGATTCAGCGGCTATACTTCAGCAAAGCAGCCTGCATTGATGTAGGGATACTGTCCAAAGACTTCCAAAGCCAACAACTACAATATTACCCCAAACAACAATGCAACACATGCCCTCGACAAGCACACATAAAAAATCGGACGTGAGCCCTAAACAATGCAAAGTCGAGGACAACTTCAACACGCCCCAAAAACTCCCTTTTCTTCAACAGAACAAAACATTGATAGGCTCAAGAATTGGCTATTGAACCAATTTGCCGAAACGGCGTTCAAGAACAATGGTGAATTCCACCGATGTCTGGCCCCACTGCACATATACACCTCAAAGAAGGAGCAGTCCCCAAAGCCAGACATAACCCAATTCCTGTGCCTTTTCACTTCAAAGAGCCCGTAAAACAGGCCCTTTGGGAAGATGTGAAAAGGGTATCATAACCCCAGTACCCGTTGGCATGCCCGCTGATTGGTGTAGCACTATGGTAATTACCGCAAAAAAAATGGCAAACCACGAAGAACCATAGACTACCAACACCTGAATTCACAGTGCAAACGGGAAACACACCATACAGGGTCACCATTCCAGCTAGCACTACAAATTGCCACCTAAACAAAAAAAAGAAAACAGTGTTGGATGCTGTTGATGGATATCATTCCATCCCCTTAGATAAAGAGTCCCAGCCACTCACCACCTTCATCACAGAATGGGGAAGGTTCATGTACCTGAGAATGCCACAAGGTTACCCTAGCATCTGGTGATGCCCCACCACGAAAGGTATGATGAAGTAATAAAAGACATCCCCCAAAGTAAAAATCGTGGATGACACCCTACTCTATGACTCTGACATCGAAGGAGCCTTTTTTCACACCTTCGATTTTCTCCTCCATTGTGCAAAAAACGGCATCGTAATAAATAGAGAAAAATTCCAATTTTGCCAAGACACGGTGCAGTTTGGGGGCCTCAAATAACATCTTCTGGTGTAACCCCTTCTAAATCCATGCTGGAGGCAATATTGAGCTTCCCAATACCAAAAACACTCACCGATGCCAGATCATGGTTTGGGCTGGTCAACCAAGTTGTTTGGGCATATTCACTAAGCCCAGTCATGCTTCCATTTCGTGATCTCGTAAAACGAGACTCACACTTTACATGGAATAAAAGCCTGGAGGATGCATTCCAGCAGTCAAAGAAGGTCATAGTTGACTTAGTCCGAAAAGGCATCGCAACATTTCAAAAGAAAGAATAACCTGCCTTGCCCCAGATTGGAGCAAAGACGGAATGGGCTTCCCTACTTCTGCAGAAGTATTGCTCATGCACCACTGACAAAGCCCCAGTTTGCTGCCCTGAAGGTTGGCGCCTGATATTTGCTGGTAGCAGATTCTGCATTGATGCTGAACGCAGATATGCACCTATTGAAGGCGAAGCAGCAGCAATTGCATGGGCATTGGAAAAATGTCGGATTTTTGTAATGGGTTGCCCGAATCTCATAGTGGTTTTAGATCATGAACCACTAAAAAGGATTATTCGGAGATAGAGACCTTAGTAAAATCCAAAACCCCGATTATTCAGGTTAAAGGAGAAAACCCTCAGGTACAGATTCACCATTCAGCACTGCCCTGGGAATGGCACAGAGCCTCCGATGCTGTCTCTCGTAACCCAGCAGACATCTCACAGGCACTCCTAAATGTATTCACTGCTGAATCCTCTCAATCAGACATCATAGAGTCTGACAACATGGATGACTGGGTCAAATCAAAACCTTATTAGCAACATTCGGTGCAAATGACAACCTGGAGCTCATCTCACCAGACGTTATCCGTACGGCGGGACGCAGCGACCCGCAATACAAAAAAATTAATTGAAATAATACAAAACGGATTCCCAAGAACGCGCATCCTCCTGCACCTGAAATCCGCGAATATTGGGAAGTGAGGCACCGCCTAAGTGTTGACGACGGGTTAGTGCTCTTAGATCAAAGAATTGTTATCCCCACCTCACAACGCGCAAAAATATTACATAGCCTACATTCTGCACATCAAGGCGAAGTTGGCATGAAGGCACGTGCCAATGAATCTGTTTATTGGCCTGGGATGAATGCTTCAATTCGTAACATTAGAGCAGGTTGTACGTTCTGCTCAAAAATTGCCCCAGAGTCAACCAAAGAGCCAATCAATTTGACACCATCTCCTGATTGGCCATTTCAGCAAATCGTCATGGACATCTTTCATGTTGGAAACCATGGTTACTTAGCATGCGCTGACAGGTTAACGGGCTGGCTGAATCTATACCACTTGAGCCACGGAGAAGCTAATGCCTCAAGGATTATTTCGATTTGCCGAGACATATTTCAGACCTACGGCGCTCCTGAGGAACTCAGCAGTGATGGTGGACCACCCTTCACATCTCTTCCATTCAAGCAATTTTTGCAAGACTGGGCTGTTAAACAAAGGTTATCATCTGCTGGTTACCCATTAATCAATGGTCGAGCAGAGCTCGCTGTCAAAAACAACCAAGAGAATCGTCAATGGCAACACAGGAGCCCAAGGATCATTGGATAATAACCGTGCAGCAAGAGCCATCCTCCAATACAGAATACGCCCATTCAAAACATTGGGCTATCCCCCTGCTCAACTACTACTCCACCGCCGACTACGTGACTACATACCATCCCACCCAACACTCTATAAGCCACACGCGAATTGGATAACCGCAGCACAAAATCGTGAGATAAGTCTGTCCCGGCGGAACGCTCATCTCATAGAGCGATACAACAGAACAGCACACACTTTAAACCCCTTCAAAAAAGGACAAATAGTGGCACTACACAAAGACCAACAACCCGTCGATGGGACACAACAGGTCAGGTCATTGAAACCCTCCCCAACCACCAATACCGTATCAGAGTTGACGGATCAGGTAGAATTACCTTACGAAATCGCCGATTTCTCAGGAAACTGGATACCAACAATTCCAGTTCAAGACCTAGTGCAATACCTGAGACCCCTACACCAGTGCAACAAACAGTCGACACTGGAATAACATCAAACACTGCTCAGCCGTCTACAATAACACGGACAAAAACCCCTCGGGCATTGTCCAGACTACTTCCGCACAACCAGCCAGGTTTAAAGGATCATTTGTCTAAATATCATCTTTCTTTCTTTTTATGTTCCATGTCCTTTCAGGACGTAAGTGATCATGGCTCTCCACCTCTCTCTATCCCTTGCAGCTCTCAACAAGTTCATTCCGTCTGCTTCCTTCCCCAGACTACATTCTCTCATCCACCTCCCAAGTTCGCCATGTGTGTCACGCGCTGTTTTCTCTTGTCTCCCTTTCCCGCTATTCGACCTTTGAGTATCAGATTCTCCAGCTGAGATTAAGTATAAGCCTCCTGTTTGTTTTCAGCCTCTCTAAGATCCCCTCGTTGTTCCCATGCTCGGTCCATGATATCTTTAGCATACTTCTGTAGAACCATATCTCCATCGCCTAAATATCATCCCTAATACTAATACCAAGGGTATTAACTTTCTGGACACTACTTTCGCCCTATCCAAGAGAATATACACGCCTTTCACTAAAGAACTATATAATCATAAGAAAAGAATATGACAACCTTCCAGGAATTTTAAATATCTTGTCCAAATCGGTGGACTCTTAAGTAACTCTAGCAACAAAATATTTTTAACAAATATAAAAGTAAATATGTAGATACGCTATAAAAAACAAACACGAATGATGAAAAAATCTTGAAACTTGATAAGAACAGTTTTGTGTCAAGAAGGAAGACAAAAAAAAAGATAAAATAATAAAAATACTTTTGCTTATTTTATTAAATTTTTGCAGCCTTTCTAGCAGGTTCGAAATATTTTTTAATATTTTTTTTTTCTTAAGTCAATTAGTGCAGCAAAGTATTAGGAAATTTAGCACCTTTTATTCGGTAACAAAAACACATTAATTTGGAAATTCTTGCAAAAATCAAATAATTGTCGGAATTTAAAGAACTAAATGAAATTATTTCAGAATTTATTTTTAGAAAATCTTGGTAGAAATATGTTATATAGGACTAAAGTGTCGCTGTCGACACCTGAATTTGAACATAGATCACCAGTGAGCAAATACAGGTGATCCCATTATCGAATTAAGTAGACCACATGATCATAGAGGAAACACATATGTAGGACGTCGAGTGAGGTCGCGATTGATCGCTATTTCTAGTCTATCGTTTATTACTATACGCATCCTCATTTCTACTCTATCCACTATTAATATATGGACCGCTATTCTCTATTCTATTCACTACACTATTCTCTATTCAGATCACTATACAGTGGTTACTGTTCGAGCGAGTATTATCGAGCCATTACTATTAGTTCGAGTGTTATTCGAAGGCGTCTAAGACCAGCATTGTTCAACGGCGTTACTATAGCTGTATCTGCGATTACAAAGTCTCTACTACAACGAGCATTACGAAAGTGACAACGAGTGTTCGTTGACATCAAAAAATCGTTTGTTTTTTTTACATCTGTTATCCTTATTTAATGAAATTGCCAGAAATTAAATTGAGTCTACCGCTTCTCATTTATATTAGTTAATAGCAGAACTCTTTGGAGAATGTAAACCACTTTTTTTTTCAAATAGTAGCTCATTTACGGTATATCTGTTCTGAATCGTAAAATAAAAAATGCAATCAAAGTAAAACTTTATTTAATTTGTAAATATTTTAAAAGTTATTATAAATATGCTATATAAATTTTACAAAAAATTGTTGTCTTTTTTTAATTTTAATTAGAATAAAGTTCAAAGTTTTAAATTTCTGTACGGTTATTAAATAAAAACTATATTTACTAATCAGAAATTTAAAACATTTTTAAAAGAATTTTGAATTTTTAAGATTAATGTGTACTTTAAAATTATATGTAGACGCCTCTTACGATATTTTTATTACACTTTAACGTGTTTCTTATATTATATGTAAAATAGATAGGTTAGTTAATAAAACGTAGATAAATGAAAGGATACCGATATAATATAAAATATGTACTGATTATATTGGTATCCTTTCGTCTGTTCACCTTTCATTAACTAGCCTATCTATTTTACATATAATATAAGAAGCACGCGTGGCCCCTTTTTTTCTTATTATATATATATTTAAAAGTAACTTAAAAGAGACTGTTTGACTAACACAAGGTCTGACCAAAATTCATGTTAAAAATTAAAAATACAAATGAAAACTACAAACAAAAGTTCATTTTCTCCATCAACACATTCATTTCTGTAGTTCACTGCTACGAGCAAGCAGAATCTTTTTCCCCCTGGTGATAGCCATGTTGGCCGAATCTAAATGAAATAATAATAAAAACGAAAGAATATTTATGCATAACCCAGTGTCTCTGAAGATTTTATCTTTTAATATTTTTTTAATATTTACACACACACACACACACACACACACACACACATATATATATATATATATATATATATATATATATATATATATATATATGGATATAAAAGAATAAATTTTTTTCAAGCAAGTCTAACTTCAAAACAAATCAAAATCTCTTTCACATTCGTAAGTAATGTATCCTCCCAAAATGTGTTAGCTCCCAAATAATTTTACAACAGAAATATACACGCAAGAACGAATTCATTTCAATAATTCTTTAATCACTTTTCGATAAGATGAAACAATTTTAATTGTAAAGTATTCACGCAAAGCCATTTCCAAAATAATCTGTAATATTCGGATCCAAACGATCAGGAAAAATAATGAGAGCACGCTCTCTGACCCTGAAAAGAATAAATACAAAATACGTTTAATTCATAAACAGTAAGTCACATGCATTAATCATTTATGTATACATAAAATTTTCGATTACATCAAATGCTAGCCTAAATTTATAAAAGTGATGGTCGCCATTTTGTGACAGAAGACAAGTATTCTCCTTCAATAATATGGTATACGAACCGTAGACTCTGAACATTTGCCACGCCTAAATATTGGAATATTTACGGTCTTTAGTGTTAAAAATCTCAGCTCATTGTTTTGTCGAAGATTTCCAAATGTTGCTTGTTGCAAAGAATATATTTTATCAAATAAAAAGAGACTTAAAAAAAGACGTCAGCAATTGACTCATCTGCAATCAAACAGTGTCTCAAAACGATCTGTATGAGTTGTTAACTTTTTCCCATGCCGTCTGAATTATGTGACTCAAGACGAAAAGCAAACAAACTTCATTCGTTATTCAATATTCCTCAAACTATGAACGAAAACGTCAGCTTGAAATGTTTCCAACGTTTGAGATTCTCTCAAGAAATATGACGATCCTTAATTTTAAAATAATATCTAAACAAAAAATGCGAAGAATGCATGAAACGAATATTTTTTTTATAAATATTTATTCAACTTCATAAACATGACCGATCATTTACAAATTGTGCTTTGATTTGCAGTTTATCGTTCAATAAGTTAATGCAGTGCGACAAATACTGAAATTGACAGAATTGCATACGTTATTAAAAATGAGCTCACACACGAAATATATATTTGAAAATACGAAGACATATACATACTTGAAATTAGGATTTGAAATTATACTACTTTGCACTTATGTGGAATAATTAATTATTCGTTTTTCAGACTGATGTTGAACATTAACTAGTACCCGTACCATTACAAATAACAGACAAAAATGATTATAAATTAAATTTTATCTATGTTTCAACAATATTTCACAGAGATGTTTAATTAACGTTTGGTTTCGTAACAACAATGACTGGTGACTGAAAAAAATTATCATATATATATATATATATATATATATATATATATATATATATATATAAAATTCGGATTACCAACACACAAACAGAGAATGTCTCATATCGAGAATATTTAACATTGAACACAAGGAAAAATTAATTATTTTTAATAATATGTGGAAATCTCCACTTTTACCTGAAGACAGTCGCGAGACCAGAAACACGTGTCGTAAAATTATGTAAAACAAAGCATAATATTTTTTCTAAATAAATCCACATTACAACCAAAAACGTTTGCGGCACCTCTCTTCTCTTCTTTTTAATATACATACTTTTCTCTCGTTGGAACCACTACAACATATTTCTTTTTTTATATATATATATATATATATATATATATATATATATATATATATATATAAAAATTAAATAACTAATATTCCATGGTCATATTTTATTCCATTGGAATCGTAAATACGATCCAATTCATCAGACCTACAAATTCAAAAAGTCTGGATTCTATCCTCTTGGAATTTTTTATTAAAAAAATATACATATATGTGTATGCACCTATGTATATATATTTATATATTTTGCATATGTATGTGTATATTTACCACTACTAATATTATATATATATATATATATATATATATATATATATATATATATATATATATAAATTTTTAACGCCTTTTTCTATGTAGTTAGTGTGTGGATTGTGAATATTAAATGCTTTTAGATTTAAATGACAAAGTTAATGGTAAGTATTTCCATCTCTGATAATCTCCCAAACGCAACCAAAAGACATATTCTTTCGGAAATAACGCTATAAAAAGGATTGTATACAACTATGCTGGATGTAGAACATCCTGTGAAAAATAAAGAAAATTAGCCATCGATTCCAAAATAAGGTCTACATCAGAAGAATGTGATATTTTGTATCCGGTGGGGACTGGAAGGACGTCGTGTGTTCGGAGCTCTTTCCTCAAAATTAGACGTTGAATTGAGCAAAGTACAGTTGCTAAGAGGACGGATTGATGGCAGCCATCCTTGAAAAGCCTGTTGAATTGGCCAATTGGAATGATATTGTTTTCTATTAGCTCAGCGCTAGGCTATCACGTCTTTTTTTTCCATACCAGTCAAGAATTGGAATAGCTTGATTGAGATACCATACTACGCCCACGAGACACACTTTCACGTGCAGATTTGGATTACTGTTTCGATTCCGAAACAATCCCCTTAATGGGAAGAATTTGGGTGGAATGTATACAAGTATAATGCACTTAAACGATTTCAACATCTAGAAAAATGATGATCTTGGAGAAGGCAGGCATGAACTACCCTTAAACATGGTGTAACCTTGTTGAAAATTTCGCAAGTTTATATAATTCACATAAAAGCCCTAATATATACATGGATCTCCCTATATTTCTGAGATGATGTATTATGTACATTATTTACATTATTCAGACTTTTGTCCTCAACTTTGTTGCCATATTTATTACAACGTTTCGGTCGTTTCACGCTCCTGCCTTCTGTGTGGGAAATTGGGTAGACGGAACACATAGAGCCGTCGATAGCTTTGCACAAAGTCACAAGTCATCGTGACCGAGGGTTTGTGCTGGTGTTGTTCCGATTATTTATCATTCTAGACAATACGCTCTCTCCCAGAAATTGTAACCTAGGTCTGCTCAACATAGTTGCAGTATAAAGTACATGTTGTCTCTGTGGGTGTTGAACAAACACAAATGTGCCTGAGCGAGAGTCTACAATAGGGATTGGCTAGCCGCCTTAGTAGACGGGTATCCTCGAATACAAGTGGCCTGCTATTACACACACACACACACACACATATATATATATATATATATATATATATATATATATATATATATGTTCATATGTGTATATATATATATATATGTGTGTGTGTGTGAGAGAGAGAGCGAGAGAAAGCGGGTGTGTGTGTGTGTGTCAGATATATCTTTTATTTTACCTCAGAGGCTTCCGAATGCAAAAGTTTATACAAATATTATTTCTATAGATCAGTCAAATGTGACACAAAATCAAATGAAAAGAAATGTCATAATAATCTAATCTAATTACATTGAATATAATGGTATTGAAGAATATATGTTCTTTTATATGTTTAAATAACAGAAGATAGAAAGAAAAATCTTGGTACATACGGTATAGTCATGGCAGTCACATATGCATGTTGTGTGACATCTTGTATCACCACGACATTTATTTCTACACTTTTCAGGACACGAAGGAACATAGTAGGTTTCAACAGTAGCAGTCATAACCAACAGTAAAAAGATTAAAGTAATTGAGAAGTTCATATTCCTGAAACAGAAGAATTATAAACATGAAGTTAGTAACTTTTTAACATGGGGTAGATTTTTAAAAGAATTAGAAATCTATTTCTATGTCAAAATATACTCTTTTGACATTCGTAAATTTCTTGACATGGATTGGTCAGATTCTAAAAGTATAATGATGAATAAATGTTACCCTTAGCCTGCCAGGACTTGCACAAGACGGTCGTTTGTTCACTGGCCATTTTTTTCTTTCTTTTTCAATTTTCTTACTGTATCGAACATTTCTTTTGTTAAATTATCTTTGACTTCTATTTTGAATTGGTTCGTTCTTTTAAATTTACTTATGATTTTCATTTACCAATCTTGCTGATGTCATTTTTGTATTGCTCTGATATAACATTTATTTTTTTTATGTTTTTTTTTTGTTCTTTTGTTTTTGTTACAATGGTGTTCACACTGTACAAGGCCCAAGTGCCACTCGATGTAGTAGGTTAAAGTTTAAGTGGCACAGCTTATGCGGATACGAGGGAAACGTAACAGTTAAATCCACACTTGAACAGGTTAGGACTGTAGTGATTATAGCATGTTGGGAGTCGGTACCATAAGGCAATGTGGGAAGAAACTGCTTGAGTGGAACTTACATCTCACCAAAAGAATAGGAAGGAAATCAGGGTGGTTTGTTACAATGTGTCTGGCATGGCGGGTTTTAGCCGTGAAGGATACAGCAGGTGAAACTGAGGCATGTAGCTCTTCTAAGCACTCTCCCAGGGAAGATCGATAGAGCGGCGAGAGGGTTGCGACATTCATATGCATGAAATGAAAGAACTTTATTCAGCGTGATAAACAGGAAATTAGTGGCTTATTTACAGAGGAAAATTATTGAAGAAAATTACGAAAATAAAAAAAAAATATTAGTCAAAATATTAACTCTTGACTCATATATATATTTGGTTGGAACTAAAAATGATCACTTTCTAAAACTATATCGAAGAAAAACTGTTACAAGTAGAGACAGATGAGCATTGAATTGTTTTGTTCTGTCTACTACACGGTGTTGCAGCAAAGTCCGACACTTGACAAAAAGAAAGCGAGGTACATACTACATTATTTTTCAATGTAACCGCCGCTAACAGCGACAACCATCTCAAGGGAGGCGCAAAATGAATCGCACGCTTTAGAGACCATATCCTTGTCCATAGCGGCGAACTTCTCCACGATGGCAGCCCTCAGAGAGTCGACCATGTTGTGGGTGTTCTTGATGGTCTTAGCCTCGATCACACCCCAGAAGAAATAGTCAAGGGGTTGCCACAAGTCCGGCGACCAGTGGTGAGGAACATTGTTGAGCAGCCACGCCTGGGTCGTCTTGGCCTTTTGTGTAGGAGCGGAGCCCTGCTGGAAGACGTAGGAGCGTCCCGCGGCGATCTTGTCCATCCAAGGCTTCACCACGCCCCTCGGTACCTCCTGGTAGATCTCAGCGGTGATTCTCAGGCCCTTTTCAAAGAAGAACGAAGGCATGACGTCCCCCCTCGCTGCACACATGGCCAAGACAACCCAGGCGTGGCTGCTCAACAGTGTTCCGCACCGCTGGTCGCCAGACATGTAGCCGCTCTCCTCACCTGACTGCAAACCCCTTCACGTGATCGAGGCCAAGATCAACAAGCACGCCCAAAACACGCCGCTATGGACATGGTCGCCAAAGCATGTAACTCAATTCGCGCCCGCGTTGAGATGGTCGTCGCCCTCATTGAAAAATAATGTAGTATGTAACTCTAACCGCTGCTAAATAAACTGTCGGATTTCTGCATATACAACTTTTGTTTTTATTGCCTATTTCGTTTTCTTTTTGTCAAGTTTCGGATTTTGCTGCAACTCCTTGTATACAAATGACTCCAAGACAATGACAAGGGTCTCAGTTTGCTATTTTTTATTTTATTTTATTTTAATAGCTGTTTGCCAGTCATATGCTGGAGCATTTTGTTAAATTATTTCTGTCTTATATTTTAGCTTGATTTCGTTATGTTAAATTGTTATTTTCATGGCTGATGTCATTTTCGTATTGTTCTGGTGTAACATTTCTTTACAACAGACTTTCAATTTTACGAGGTTTTATATTTTGTACCAATTCGGTTCTTTGTATAATGCTTGTGCTAAATAATATTGATCACATTATTATTTGCACTGACTAAAGAAAGAGATTTTAAAAATAAATATTTTCTTTAAAAATAAATACAATTGTCAGCATCAGTCAACGTAATTAACCAATCGTTTATTTAATGAATATACACAAATTTAAATGCAACAAACAGACGTATGTACATTTTAGATTTTCAAGTAAGTAATGTAATAAAGACATTTATGCATAACCATTAATAAAAGTTGCTGATAATCAAACACTGATTAACTATTCTATGAGGGAGAGAAAATAAAACGAAAACAGAATAATATAATAATAAATACCATCAAATCAAAGAATCGAAGGAAATCGGTTGATTGCAAAAAGTGAGAAATAAAGTTTCGAATATATTAGATACTTACATATATTTTTCGCACGATTCAGATGCTGTAAGTAAATAAGTTCACAAACTGCAACAATTCTGTTCTCTACGTTTCTCTTTATAAATCACGTACTTAGCAACTACGCGTTATTACAGATGTTGCTACTTTACATAATTTTCATCCTTTACTTGATCAATGTCTGTTATAAATAATTGAGAGTGGTCAAAATAATATTTTATACGACAAGGAAACCGAATATTTTCGTAATAAATATAATTTTTAACATTAGTCCATGTAATTAACCAAAACATTTCATGCGTTTAACGAATATATTAACTTAAATACAACGCAAAAACTTTTTTTTAAAAACGTAAAAGGTAATAAGAAATGAATAAAGATAAAATATAATGCAATCTTAAAAAGAAAAATATAGGATATTTATATCTTTGTATATAAAAAATGGTATTTATTTCTTTCGAAATAAAATATAAAAATATATAAAACTCTGAACGAATAAAAAAAAATGTAAGCAGACTGTAAATTCTATAAATGATCAAGTAGTGATTATTCACCTATTCAGAAATTTAGGCAAAACACTTAGACTTATTCACACACCAGCGCACAAAGATACACAGTCACATAGACGCGGACTCACATACACACACGAAAGGAAAAGTGGAAAAATATCTTATTTGCTAGAAATGATTTCACTGATTGAAGTTGTATCTCCTACATTTCAAAATTTCCAAAGTCACTGTTGGCACGATTAGCAAATATGGCAAAATGAACGATGAATTTCATTTACAAAAACTATGAAGAAAAAAGAAATTTTCTCAAGTGAGTTAACGTATCATTAATCATCTTTTATACAGGGTAAAGTGTAGAAATTAATGTTTGCAAATAATTAACTTTTCTCGCTTTAAGAAGAAATCATTTTGCTTTCAACTTCTTAATCCTGTAAAAAGATCCGGTAAGGAATTTACATTTGCTATCATAAGATTCATTTCTCACTATTCCATTTTTCCAATTCACAGTTGTTGCTATTTCATGCGATCTCTTCAATACAATCTCTCTCGTGAAATTTTATATTGATATATACTATGTACATTCGTCATGCTTGGGGATACACAATATGACTACATGGTCAATTGAACACATATTCAAGTATCGATTATCCACTTATTCAGAAATGTTATCCGGAAAATTTTAATTTGAAACAATATTGAACAAGTCCCGGATGAAATTTATGCAAGCAGGTAACATGCAAAAAACGTTGTTATTAAGTATGTGATTTATAAAGAGAAACATGGCGAGCTGAATCTTTGCAGTTAGTGAACATATTTGATCTCAACTTCTTAATCCAGCGAAAAGTATAAGTAGAGGGTGTTCCAATAATTTGGACTGATTTTAAAGGTCAATTAAGTTTAAGCGTCTAATGATTTTTTCTTTTCTTTCCGATTTAACAACTTATGTCTTTGGCAATTTCAACCATGGAAAGATTCACAATTAAACAATGTGTTAAAAGTCGAAGTCTATTACAAAAATGGACATTCAAACAGAAAAAATGAGAAGTTCCCAAGTCGCATCATCTCTTGAAATAGGGAAGTCAATTGGCCACGACGATCGTGTGACATGACGCCTTTAGATTTCTTCATTTGGTGTCAGCTCAAAAGTAAGGTCTATGCCAACAAGCCAACAACAATTCAACAGCTGAAGGATAAGATAATAAGGCATATTGGGGAAATCGAGGAGCAACTATGCAGAGATGTCTTCAAAAATTTTGACCATCGAGTGGAGGTATGCCGCCGAAGGCTTAGCGGATAATATTTTTCACACATAATTGCCATGATTTAAAGAACATGATCCAATAGATAAACAAATAAGTTTTCACCAATAACACTGATTTATTTACTGCTAACTTTGATCTGCATTAAGAAAAACCCTTATATAAATAATTATATTTACACGAAACTATATTTCTCACATTGTACAATCAATCGATTTAATTAGCTTCTTAATTTAACTGTTTTTAATATTTCATCCAATCCCTGTGAGTCTATTTATATCTTATTTCTCTTCATCATAGAATTCTATATCACGTGTTAATCAATATTTATTAACAGGAAATTTTATTCAAGATCTTTAAAGAATTATTAAAAAATATTCCATTATTTTTCTCCTTTGTTCAATTCATATCATCTTTTGATTGGAAGACTAATGTGAGTGTATTTTGCCGTATTTTAGTTTGTATATATATATATATATATGTGTGTGTGTGTGTGTGTGTGTGTGTGTGTGTGTGTGTGTAAAAAGAAAAAACAGTAAGATTACAAAATAGTGCTCAATGTAAATTTACAGAGCATTAATATTATAAATTAACTGATTTAAAATATGTTTTTTCGCTACACATAATTTCATAATTTACTGTTTCCAAGGATACAGGGAAATCCATTCATCCAGATAAGGGTTGGTTGCATGTTCATTTTCATTAACTTTTTTGTGTCACTTATTAGTTACGTTTGAAAAGGGGGTTGTGTTTAGGTAGGGGTAGGGATGTATTTTACAACGAATTCTGACATCCGTTAAATGCATGTAGTCTGGATTTTTTTTTAATTTTATTGTTAACGGCAAAAAATTCTTACGGCATTTTTTCTATTTGTATACTTAAAGATTTTTTGGGGATACTTAGTTTAGAATACTTTTTATTTAACTACAATTTTAAAATAAGATACTTTTATAGATCGGGGGTGATTTGATTTAGGGTGTATATATAAATTAAATCACCCCCATCTATAATTAAGCATATACCTTTATCTATCCGAAAAGGAATAAGTAGAAATTCAGCAAATGACAAGATTTTCGATGAACATATTAATTTCTATAATAAAGTTCTAAAAGATAGTGGCTACAAAAACCCCAAACTATCTCATATTAAAAATGAAAATGGAAAGCATAGAAAAAAAAAGAGTAGAAAAATAATTTGGTATACACCCCCATACAACCAAATGGTAAAGAACAAATTAGGACAAAAATTCCTCGCATTAATAGTCAAGCATTTTCCTAGTGAAAGTACTATTTTCAATAAAAACACACTAATATTAAGTTACAGCTGTACTGAAAACATAGAAAAAATTATTAAGAAACATAATGCTAATATCTTAAATAAACACTTATACCAAAACCAAAAAGTTTTAGACAATGGAAAAATAAAAACTGATGAAGATAAACAAAAATTATGTTACTGTAGAAACCCTCATTATTGTCCTCGACAAAATAAATGTCGCGCGGAATCATTAGTATACCAATGCAATATTTCTTCGATTGAAAATCCTGAAAACATAAAAATATATATAGGTTGCACAAGCCATGAGTTCAAAAAAAGGTTCAACCAACATCTAAGTTCATTTAGGATAAATAAATCTAAAAATCAAACATCTCTCTCAAATTACTTCTGACACCTAAAATAATCCAATAAAACACCTACAGTAAAATGGAAGTTAATAAGAAAAGCTAGAATATGTAGGTCATTAAATGACCCATGTCCTTTGTGCATACATGTGAAACTATATATTACTAAGTTTATAAAAAAATAAAAATTTACTGAATCATAGAAATGAAATAGCTATTTTGTGCCGTCATTGTCAAAAGTTTTCCTTAAATAATATTTAAAAATAAATTTAAAAAGTGCGACCTGGTAATATACATACTTATACTTGATATGAAAAAATAATTTTACATACTGTAAGTAAAAGTATATATTTACTTGTTTTAAAAAGAAATATAGTCCATTAAAAATTAAAAAGGAAAATATTTTAAAACTGCAGTTAAATAAAACGTATTCTAACCTAAACATCCCCAAACAATCTTTAAATATACAAATAGAAAAAATGCCGTAAGAATTTTTGCCGTTAACAATATTTTTTTTTTTAAATCCAGACGACATGCATTTAAAGGATATCAGAATTCATTGAAAAATACATCCCTACCCCTACCTAAATATAACCCCTTTTTCGAACGTAACTAATAACTGATACAACAAAAGTTAACGAAAATGAACACGCAACTACCCCTTGTCTGGATGAATAGATTTATCCGTATCCTTGGAAACAGTAAATTATGATTTTTTGCCGTCCCTTTAAAACCCAGTAAATTTAAAAATCAGTTACTCCAAAATTTGCTTGAGAGGGAAATGTAATTAATGTCTTTAATTTAATTACAAAATTAAATTCGAAGCTTTTTAGCTTCCATTTTTGAAACATGGTTAGATCTGTGTAGCGCAAAAACCATATTTTAAATCAGTTAATTAATATATATATATATATATATATATATATATATATATATATATATATATATATATATATATATATATATTAAATGAATGAATATATTTGGTTAATTATATCGACTAACATTAATAATAATATTATTTTTATTTCATCCGATCACTCTAACTTGTTTCAAAATTCACCCACTCTCATGGAATTATATACAGATAATCATTATTAGATTTACATGGTAAAGTTTCGTTTTGTTTTGATTTTGTTTTGTTTTTTTAAAGAACTTGCGATGATTTTGTCATAATATTGCATTATATCTTACCCATTTTTCAATCCCTGTTAACTTTTGTGTCGAAAACTAAAATATAGTCTGTATTTTATGTTGTATTTAATTTTGCTTATATTCATTAAATTGATGAATGTTTTTGTTTAATTATGCGGACGAATGTCAAAATAATATTGATTTCTAAAATATACAGTTCCCCTGGCAGTTAAGATAATAATATAACCATTTCTAATTGTTTATAACAAACATTAAACAAGTAAAGGATGAAATTTATGTAAAGCGGTAACATCTGCAAAAAAAAGCGTTCTTCTCAAGAACATGATCTATAAAGAGAACCATGGAGAACTGAATCTTTGCAGTTAAAGTATTTATTCGCTTTCAACTTATGAATCCTGCGAAAAATATAAGTATATTAGTAAGTATCTAATATATACGAAAATATCTTTCTCACTTTATTGCTATCTATAGTTTTAATTCCCTTCTTAATTTGTCTTTTGTTTATTATTTCATCCAATCTCTCCTAAGTTTCTTATTTTATTTTCCTCATAAAATTATATATCAATATTTAATCAGTATTTGATTAACAGTAAATGTTAATAATGATTTCCAATGAACATATGGGGATTTATATCTAATATTACATTATTTCTTTATCTTTATTCAATTCATACGAAATGTTGCATTGAAAACTAAAAAACAAAAAAAATGTCAGTTTATAGAGTTGTATTTACGTTTTATATATTTGGGTCAATGGATGAAAGTTTTTGGTAAATTACGTATATGAATGTTATAAATATTATTTCTTGCTATAATGTCCGATCTCCTTGTTACTTAAAATAACAATGTCGCCATTATGAATTGTTTATAACAAGCGATGTGATTTAGGTAAAGAGCTAACAACTGAAAAAGAATCCTGTTATTAAGTACATGTTTGATTACTGCTTTTCATTTATAAAAAGAAGCATTGCGAACTGAATCTTTGCAGTTAGTGAATTTATTTGTTTTCCATTTCTTAATCTTACGAAAAGCATAAGTATATAAGTATCTAATATGTCCGAAACTATATTTCTTACTATTTACAGTCAATTGATTTAATTCTATTCTTTTCATTATTTCTTCAATCACTCTGTTTATATCGCACGTCCTCTCCGCCATTGAATTATATATCAACAGTTAATCAGTATTTGATTATCAAAGAATGTTATTAATGATTTTTCGTTAATTTATATATTACATTGTTTATGTTCTTTGTAACTTTTACTTGAAGGACTAAAAAATATGATTCTTATATTTGTCGGAGTTTTGATAATTTTGAAACCGCTACTTGGGGACGCTCTCATCTGAATATATATACTTGGCGAGACCTCGTCTTGTCCTCCTGTCTTCTCATTTTTCAGTTGATACGACACGATGTAAATCTCTTGTGAAGATTTGCGTTTTCCTTTTTATGGGGGGGGGATTCTTTTCGTTCAGGAAACACGCATGAACGTTGAAACACGCGTACGTACATTACACAAACTTGGACCACAATTTTTTACGTTCATTCATACACACTAATTGTAGTCTTTGTCAATTGTAATTCTTATTGTATGCCAGTACACATATACCTGTTTGTATATATATATATATATATATATATATATATATATATATATATATATATATATATATATATAAAAAAAAATTTCTTTCTTCTATTTTTTCTTTTTACATTTCTGTTGGCGGGCGTCATACTCCGGAGAGTCCGCTATGTTTGTAGTGGGTCCGATTTCAAGAGACGCACGTGTTTGTCCCACAACGCGTACAAACGGCCCGATACATATTTTATTTAAGTTTTTTATATACAGTTAATGAGAGAATATTTTGTGTTCTGTATACTGTTTTTTTTTTACTGTATTTCTGTTGAAAAATGTAGTTATTTTAAAACAAATTATTTATTTCTATGATCTCCTTTTGTGAATGCATATAATAATATGATCAATACTATTTACTACAAGCATTATGCAAAGACATTTCCTGATTGAATATGCTGTTAATAACAAGCAAATATTCACACTCGTATCGTTATAAAAAATAAATATTTTAATCTTTTAATTTTTTTTAATTGACGTTAGAACTCTCATGCCTGGGATTTACTACTCATATTAGAAATTATATAAAAATTTTCTCCGTAGAAGAAAGCAAGAAATTACACTGTTTTAATCAATTCACTTCAGGTACGGCGGGGATGCTGTGGAAGATTCCACATTTGCCAGTTACACCCCATGGGAAAATGCACTCTTCCCCTGTGGTAATCAACACCACATTACTTACAGACAGTACATAGAAATCATGCGACAAGCATTCATTGGTTAATCTACTCAAAACTAGTTCGCTGATTGGTCAGTTCCGACCAATCAAGCCGCCTGCCCGCGACAAATCTGTTTCCCGCTCAATATACTCTGAGCCTCCCACGTGATACTCAGCCATATAAAAACAAAACACGAGTGTTTCTCTGTCTCTTTTATCTCTTTTTTCGTCACTCTCGCGTCTCATTCCTTGCTGCCAAAATGTAACCTTCAAGAACTCCCGTCTTGACGTTAAAGAACATTACAATTTCACGCAAGTAAAATCTCTTCTGAACTCTTACCAACTTTACCAAGCCACAATTCCTAACATGCTAAAGGAAAGTATTCTTCTAAACTACAGTTTAATAATTACTTCTTTATGAGCTCAAGTATAAATATTTCCAAATCTAAGAGACATAACTAAATAAATATTTCCAAATCTAAGAGACATAACTCTTGTACACCAAACACTAATAAATTCAATTGTTATGTTTTGAATCATTAGATTCTGTTTTGTATTTTATACTATGTGCTATTTTACGTCAAATATAAATTGCATTGTGCACGCCACATTGGATAGTAACCTCCAGCGTCTTTACTTTCCTTAATCACGCCTTTCCTAGCCAAAGTTAAATATATGTAGTACACACCCTTACATAATGGTGAAAATAGCGCTACAATGCCACTAGTATCCAGGCGATTACAAAGAGTGAAATTGAAAGTGAAAATTGACTATGTTGAGGATTGAGGAAAGGACAAAAGATAAACCGGATTCATAAAGACCATTGACGTTGTATTTAAATTTTTGAAGATTGTATTTATCAGGCAAGCAAGTCGGAAGGGGTGTACATAGGGCGGGTGGGGGTAAGTGAGAGAAAAAACAATTAGAATAGAAGTAGAGATTGCATTTAGCTATTTTGATTGTAAACGGATGGGACCGAAATGCCAGTCTAGTTGCACGCTTAAATTCATGTTGTCAGGACACCAGGGAAAAAAGTTCGTCAGAGCGGTTACTATGATAATATTTGTAGAAAAGACAGGCGGAGACCACGATACGTCGGTGAAGGTGACTGAAGTCGAGTTGTCAGGTCAGGATCAATTACATTGCAGATCATTTTTTGGATTTTTTTTTCAAGAATCACGAGATGAATAGCAGGAACACCAAACCAGATATGGCAGCAGTATTCAATGCACAGAAAAATGGTAGATTTTTCAATGTGCGTTTGTAGACCTTATCAAAGCTTTCTATACTGTAAGCGAAAAATTTCAGTTGAATGACTTGCTTATATACCCATCCAATTTCCTTGAATAATTAAACATAAAAAAGGTCTAATATGAACTAACATTCTGACGCTGACACCAATTCAGCATATACCTGAGTTGGTTACATCATAGGTCCTTGGAAAAAGTTGATACTGAAGGTCTTATATACATCCTGTACCTGACTGATTGATTCTGAAGCATTTACAGCCCCTATGCCAATAAAATGGTTCATGTCAGTCCGTGAACCACTCTTCACCTATAATGCTGTCACTGTTTATAACATAGCCAAGTCTGCAGTATTTAAACTATTGCCTCACATTCATATTGAATAAAACGTCGTCCTCCACCTCAGAAAGAATACCAGCTTCCTCATGTTACCATGGGCGAAATTGCGCTGAAAACAATATAGAAAATCATATAAACACATATTCAAAGGTTTCGGAAGGACTATTTTCTTTAAATTGACAACAATTCAAAGTAAACATATACATGGTAGTGAAAAATTTGAGGTATATTGCGATGTTCGATTTTGAAAAACAGTATTAATATTCATTCAGGAAAATCATTATACATATAAAGCCATTTTTATTTCTAATTTTATCATTAGAATATATATTTGAAATCTACAAATTCTATTAGAGAAAATATTATATTTTCTACATAGAACAGAAGAGTAACGTCTATATGTGACGCCTGTAGATTTTGTGAAATATTTTGATTTGTTAGGAGAAAAAAATCTGTGTCAAATATGGAACAAATAAGTTGTCCGACAATCTCGTTCAAGAAAATTATCCTCGTATCTATCTTCGAAACAGAAACAGCTTTGTAGAGCATATTCCCGTGAGAAATGATGAACAGAAGTCTCCTTGCTGCAAAGATTATATGTGTGATTGATTGCAGGAGAATTGAATATTAATCGGGAAACTGAACAGTAAATTCAAACAGAGGATGTGAGAAGGAGAAAAAAAAATCCTCAGTGATTCCATCGCGACTCTTTCTTGATGAACACTAACAACTTTACTCTCATTCTTTATCTCAACTTTTGAATAATGTGGAGATATTTGACAGAAATATTATGTGTGTTCAAACATGATATTTACAATACGACTCGAATTCAACACCACAAGAAGCAGACAATTCTCATTCGCTCTTCAAAAAAAAAATGTTTCGGTAATCATAAAACGATAGTTTATTATAGATTCCGAAGAAAATGACAAATTGTTAATTAATTTGAAAGTGCAGAAAATGTTAAGAGATTGTTTTCGGGGGAAAAGATCTGAAATTTGTCCAGAAAAGTTAATTCTTTACAGTGACAATGTTTCTACGATTCATATATTTAGAGTTCATGAATTCCTGTCCAAGAAACCCATTAGAAAATTATGATATTATTAACTAGAATAAGCCGTCCATAGTTTTCTTTTATTTCCTAAATTTAAAAATAATCTGGAAGGACTTGTTGACATCCTTAACATCCAGTAATACGTGACAATATTACAGGAAAATTTTCAAATCTTTTAGTAACGAAGACCACGTAATCTTATGAAGTGCATTGATTCACAATTTGACAACAACCAATTGTAACTAGATAAGCAAGATTAGCTTTGATACTGTTATTCAAGGGAATAAATTGCCACTCTTCGTATATTAAACGTCGTTTAATCTGCGAGAATGCCTTTTCAATTAGGTACCAGTGAGGAACTACCTCTCTAGTAAGTGTATGATATTCTAACAACAGTTGGACAGTAAGTATTTTTCTAATATAAGATACTTACTAAATGAAACTTGAACAGGATATGCCAAAATACTTAATCAAAGTTTTTGTTCGTCTGAAAATATCGATTATATTTTGTATCTGTTATTTAAAAATCTCTGTCTGTCGCCAAGGACATTCCACATTTCGAACAGATTTATCAGATACTTAAATGAAGGATTTTTTTTCAAATAGAACTTAGAACTTGCTTCAAGTTGAAAGAAATCTCAGGACGCGATGGAATAGTTTCATTAAATTTTTATTTACATTTAAACATCCGAATTAATTGGCCATTTTCAATTCAAGGTCTCAAACAAACTACTGCCAAGATCTGTCTATATTTCTGAGATGAGGTATTATGTACACTACTTACATTATTCGGAGTATTGCCCTCATCTCTGTCACCATGTTTAACACAACGTTTCGGCCTTTGTATGCTCCGGTGGTTGGAATGTCGAACTGAAACCTTTATTTCGCTCATTGGTGTAGACTCTTCTATACCTTTTCAACTTCAAAATGATAATAATCAACTTCAAAACAGGTTTATTTTCAGGTAAAAAAATTAATCAACTCCAAAATGGATTAATCAACTTCAAAATGGATTAATCAACTTCAAAATGGATTAATCAACTTCAAATTGGAAACAACTTTAAAATGAGAAATAATCAACTTCAAATTGGATTAATCAACTTCAAATTGAGAATTGATATAATACTAATAAATTTAATATTTATTCTTTTATTTTTACTTAAAAGGGATTTAAAAAAAATTATAAACGTTCCTAAGAAATTTATTTAAAAGATTACATCATCTAAGTTAATTACAGAGGGAAGTAATCCCTGTATTCCAGATACGAAGTTAGTGCAAGTCCCAGGGGAAATATTATTAATTGCCTCAGAGATCATCGCTTATAACTTGCTGAGGCGGAATTCTTTAGTAGCTAAAGATCCCTGGCCATCACCTCTTAAAATCCCAACAATTGAGTCTGCCATACTTCTTTTTACGTCAGCTTTAATGACTGACCAAACCTTTTCAATGGGATTTAACATCGGACTATAGGGAACAAGTCTGAAAATTTGGTGTTGCCTAAATTCATCCTCCTCCACAACTTCTTCAATTGAAGTATGCCAAGGAGCGTTATCAATAACTATGACAACTCCCCAACTCGACCAACTTATTTACAATGTCTTTAAGAGTGACTTTCTCCTCCTACTTTTACTGTAGGCTCACCCAATGCTTTCTTGGCCTCTAAGTTGTTTGTATTTTGGTTTTTTCTTCATCTATATAATGAAGACAAACAGTCAATTTCCTTACTCATGGGGTAAATTAATTGAAAAAATAATTTTCAGTTTACCAAAAAAAATTATCTCAATTTGAAGTTGCTTATTCCAATTTGAAGTTGTTTATTCTTATTTTGAAGTTGATTGTTTTTAGGTTTTGACATTTTCTCAATTTGAAGTTGATTGTTCCATTCTGAAGTTGATTGATCCAATTTGAAGTTTATTAATCCATTTTGGAACTGATTGATTTTTTTACTTGAAAATAAGTCCATTTTAAAGTTGGTTATTATCATTTTGAAGTTGAAAAGGTATAGTTCCACATGCCATATCTAATAGATGTCAGTTATCTCCTGTTAATTCCCATTCTCGAAGTCCTCCACCACCTTAATCGGGTATTGAACTCATACATTTGGTCCCTGTCTCTGGATTTAATTAACGCTTTTATCCACTGTGCCATGTGTCCTTAAGGACATCTCTGTATGAATTTCTGGGTATTATAACCCTAATGTCTTCAGCAACAATTTTTTATCAATACTCATATTGCAATTTATGCTGTTTTTACAATGCATGTTTTACCAGAGCTCATACAAAATACAAAGGATATGCGGTTCATATAACATCAGGACAACCTTCAAAAGCGGGAGAACACTTCGCAGATATCTCGCCCGAGTAAGACCCCCTACCCGACCATAGAGGAGAACATGACTAAATAATGTTTGTGTTCTCTCCCGTGTAGCTGCGGAAAGAAATATAAAGTAGACAAGCCGCCCCCTTAAGGTAAGTCTTCAAGAACACCAGAAAGCTGTAACACAAGGGGAAGTGAAAAAATCAGGCATGGCTGCCCACATATGGAGAGAAAAGGGAGATCACCGCCCTCTGCGGGATCAGGTTGAGATCATAGACAAAGAACACCATTGGAAAATTTGTATACTTAAGGAATCAGCACATATGCTAGGTCACAAAAATCTCCTGAGCCGAACAAGCATAGAAATGAATACAATATGGGAACCAGTAATATGGAGCGCCAGAGAAAAGCGATAATAACAACAAAAATTGCAATATGAGCTCTGGTAAAAACATGCTATGATAAAAGCCAAAAATTGCAATAAGAGCACTGGTAAAAAAATGATGATTAAGATATTAGTTTTATAATACATAGGAATTCATACACAGAGGACACATGGCGTTAATAAGATTCAATGAGAGGACCCAAAGAGTGTGAATTCAATACCTGTTTATGGCGGTGGAGAACTTGGAGAGGGGAATTAAAAGGAGATAACTGACATCCATTAGACATGGCACGTGGAACTAGTGAGAGAAATAAAGGGTTCAATTCGACATTCCAACCACGGCCAAAACATTGTTATAAACATGGCGACAAAAATGAGAACAATAGTCCGAATAATATAAAGTGTACTGCCAAGATATCATATAATCATCTTGCGACATAAACTGGAACATAGTGATGAGAGCGAATGACTTGTTACACATATAATCAATTTGTATTGTTCTAGCTAGAACTTAATGAAACCAAAATGTCATATGATAGAATCTAAGACAGGGGAATAATATTCAGATTAGAAATACCAAAAAAATGCAATTAGAAATGAATATTTGTTCTGGGAGAGCTCTAATCAAATTATTAATAGTGGCAAAACACCAGTGCCTCGTCACACAAGACGAAACTCGTCGCCTCAATCTCTTTATAAAATCAACATTAGATGACAAAGTCCCCCCTTACGACTTTCCCCGTTTCACTGAGCAGTTTCAGTAATAATTTCATTACTGTCCGGGTGGTTAAATAAAAAATAACACTAAGAATATCACGAGTCCAGACAACATCCCGGTAGTTGCCCTTAACAATATTAAGCTAGAGTTATCTTAGTGGAATTATTTAACCGCTGCTTGAAGAATAAAATATTTCCATAGACGATTTCAAGTGCATACCGGTTTTCAAGAATGCAGGTAAGTGTTCACACCTCTCAGAGTCTAGATCCATTAGTCTCTTCAGTTTAATCAGCAAACTCTAAACAACGACTTTACCCACTGTGGCATGTGTCCTTTAAATCCAGTGACAGGACCCAAAGAGTATGAGTTCAAAACCTGCTTAAGGCAGTGGAGAACTTGGAGAGGGGAATTGATAGGAGATGACTGATAACTGACATCCATTAAACATGGCACATGCAACCAGAACAGTCTACTCCAGTGAGCGAAATAAAGGATTCAGTTCAACATTCCAACCACCTGAAGAAGGCCGGATCATACAACGGCCGAAACTTTGTAATAAATATGGCGACAAAGATGATGAAAATAGTCAGAATAATGTAAATAGTGTACATAATACATCATCTCAGAAATATCTCAGAAATATAGACAGATACTGAAAGGCCGAATCGTTGTAATAAATATGGCGACAAAATGAGGACAATAGTCCGAATAATGTAAATAGTGTACATAATACCTCATCTCAGAAATATAGACAGATCCTTAGTGTCTTCCTGTCATAACCTTCATGGCTAAGACCCGCCATGACACGCACTTATTCCCCTCGTTTTCCTCTTGTGAGGTGTAAGCTCCACTCAACCAGCTTCTTTTCATTAGCCACTGCCTTTTGGAATCGATTCCCAATAGGTTGCTTCCCCGATCACTACAACCTTAACCTGTTCCAATCAGGAGTTAACCGTTATTTTCTGCTCATATACGCGTAAACTGCGTCACTTACTGTGTAACCCTCTACTTCGAGTTGACATCAGAGCTTGTACAGTGTGAACACCACTGTAAAAAAATTCAAATTAAAATTAATTTTACGCCAGACCAATACAAAAATGACGTCAGCCCGTTTGATTTGGTTTCGTTTGGTTTGTTTTACGGCATATCAACACCTCAATAGGTTATTTAATGCCGACAACATTTTTATGATATATTCGTATGAATAGAATATGTATTTGGTTTAGATTTTGTCCCACGGCACACCAACCCCAAAAGGCTACTCAGTGTCGACAAAATTTTTATTGCTTGCAATATTTTGTTTTGTGCCTGAATATATATCTGAATTTGACAGATTCAGTGTGTGTAGCAATCTAACATTTTTATTATACCGTTTTCCGCTATTGATGTAAAGAAGTGAATATCATTATATCATAGGTGTATGTGAATATATATTTGGTTTGGTTTATTTGGTTTATTTTGTTTTACGGAATATCATCACCTCAATGGGTTATTTAATGCTTACAACATTTTAGGATAGATTCGTTTGTATAGAATATGTATTCTTTGGTTTAGATTCGTTTGGTTTATTTTGTTTTACGGCCTATCAACACCTCAATGGGTTATTTAATGCTAACAAAAATTTTGTTGCTGGTAATATTTTTTCCTTCATAAATCTATAGCTGGCAATATTTTTTTTTACATAAAGATTTCTGGTATTAAAACCTATATTTACACTCTCATAGTGTTTTGACCCCAGTTTGGAGATTAACTCTTTGCCCATAGCTGGGACCCTAACAGGTGCTGCCAACCCGGGTCAGGGTGGACATGGGAACACCAGCAATTAAGAGGTGGTTCCATGCTCCTCAAAACCTCCTGATCAGAGGCATTGCTGTTGGACATAGTTTATCGTCTTACCCAAGATGCGGATGTAGTTTAACGGCTTACCCAGGACGTGGATATAGTTTATCGACATACCTAGGACAGCAGCCAGTTTGGTAAATGAAAATAAAAAGTAAAATTAACACAGTAGAATCAAGTCAAAATAGAAGGCATAAATAATTTAAGAAAACGTGTATGTTGTACGCTGTTAATAAATTTAAATACATGTCAGGGAACTATGAACCCTATTGCAGTTGTCCTGTCAAAGTTATATGTACAGGTAACAGAGTGACGTCACGAAATACTATTTCCACAACCAGACGCAATAAATACATACAGTAGCGTCCAAAACTAAGGGACAAAATTTTAAAACCTAATATTTGTTAGAAATAATAACTGTGAAAAGCTGAAATTTTGACAACTGGTAGTCGTCATCATCCATAATAAAATTTGAATCATTTGCAAAGGATAGAAAAAAATTATAACAATTATTTATATATTTTCAAATTTGGAACGTCCAAAAGTAAGGGACAAAATTGAGAAAAACAATGTAACCGGTAAAAAAACAATAAAATACATGTACAATCAATATTTAGTAAATGAGCCCTTGCTCTCAATGACAGCTGCACATCTTCGACCACAAGAACGAATCAGTTCTTGACAATCCCCGATACTAATTTTAGACCATTCTTCTTGAAGCTTCAACCACAAATCCTCCGTGTTAGTGGGATTTCTTTCCATAACTTTCACTCCTAAGGTCTTCCAAAGATTTTCTATTGGATTTAAGTCAGGACTTTGCGGTGGCCAATCCATAATTTTCAAATCTTGCTCGCTAAGGTAACTCATTATCACCTTTGCCTTGTGACATGGGGCATTATCTTGGATAAAGGTAGCCCTATCGAAACCTGAATTCTGTATGATTGGCACAACATAATCTTGAACAATGTTTTTATAGATCTGCGCGTTTACACGAGTTTGTAACCGGACAAGAGGCATTGTACCTTGGCTAGAAAAACATTCCAAATACCATGACGCTTCCGCCCCCAAACTTGACAGTTTTCTTAGTACACTTTGCACTTAATCTTTCACCAATACGTCTCTTTTTTTGTTTTTTCATCATTTCCAAATAAATTAAACTTGCTTTCATCACTGAAAAATACTTTTGCCCAATTTTCATATGTCCAAATTACATACCTGTTTGCAAACTCTAATCTCTTCTTATTCTTCGAACTAACAAGTGGTTTCTTCCTGGGGTTCGATTAAACAGCCCTATTTCTTTGCAGTCGTCTACAAACAGTCTGTCTTGACACATTAACACATGAGGTACTATTCATAACCCTTTAATTTCTGTGCAAGACTTAAACGGTCCTTTAATGACATACGCTGCATTATTCGATCTTCTCTTGCCGAAGTTTTGCAGGGTCTGCCGGTTTTAAAAAGCACTAACTATTTTGCCAGTATCATTGTAGGATTTAACAACCCTGCTTCCAACACTCTTGGAACGTTTCACTTTCTCTGAAATCTCTCTAATGGTGTGCTTTTCCTTGTGTAGCTTCACAATAGCTTGTCTCAAATTAGTAATCAAGTTTTTGGCGTTTCGCCATGGTGCCAGCTGATGCAATGTTTACAAATGACTAAGTAAGACTTATTCTTTAGAGGAAATCAAAAAATTTGAATATAGCATACTGTTTATATTGTTTTTCTCAATTTTGTCCCTTACTTTTGGACGATCCTATTTTGAAAATAAATAAATAATTGTTATAATTCTTTTTCTATCCTTTGCAAATGATTCAAATTTTAGTATGTTATTATGGATGATAACGACTACCAGTTGTCAAAATTTCAGCTTTTCACAGTTGTTATTTCTAACAAATATTAGGTTTTAAAATTTTGTCCCTTAGTTTTGGACGCTACTGTATACATTACGGCAGTTATTCGTAGCTATAGTTTTATGCGAGTCTATCCCGCATGAACATACAAATACAAATCACATACAATGCCAAGCATTCATTGGTTAATTAATCACCACTACGTTATTATAGACAATTTACAAGTCGCAGCAATGTGACAATTTTGTAATCGCTCTATTTTTATGTATTCCGTTTTGTGCACTTTTGGGAGAAACGGATCACAGGAGCTTTCTTAGGTCTCGCCAAAGCTCGCTCGCTGATTGGTCTATGCCAACTAATCAGATCGTCTGCACGTTCTTCCCGCGCAGCGATTTGGAACCTATAGTCACTTATTTAAGCAAGACTTTTTCTTAGCTACTTAGTGAGAAATCAGCTACCAAACGAATGCACGACAGGTGAAAGCATGCGTAAACATTCTCATTCACATACACCACTCACATGCTGAACATACATTGTATAAACTCACATAATCTTTTCTAACACGGCAAATCTTTTAAGAACAGTCATTATAAGAGACTCTCATGAACATTACTCCATTATTAAAGAGAGACAACTCTTGTTTATTAAACCTTTTCTTACTTAAATGCATGCTTTCTTTCACATCGTTGTTTTATATTGTACATCTTCTTAAATACATATTTTATGTGTAACAATGTCTTTTGCTTATCCTTTTTTACGTGAGGCTTGTTTCCTAATCTAAAGTTAAATTAATGTGGTGAAGTCCGCCACAGTTTCTTTCGCTGACTATTTGCACTTCACCCCAAATAAATATGTGAAGCTCAAGAGAAAATATTTTGGTTGAATAATGGGATTTCTAATATTCTTCGACAATTATCTCATGTTAACCTGCCATTAATTTCATGTTTATAATTCGTAATGAAATTTTTCTCTTTTTAGGAATATGAACGTTTCAATTCATTTAATCTTCTCATTGTTGGTGATGACTGCTACTGTTGAATCATTCCTTTTTTCTTTATGTCCCGTACATTGTAAAAATGTGTGTCCTGATGATAAAGAATGCTACAAAAAATGCGTCTCTAAATGCCCTTTATATGAAGTATGTACCTATTCTTTCTTTCATGCTTCTATTACTTATACATATAAATAAACATATATCCATCGAAAATTAATATTATTACATTCAATGTAAATAAATTAGATTATTATTAGCTATCCTAAGAAACTTTAAAGATCTAAATAATATTGAGCATTTGCTGGAAATTTCAAACAAAACATCCGTTCTGCAAATCCTATGCAAGCAAATTTGAAAGACTGTATCAAACTGAATTCTCTGTTTCTTCAAGACAAGGTTTAATGAAAAATGGATGATTGACACCTTAAAAAGGCGTCAACAGCTAATCTTTTAATTTGAATAAATTTCGGGCGAAAATATTCAATTCCTTAGTAACATAATATTAAATTGGCGTGATTAATAATTGGGATGCTGTAAGCATTCACATCATAAGTGCTAGTTAAAGGTCACATCTGAGGCATGTTTCCTCTAAATTCTAATGGAGGATACAAAGCAGAAATCTTGCTTCATAAAGATGTGGTCAATATTCAATTATAATAATAATTATTATTATTATAACGTAAAGGTGTATTCAGATAATATCCGTCAAATATGGAGAGATGTAGGTACATCCTGCCAAATGTTGGCAAGTTGATTGAATTGTGAGTTGTCTTTATACTACCAAGACTAAAGATTACAAACTATCCTATTATTGGAAGATAAATGTTCATATTTTCAATAATACTTCTCGTGCCTTGAGCAATTTGAAATCTTAATGCCCGCTTATTTTTGTCAGCTCAGGTGCCTTTTATATATATATACAGTGGAAAGAATATCTTTTTTACAAATAATTAATACAATATATATATATATATATATATATATATATATATATAAAAGTGAACATAGAAGTCAACACTTAGGGGCGAAAGGCTGTTTCATGCTAGGCGCAATCGTCAGGCCTGGCATATTTACTCGCGCTCTATCTTTGATATTGAACACTTTATGCCATAAATATAGCACACCTTAAAAGTATATTTAAAAGTATATTATAAAAACCTCCAAATCGAGTAAAAGAAACTACGTAAAGTGCTCAATACACGAAGTAAAGGAAAGCTAATATATTATTATTATGATTATGATTATTATTATTAGATAGATAGATAGATAGATAGATAGATAGATAGATAGATAGATAGATAGATAGATAGATATACATTTGTATTTATTCATTTGTATATATTGGGTCTATTAAGTGAATTTCATCACTCTGCATTTTAATATCTCATGATTTCGCCATCTTTAATCAAACCTCACGATTCCAATCTCCCAGTACTTAACGTCTTTCTGGATACACTATTGAAATTCTTCCAGCTAATCTAATTTTTTAGGGATCGAATTGGTAATCCAGATATATAAGTGAAAGTGAGTAATGTGGGCGTAGTAGGCTAACCAAACTAAGGTGGGACAATTTCAGGCTATTATGTAGTTTGACGGGGGTGAACTAATTGATGCAGTGAAGTCATTTTATTCGATGAAATATATGCATTTCATCATGCAGCATTTAAGAAATTATGTGAGAAAACAATGAACTGATACTTTTAAGCAAGCTAAACCAGATTATTTTTTTTAAAAATTGGTATTTTTAGTATTAAATTCTGGAAAAATTCATAGCACACAGTTCCTATTTCTAAAGAAAAAGAAAAATGTAAAATGGCAAAAATACTTTAATGAATTTAAGTTAGCATTTGATACAATCTCAAAATGTAAGAATTATTATTGTATATGATTTACTTCGAATGAATCAAGCTTATTTCTTAATTTACTTTTTATTATTTTCAGACTCCGAGACACTGCTTGACTTTGATATCATGAGAATGTCGATCCATGTACTCCAAACAATTTTGGAAATAATCTTACTTTAATATTACACAATGCACTTTATAGCATAATGAAAATTGATTATAAAATATTGAAATAAATTATTTCCAGCATGCTTATTTCTCTTGATAACTTATTTTGGGGCTGAGATGCCTTACGAATGTGACTGGATTTCAGAAATAATCTAAGTATATGAAACTTACATAGATCTGAATTTCCTTAAGTAAGATCCAGATCTGCAGTCGATGAAACATTATATTTCGCGGCAACACACACCAAACATTCTCCAATCAACAACGGTACCGTAGGAACAACTAGAATCAGAATACCCGAAAATACAAAAACGTCATCTTCTCACTATCATTGTCAGAAATGAAACACGCGTTAACAAATAGACAGACATATAAAGCTATAATATAATCCAGATGAACAGACGTTCTTGCGCCTGTGCACACATATGAATCCACCTACACTCACATACAAAAGAGGCAAAAATAGGTGACCCAACGCAAAAGTTAAATGAAGGACCCTGCAAGGAGAGAAACTGTCAATATAAAATATCGTTTATGAAATGGACAAATCCTACAATTATTTTAAGACATTTTTATATTTATACATTCTTTTTTATAGATATCCGAGAAATTGGCATGAGAAAATATGCGTCCTTCGACAGGAATCGAACCTGTATCCTTTACGAAACCCTCATATAGCTTAACGTGCTTTTACCGATTTCGCTCCAGATCATCGTTCGGTAATCAAGGTCGATTTTACTAGTTTTAAACTATAATCTTCCATGATTCTCGCACGTGCATTCATATCTACTCGATGCGTATCCAAACTTAAACAAATGACGTCACATATTTCTCGGACATTCAGGCGGGTAAATGTTGTTAATACTGTTTATTATAAACAGAGCATTTTCTTAAATATTTGTATCTATAAAAAAAAGAATGTATAAATATAAAAAATGTCTTTAAATATTCTTTATTGATAGTAACATTTTCTAAAACGTACATTAAAATTAAAAACAAAATATACAAAAATATCGAAAATAAGTGATATTGCATCAGTCTACAACAATAAAAAAAAGAAAAGAAAATATGAGAAATCACTTCACAAGACAAACTACCAAATTAACCATAAGATCTTACCTAAAAATATCTGCAAGACTGTTAACTTACGTAAAGGTCGAAAAGTAAAAACGAATACTTGTAAAACCTCAAGAATAAAAATGAAAATAGATGTAGAAAATATGACTTTAGACTAAGTTAATAATTTAACTTAAACAAATAAGATAAGCAATCGTCGGAAGGAAAAGTAATAAAATGAACAAATGAATTATGAAATTAAGTCAATAAACAAATTAACTAATTACGAATACACAGATAAACACTAATAAATATAATAATAATTAACAACTAATAATTAATGAATAAATGCAAAATCGACTAAGTGACTGTAAAGTAAGGAACCGGAAGTTTACTCCACAAACGAGGAGTACGAGAGAAGAAACTCTTAGAATAAAAGATACAGTTATATATGGCGATTCCAACTGGTGATACCTTACCGCCAATCTAGTAATGAGCTTGAATTCATGAAGTCTACTTACCAGAGAGGAAAGATTATCAGAACAATTACCATGAAAATATTTATAGGAAATGCACAGTGAAGCTCATTTACGCCGCTGAGAAAATGACAGATGACAAGATGCCAGGTCAGGATCAATAACATTGCATAATCATCTTTGGGTTTTTTGGGTTTTTTTTGACAATCTTAAAATAAAAATCGGGTGCAAGAAATCTGATACCGCAACAATGTTCAAAGCAAGGACGACTGATAAAACTTATAAATATGTAAGATAAATTCTGGCGAGACAAAAATGTCTATTACTACACAGTGACGTAATTATTTAGCAGGAGACCAAACAATTGATTTAGTATAATCTTTCCTCTTCATTTCAGCGGAAGACAGTAGTCCAATGTGACGCCATCAGTCACACCCCATTAAGATTAACATTAACCATGCTAATGGATGTCATAAATGGTTATCTCAAACGATTAAAACAGAGTCATTTTGTAAAGGGTTAATATTAACAAGCCCTTAATTTTCCTAATTAACAACAAAATGTATGTCATTTTTAGATTGCATGCAAATTTGACCTTATCGAAATGATGAGACTTAATTTTAAGACAGGTGTAAATAGTTTTGTCACTAGCATAGATACACACTTGAGAACTGACGACATCAGGAAGGTCATTTTTGAAAATTGGGAACAACGTGGATCCAAGGATATAACCCTTCAGGCTGACTATCATTAATGAAAAAAAAAGATCAAGAAGAGGGGGGGCTGTTGATGATAAATTTTAGTTCATGATTTGCTAAGAAAGAATGGATCATTTCACAAATCCGACTAGAAACACCATAACCTTTCAAGATATGAAGATGACAAGCAGGCAAAACCCTGTCAAACGCTTTCGAGATATCCAAAGCAACAGCCCGAGCTTCACCATTTTTATCTAAAGTTTGATAAACTCTTTCAGGAATAACCGTTAATATATCACAAGTTGACCTAGAGAAGCAAAAGCCACATTGTTTATTTGAAAAAGAACTAGCGGTGTGAGATATGAACCCAATTCCCGGTTCATTAAAGAATCTAGTTCTTTGCCAAAACGAGGAAAAAGGCTAATAGATCGCTAGTGAAAAGGGTCACACTGTTCATCTAAATTAAGAAAGTGTATCAGTGAATTTGAGAGGATTAAAATAGACACAAATATGTCTAGATTATTCAATCAAACATGCTTGAATATATATATATATATATATATATATATATATATATATACAGAGAGAGAGACAAAAAACAATTTACTCACGACAAAAATGCAACTTCGTTTCGGTGCATTTAGTTGCACCTCGACTGATGAGAAGCAAAATAGTTATGAACAATTTTGTTTATAAGCAGGCCACACACGGAACATCACTTCGATTTTCGATTTGTTTGAAAAAAATAGACACATTTCAAAAGGGGGCGTATAAGGATAAAAAAAAATTAGGAGAGGAAAAAAGGTGACAAAATGAAACCAAAGTGTTTGTTTATATCAGTTTGGTGAAGGATTGTTGAGGTGTTAAAGTTATGACTTGACCCGATCAAGGGTAAAGCCACGGCATTTCCATGCCTTCTAAGAATGAGGGTCGCAATAGGAAAGGTGGAAATAGGAGAGAGTAAGACTATGAAAGTGGTAGTAGGGATAAGTTCAAATGATGGTTATAGTAGTACTTGTAAATGTTTTTGGTAATTTTAAAACGAAACCAATGCTGAATTTAGACTGTATTTAGACTGAATTTAAAGCTTATATTTAGACTGAAACCATTGCTACTAGTTTTGTAATCGATAAATATATTTTGTAAATTAATAAATTGAAAGGTGAAGACTTTTGTTTTTGGTATGTTGAATACATAAGTCATTTTTTTAAACAATAAGTTTTAGTTCAGAATTTAAGCTATAACTAGAAAGGTATTTAAAAGTATGGGATATTAATATAACTTTTATCAGCAAATTTGGACCTATTGTCGGACTGTATAACTTGTAGAATAAGTATGGATGGAAATCAATTTATCTGATACTGTTACTAGTATTATATATGTGAAAAATATTTGAAGAATCCTATTCTAAGATAGATTAGTAGAAAGGTATATAAAGAGGGTAGAAAGTATATCAAAGGATGTGAGTTATAATTTTAAACGTTTTGGGTTATGGATTAAGTTGCACCTTTGTATTTGTTAATTTTTTGATATGAAATAATCTGTAAAAAATTCTTGGTTATAAAGTTTAATGTAATGCTAGTTTTAAGTATAGTTCTAAAATAACTAATGTGATTTCAGGCATTACTGTAAATCAGTTGAATGCAAATGGCCGTTTTCCCTGAACTGCAAAATCGTATTACCCTTTTATTGCTAATGATGGAGGAAATGGCAAACTTAAATAAAATTTCAATAAAACCTTAAAAAAATATAGATTTTCTTTTTTCTAATCTTTTTTTAAATTATTTATTGTACAAATTATAAATTTTAAATGTTTTCCACGAACTTTATGGAAACCCTTTTGTATTATAAATATTAAATAAAATTTCAATAAAACCTTAAAAATATAGATTTACTTAAAATTTTTTACAAATTATTTCTGTTATTATTAATAAATGAGGTGTGAAAATCTTCTCGACTCTCTCTCTAAATGCAATAGAAAAAAGAGAATATCTGTTAAATTAACATGCATGCAATTCTAACAGACGTTTCAAGAAGTTCTTTGAGTTTCTTTTATCATGTCCATTTATTTTACTAGAGATTATCATAATCATGAGAAATTTGGAAGTTCTGGAAGGGTTACGATATTTTAACCCTTATCAAATCATTTCATTTTTGGTTGGAGAAATAACCAAAAATTTGCCTACCAGGTTTGGAAAATTCCTGTCTGAGAAATTCATTAAAATACATTTTCTATCTTATTAAAGACTTATTTTTGTGATTATCGTTTACTTGTTAAATTTTTAAATAATTTGAAATGATTTGAATAACATCCTTATCATTCAACGAATACGTGACTATTATTATGAAA
>CAHIKZ030002306.1:0-280000 GCA_903632075.3 Acanthosepion pharaonis | reverse complement strand
TGTAACTAACATTAACTCTTCAATCCTGTCCTCTGATTTCACTATTCTTGGCTACTTTCTTCTAATTAGAAAGGGCTCCATAGACAACATATATGGCGTGGTGTGAGTTTAGGTCAGCGAACATCCCCCGCTGTCTAGGGAACTGTCTTTCGAATCTTCAGACCATTCGTATATGTGCCTCCGTCTCTCTCTTTCCTTAATTCAGTCAGATATCTCTTCTTTCTCTGCTGATCGCCTTCCTCCTATGACCCTTGCGTGCTAGATAGCATTTCCTATAATATTGATAAGGCAATCTCCCTACTCCCGTCTGGTAACATTTTCACGTTCGGTGATTTCAACGCCCACAATACCAGGTGGCTTAAACACTCTGTCACTAACCTTGATGACATTTGCTCGAAAATTCTCATGCAACTCAACTCTTGACTCAGCTGATGTTCCCATACACGACGTCCCCTAATTCCGAGGCTTTACTAAGTTCGATGTACATAGCTGCTTCTTTAGTCTCAGACATAATTTATAAATCAGACTCCCATAATGCAAGTGGAGGCGACGGAATACCCCTAAGAAAACTGCTCCTAACCAAGCTCCAGTTCTCTCCAAACTATACAATTATTGTTTCGCTGCTTTCTACCTCCCAACATTTTGGAAGTTCTCCTTTTTCTGAGAACTCTGGAGAACTTTCTGACCTCTCTAATTACCAATTAATAAAACTATACCAAATAATGCTTCAACATAAAAGTTCTTATTTTCAGTATCCGTATACAGTTCTGACAAATGAACATAGACCACATTTCCTATACTGTAATCTCGAAGCAAAATACATATCCAACGTCGGACAATGGCTACAGTCAAGTTTATGATTTTAAGGTGGTATTTTATTTTATGTAAAAGTGAATGTATCTGCGAATTATTATCGTTTGTGATTTTATTTGAATAAATCTAACTTATTTCTTCAAATCATATTATTATTTTCAGGGCAAGTGTTCCACTTCCGTTTCATGAACATGTGGATCCAAATATCACAAACTTTACTGGAAATGATTTTACCTCAATATCACGAAATTAATTTTCTTATAACGAAAAATGATGAAAAATATATTGAAATAACTTTTTTACTGCATGTATTTTTTTTGCTGTAAAATATTTTTTCGTGGTAGGTGACACTTTGTGGGAAGAGAGATTCCTTAGGAATGTGAAAGTGATTTCAGATCTAAATTATGTATATGAAATATTTTAATTTCCCATCATCACGATCATGATTCATTTGACAATCAAGAAACCTTCTGAGCTAAACTTGAAATATCATACATAACATCAAAACCCTTTATAAAGTATATATGCGAAAGTAAAACAGAAAAACAACAAAATATATCTTATAATATTAAGAAAATTGCTTCAGTCGATAAAAATAAATCCGAAAACTCTTAACACTTCCTGGAGGGGGAAATGGCTGTAATAAACTCTCCATACAAATCTAAATTACCAAATAAACGATCTGGACTTTACTGTAGTTACGAATGCAAATATTTATGACGTTATTTAAAAATCCACAAAAGCGAATACCTGTAAGCATCAAGTAGACAAATGCAAATATGTGCAAAACGCAGATAATTTAGCTTTACGCAAAGTCAATAATTTAAGATAAAGAAATAATGTAACCCATCCTGAAAAGGGAAAATAATAAAATAACAAATCAACAACGATTTAAAATAAAGTAATTAATTAAGAAATAATATAAATAAATAAAAAATAACAAAATTCCGATAGTACAAGTGAACATTAGCAAATGTAATCATAATAATAATTAAGAACAAATAATTAATGAATAAATACAAAATTAATTAAATGTATGGAAAATGACGAGGGAAAGAAATTCTAGATATTTCAAGTGAAAAATGATGAGACCTTATTACCAATCTAGTACAGTGCTTGAATTCATAAAGTACAATTACAATAGAGGAAAACACGACAAAATAATTACCATGAAAATATTCATAGGAATTTCACAGAGAAACTACGTTAAGGCGCTGGGAAAGCGACTGAAGCTGAGATGTAGGAATCCCTAATGCTACACATTTTTAAATCACTTCGCAAGTCTATCTATCTCGAGATGTGTTTATCAACATGTATTTTACTGAAACTAAAACATGATGATAGTTAGGACATCAGCCTTGACCCGAAAGGAGGTTGTTTCTGTGACAACAGTTCTCTTGCTGAGGATAGGTTCAAAGTTTTGTTGATAACACTATAGAGGCTGATGCGATGACATTTCAAGGTGACATGAGATCACCTGCTTTCTTGTACATAGGGCTAGAACTGGAAATGTCCTTGTTCTTACAAAACATTTCTTCTTCAGATATCAGTTAAAAAGCTTTGCCAAAGTTTGCAGATACTTCTGGAACAAGATGAACTCCGCTATTGACACCCACTCAGCCTAATAAATAGCTATTAACAACAAAGTTCATAAACCTGTCTGATAGTAAAGAATTGATAAGTCTATCGACCTCGAGATGTATTTATCATCAAACTTTTTACTGGTTCTAAGCATCATGGTAATCAAGACATCAGCAGTGGCTCTAGATGAGGTGTCTGTTGAAATTACAACAATTGCTTTGCCTAAGAAAGATTGTTGATGACACTATAGAAACTGTCGGGGCCATTTTAAACAGAGTAAAAGTACACCTGAATTCTTGTGTATGGGGGATGAATTGGACGCCTTCGTTTGCCCTGGGGAATATTTCTTCTTCAGGCAGCGGTTAAATAGTTTTGCCAAAGTTTGCAGATACATCTGAATTAAGATATATATTTTGAGAACATCTACAAGGATGATATCCGTACAAGTAGACTTCGTAAAATCAATGTCTTGATAATGTTGGACACCTTCCGAGTCGAGATAGTAAGTTTACAATGTTTGTCTCTATGATTCGTTGAAAGTCTGCTCAGGAATGACAGAGTGAGTAGAGTTGAATGGTTGAGAAACGAAATGTGTTGACGGATTGAAACAGGTTAATTAAATATTAAAACATTCGTATCTGCATATTTTATATTTTTTCCTTTTATTATGAGTAAAAATCGTCTTGAAACAACTGGTATATTTGAAAAATAAAGAAAAATACTTGAAAGTATTTTGAAAAGATATTTTTCAGTAGATAAATCAGAAATAACAATTCTTATAATAAAACCTTCTAATCAACCTGTTTTTTATCGAAGCCAACATCTGCTATCAGAGCAACGGAAAAGGTCTGGGACATCCGAATAAAATTTCTGAATAAAACGTTCAAATTTTTTGTTATTCTTTTTTTTGATAACATATTCTATCCCAACAAGATGAACCCTAAATATTAAAATTTACGTTCACGGCTCGTTCTGCGGAGATTAAACAAGAGACACATATTAAAAAAGAGTCATTTATCGCAATAGACGTTTGTAACACTTTATCATATTTGTGTGTATTTTTTTAAGTATCCCTGTAGTGTATATTTTCATAGGTTAAGCAGTAGAGAAATAAAGTGTATAGTTAAGTAATAGGTAGTCGGAAGTAGACTACTGAGCACGTATCGTAGAACAACACAACAAAACATAATACAAAAATATGGCGTCGCCGAGAGTATGTTTAAGTTGTTCGGAGAAAGAGAGTTTGTCGAGACTATCCGTTGTTTTGCAGCCAAGTCTAATGCTAAAAAATTGAAAGACAGCCAGGCAAGGGGGGGGGGATGAAATAACTGGCCTCTTTCTATTTTCGGCATGTTGTGAAGCTATAATAAAATTTACTGTTATGCTAGAACTTCGTCGAAATTTTAGAAATTATAGAAATAAGATTGCGATCTAAAAAATGTTTTGTAACGTAAACAGAAACAAAATAAATCAATTATGCAATTTCTTCACAGATAAAGAGAAGTTAGCAGATACTGCAAATTTGAGAAACTGATAACTTAACTATTGAAATTATGTCAGACACATTTCAAAAATAGAGGATTTTGTTTTTGAACAATAACAATTGAATAATTTATCTCGAACTGCATGTGTGGAAGATATAAAACAGAATTTTACTGAGTACAATATTAAATCGTACAGTATAAAAAGGAAACGCAAGATATGCGAATACTGTAATTATGATCATGAAATCAGAAGAAAGTTTTCTGCTTTTAGAAAGATTTGATAAAACTGCCGAAGAAAAAATCATTTTTAGTCTGTATGCAAATTTAAAAAGATAATAGACAGTATAAAAAAGGGGGATAAAGATAGAATTGTTGAATTTTTTTCACTGCAAAGACATGAAAAAGAATTATTTAAAAAAAATTAAATTAAATGGCCTGACGTTTCTAATGCAAGTGGATAATCGGAAACCGAAATTGTACACGTTGTTGTGAATATAGATTATCTCCTCTTTGATAATCCAAGCTATAAAAGCTGTACATTTTTGCTTGTCAAGTAGAGACGAGTACTAAGATTTTTAATTGAATAAAAGATTACTAGACAGAATCTCTTGGTTGAGCAACTAAGAATACTAAGTTAAATGTTTTGTTAGATTTTGATTTATTTTTCACGCCTGTTTGCATTTGATTTTCTGTTTGTTTTTCGTTTTTGACAAGTTTTGGCTTTTTCTTTTGTTTTACCCCACCCCACTTTTATTTGATTATTCATTAATTTTTATTTTGTTTAAACTTTGTTTAATTTTGTTTTTGCGTTTATTTGTACACGGCGGACTCGAGTCCGGTCTTTATTTAAGACTGTTTCGCATGTATGCATAACAAAAAATACATCCTGTAAAACGCTGTTTTTTTTGTTTTGTGTCGTCATAGTGCTTAAGCACTATTATGGCGGAAGCCACACCACCGCCGGCGACAACTGAAAATGTCCCTCCAGTTAAGACGGCCTTGACGGAAAAGGCCGAAAAAGAAAAAAGATAATGAATACTATGCAGAATTGCAAAAAGTATTCGACCAGTATACTAATGGCACCGAACTGCTGACCATTAAACCAGCCTTAGACGCGGTTGAAGCAAGAACTATTTCCCTGCTGACAACCGATGTTAAAAGTCGGAATCTAATCGGTGTCAGCAGGGAAACGATGGAGGAAGCATTGAAAAGGTTGAAGATAGAGCCCAAGATCCTGGCCAGGCGATCGAGGGCAATGTGGGACTTACTCTTGACGTCGGTTCTGACATCCAAGACTCTTCGCTTGCAGACTGAATATATGGGCACCCGTAGAACAAAAGTAACCGTTCATGGGGTGCCTATAGATATCACAGAAGATAGAATGGGGGCCTTCTTTTCGCTGAAGTCAAGTCCCCGGAGGAGCGTACTCTTCGGGCCACTGACGACATGTGCGAGGCGTTTCGGCGGCATTTCGAGAACCGGTTTACCAAGGAGCCTGGTCTCCGTGAGGAGGAGTTTCGCAGCTATTTGGCTGACTTTCCTCGGCTTTCGCCGACTGAAGCGGCTAGCTGCGAGGGAGAGATTACGGAGGGCGAAGTCTACGCGGTATTGAAGAAGGTCGGCAGAGGCCGGCAGAGGCAAGTCGCCCGGTCTGGATGGTTTGCTCTATAAATTGTACTTAAGGCTGTCGCACATCTTCGTTCCGATTTTGACATATGTGTTCAACAACTGGTTTCGGTCGGGGTCCATCCCAAACCGGATCACTCTGTTGAAAAAGGGCAAGGGGCCCATAACTCTGCTAAACACAGAGTTAAAGATTATGGCCAAGATCCTGCAGGAGCGTTTGCAGTCAGTTACCGAGTCTCTGTTGGGACCTGAGCAGACTTGTTCTGTGAGGGGCCGAACAATTCAGAGCAAACTGCATCTGATCCGCACGATCATAGAGGGTGTAAAAGACGACGAAGAAGCCGCACTGATCAATTTGGATCATAGGGTCGACCATCGCTGCAGGCCGCTGGATTCGCACCCAACTTCTGCCGCTGGATTAGCCTCCTGTATCGCTCCCCCAGTGCTGTGGTACAGGTGAACGGAAGGTTGTCGGACGCTTTTGTACTGTCTAGGTCGGTTCGTCAGGGTTGTCCGCTGTCGCCTCTCCTTTATTCTTTGGCGTTCGAGCCTCTCCTTCGCCGGCTGAAGGACGAGACCGGCAGTCCGGCCCTACGTGGAATCGCCGTTCCTGGAAGGTCTCGAGACAGGGTTTCTGCGTACGCCGATGACGTATCTGCTTTCGTGTCGTCCCGCAGCGACATTAAGGCGGTACAGAAGGCGCTTGATCGGTACGAGAAGGTGACAGGGGCTAAGATAAACCGCGACAAGTTGTCCGGCTTGCGGTTAGGTGCCTGGAAGGGGGTTGCCCTTCCGGGCCGCTTCGGTTGGACGGACGGTCCTGTCCGCATTCTTGGAGTGTGGTTTGGGCCCGACCTCCAGCTGGAGAAGAATTGGTCTGAAGTACGAGCAAAGGTCGATTCTGCCGGTCAGACTTGGAATCGACGGAGGTTGTCCGTGAATGGCAGGTGTGCGCTACATACATTTTTCCCCTGATTCTTTATCGATTGTCTGTACTTCCTCTCTATAAGACCCACAGGAAGGCGCTCAAGCGATCGCTATCCTCCATTTTATGGAGGGGGCGCGTGAATAGGGTCGACAGACGAGTCTGCACTAAACGTCCGTGTCATGGGGGGCTGGGAATGCCGCAGCTGATGAGTCACATCCATGCCTCTAGGTTGGCTTTCCTACGCCGCGTATTGACTGGAGGAGATCCGATTTTGAAGGGGATTGTTAGGGACGCGTTCCCTGGCCTTACCATCAGTCCCCCCCATCTCGAGGGTTGAGCGCCGTCGTGAACCCCGGGATCAATCGGTTTTCCTTCGCGAGTGTCGGTCGGCTTGAGGGCCGTTTCCCGGTTCAGTGACCTTTCTCGGCCTAGGATGGTCTTCTATCGTGGATTAATGGAGGCGCCCGCGAAGGATCCCCTACGAGATACGCTCGGCTTGTCGGAGGAGGAGTGTCGCTTCTACCGGTCTTGGGCGCCAGCGGCGGATTACCTCAGTAACCCTGAGTTTTCGCTTACTCGGAATCGGCTGCCTCTCAATGACAAGGCTTTCATATGAGGTTTGGCGGATTTGTCAGACTGTGAACGGTGCGGCCTTGGTTTAGAGGAAACGGCTTCACACGGCTTCACACGCCTTCTACAATTGCCCCCGTGTCCTCCCCTTATGGGACTATGTCGGCGAGTTGACGGCTTGTCTCGCTCCCGAACAGCATGTGCTCATTGATCGCGCATACGTGTGTGACAATGTGTCGCCCCCGAGTTCTGGGGTGAAACGGATGGTGTTTCTTATGCTGCTAGCCACGGCTCGAATGGTGATTTGGACGACGCGAAAGGAGGAAGTCTTGCGAGGCAATCGTCTTTCTTATCAGGATCTAATCCGATTCTTTGAGCATCAGCTCAAGATAAATATTAGATCTGATAGAAAACGATTGCATTCGACATTCTTTAGCAAAAGGTGGGTAAAAGAGGCGAGCTTGGTTCGTGTGAACGGGGCTAGCCTTGATTTTCTTTTCTAGGTCAACCTATTGCACATCGGGGTGGCTTCCTGTGGAACCCTTCCCTTGGTTAGGTTAGACAAGCTTCAGTGTACTTAGTTAATGTGAGTAAGTGTTATTCCTGGCCTATATCCTGTTTGGTTATGATCCAAGTCGAGATTCCCAACCTCCCCAGTTTGTTTTGGCCCCCTTTTATCTCGACTGGGTCAGCTTTATATTTTCCCATTCCCGCATAATATTTTATCTTTTCCCACTCCCTTAGCGAGAGCGTCTCTTGATTTTGTCCCCTGGGTAGAATAAAGCGGCGTCTCTATTTTGAGGGTTGGACGGACCCTACTAACATCAATTATGTTTAGTTACATTTTGTGTTTATTTTAGTTATTATTGGGTTCATCCCCCCCTCTCATTTTATCAATATTAGAATTTTAAATTACATATATATCATCATTATATTTTTATGGTGTGGGGCGTTTTATAGGTCTCCCTTGTAAGAATGTGGTATTATGGTGGTTGGAGGATTGAACGGTGACGGACGAGTTCTTTTGGTGAATGGGTAAATTGTAATGTATGAATGGGTCGTGAATCTGATTAGCTAGGTATAGCATAGTTAGTTTGGACCAGCCTCTACCCCTCCCCTTTTTTGGCCTTGTGCCGCAATTCTGTATAACTATACTGAATAAATAGTCCTGTTTTCATTACAATTTATTCAATTAAGAATGGAACAATTTATGCGACCGGAGCGATTTACCACAGATCCAGAGAGCGATTAAGCCGACAAGTGCTGGAAACATTGGCGGGAGACATTTACAAATTTTATCGAGGTTCTACATTCAGAAAGACTGGGACGTCCCATCAATAAGCGTGCGCTCCTAACCAACTACCTGTCTCACACAGTCAACAAAATTATCTCGGATTGCGTTACCTACGAAGAAGCAGTCGATGTACTGAAGGCTACATACATAAAGCCCAAAAATAAGATATTTTCTAGACACCTACTTGCGACTCGCCGACAAGAATCAGGCGAAACATTGGACCATTTCCTTAAGAGCCTTCGGACACTGAGCAAAGATTGCAACTTCTGCCCAAAAGACGGCATTAGAGACCCATATATTAACACATTTTTGGACGCCTTCATTAACGGCTTGCATAATACTCAGATAAGACAACGTCTTCTTGAGAATAAAACCCTTACACTTAGAACAGCTTACGAGCAAGCCTATATCTTCGAAAGTGCTATACTTTTCGTCTAGTTCTTATTTACAGCCAGACACCGTGGGCGCCGCGTTAAACCCACCTGTTCCTACTACCTCCCTTATGCCGATAGTCCGACGAAGCTTCAAGAACAATCGGTCACTGCCGCTTTAAAAGGGGACAACTGCAATTTTTGCGGCTTATCTAAACACCTACGAGTTTCATGCCCTGCCAGAGATACTCGTTGTCATAAATGTGGAAAACTTGGTCATTTTTCAAAGGTATGAAAGTCTTCTAAAACTCTATACAAAGCCACTGGTCAAAATGCATGTGCAATTTTAGCCGCCTCCCCCGACTGCCTTTCAAAAATTATTGTAAAAGTAAAAATTAACGGGAGGTCTGCAAATGCTCTGCTCGATACCGGGAGCTCATAAAATTTTATCAAAGAAAGCTTGGTAAAAACCAACAAATTGTATTTTGTCCCCTCCCCCAACAGAGTAACAATGGCAAACGCGTCATTGTCTGCGCAAGTAAGTGGTTATTGTTTGGTGGACTTACTATTTAATGACGTCTCCTATAAAACCACTAAATTATCCGTAATGAAAAACCTTTATTGCGAAATAATACTGGGACACGATTTTTTGCAGCAACACTCACAGATTGAAATTCCGTTTGGCGGTTCAATGCCCACATTGAAAATTTGTGGATTGGCGACAGCAAAAATTCAGTACCCGTCACTTTTCGAAAACCTAACTGAAAACTGCAAACCCATAGAAGTGAGAAGCAGACGTTTTTCTTATAATAATAAAAAAATTCATTGACTCTGAGATAAAAAAGACTCGAGAGGGGGTATAATTGAGCCTAACCAAATCACCCTGGAGGGCTCAGGTAGTTATAACCACTTCTAAAAACCATAAAAAGAGAATGGTTATAGATTACTCCCAAACCATAAATAGATTTTATAAACATGGACGCCTTCCCACTACCCAGGATGGATGAAATGATAGGCGAAATAGCCAAATATCGTATGTTTAGCACTCTGGACTTGAAAAGCGCGTACCATCAGATCGCCATTAGACCTAGAGACAAGCTATACACTGCTTTCGAGGTGAACGGTCGACTATATCAATTTCGCAGGATTCCTTTTGGCGTTACGAATGGGGTAGCCAGCTTCCAAAGGATAGTCGACCAAATCATAACGGATGAGAAACTGGAAGGCACATTTGCGTACATCGACAACGTCACATTATGTGGCCATAATAGAAAGGAACACGACAGAAATCTCAGACGGTTCATGTCCGCCGTCGACAAATACAATCTTACCCTAAACGACGACAAATGCTCGTTTGGGCAGGACAAAATAAACCTACTGGGGTATACCATAAGCAAAGGTTTTAAATTAAGTAACCGGTCGCAGATCGATTGAAACCTTTACTCCAGATGGCTGTCCCTCACATCCAGCCTTCCCTTCGACGTGCTATGGGCATGTTTTCTCACTTCTCCCAATGGATTGCTTCGTTCTCAGAAAAGATACATCCATTAACACAAGCCGTTGGGGCATTCGAGGGACTGAAAAAGGATATTGCGAAATCTGCAATTACAATAGACCAAAATTTCCCTCTGGTTGTTGAAACGGATGCGTCAGACTGTGCTATTGCTGCTTCTTTGAGAATGGAACAATTTATGCGACCGGAGCGATTTACCATATCTTAGTACAATCTCTACACTATAAAACCCAATTATAAAAAGTTTTACATTGGTAGTACCATGAATCCATTCAAGGAATGTTGGCGGGGGCATGTGCAATCTTTTAATAGCAGTAATTATAAGTATATGACTTCATTTTGGAGTCTAAAAGAAAAGAATGAAACAGCTACTGTTAAATGGAAATCAATCAGAAGTGCCCGAACATGTAACTCCCTATATGCATCTATGTCTTAACGAAAAATTTGAAATAATTAGATTTAAAAATAAGACCCATCACTTAAATCAAAGATATGAACTAACCATTAACTGTAGACACCGTTATAAATTTAACTTATTATAGGGGTTGTAAGATGATGATTATGTCATTGTAAATTTAATTGGTTATTACTTTTATTACCCGATGGTCCTCTTGTTGATGTGGGTGTGTGCTAGTGTATGTATACTGTGTTGTTCGTATCTTCATGTGTGTGTATGCATGTACGTGTGTGTGTGTGTGTGTTTGTACTGTTGGATGTATGTATGTATACATATGTAAGTAGGTTGTTTTGTTTTTTTTTTATAAAAAAAATGTGTAAAAGGAAAATTGATAGAAAAAGAGAGGGAATATATATATATATATATATATATATATATATATATATATATATATATATATATATTTCCAGATGTGTTGTGTATGTATATTTCTATTTCCGTTACTTTATGTATGTATGTAGGGATACATGTATATGTGTGTGTATGTATATGTATATATGTATAGATATATATATATATATGTATATGTATGTATATGTCTGTGTATGTTTTAATGTGTTTATGTGTATGTGCGTATATATATGTACTTATGATTATGGGTATGTATATATAGGTATATATATGTGTGTATAACACCTATCATATGTGAGCTTGTTTGTGCGTATATGTAAGTATGTAAACTTTGGTTTGTGCCTACAGGTGCGGGTGTATGTGTGTGTATGTATATGTGTATATGTATATATATGTGTATTTGTATATATATATATATATATATATATATATATATAATGCTTTGATGCGTGCGTACTTATATATGTGTATATGTGGATGTGTTGATATGGGTATTTATACATAATTATATATATGTATATGTCGATGTATGTTCGTATGTCTTCGTATACGTATATGTATGCATATCTTAGTGTCTTGGAATGTATCATCAATATTAACGAAAATCTACTTTTGTATGATAATGTTTTTTTAATTGCTTATAGATTAATCAACAGTTGTGACTCGTTACATTTTAAAATTATTACTGACTTTACTGTACTTTATCGTCAATAAGATAATATTGTTAGAATATTTCTAGGATTATGTATGTATATAACTATTTATGTTTATATATATATATATATATATATATATATATATATATATATATGTGGATGTGTATGTATGTGTGTGTTTAAGTCTCCGTTTTTATGTGTTTTTTATATATATGCGTGTATTTGTATGTGTTTCTATTTATGTACGTTTGTACGTTTATATATATGTGTGTGTGTGTGTGTGTGTATTTATATTTGGTTTGTTTACTTTTTACGTTCCTGTGTAGGTTGATATATTTATGCTTGCTTCTGTATGTGTATATATGCATATGCGTATGATTATATGTATGCGTATATGTACATATATATATATATATATATATATATATATATATGTGTGTGTGTGTGTGTGTATGCGTGCATATGTATATATGTGTGTATATGTTTGTCTGTAGGTAGGCTTTTCTGTGTTTCTGTCTGTAGTGAAGAATGTGTGTACACTGTACACATATATCTATAGGTAGTTTTTATTTTCTTTCACCTAATGTACAGTAGTGCGTATACAGATATATATGAAATATATATTTTTATATATATTTGTGTGTTTGGAATTTTCGTTTTTATATATTAGATGGTGTTATTTTTATACTTATATATCTGTTTTACTGCCCTTTCTTTCCCTATTGTTTGTTCTCTGTTCTATTAGACCATTTTAATCTATGTATATTTGCCCGTATAAATTATATTTTGTGGTTAGTATTCGTTTAATAACACTTTCAATCTTGAATGTTTCTTGGTTTTTATATTGGAGTGTCTATGACAATGTATGTGGGTGTATGTACATGTCTTTATCGGTGTCTATGTGTATGGTAACTTGGATGAACCTTTCATTGTGTATGTATGTTTTGGGGGGTTTTTTGTGAAGGGTCGTGGAGATATTTTCTTGTCTCGTCACTTTTTTGTGTGTGTACCAAGCTAAATATGTCTGCGTGCTTATGTATTATAATCTGATTGTGTATGTATTGTCTTTTGCAAGATGTCATTCTCCACTGCCTATGCTTAGAATTCAAATGTATCCATGTTTTCATGAAGATAAGAGAAGTCGATCTTAACGTTTATTACAAATTAATTTCAATAAAACAAAATAAATAGAATAACATGTATGTTTTTTTTTCTTTTTTCCTCAGTAATTTTATAATTTTAAACTTAATAGAGATTAAATTTAAATTTTAAAATTGGTAATTTTTAATTTCAAATTTTAGCCTATAATTTAGTACTGATTAGTTAGAATAAATTACTCCTTATATAGGAAGCGAGAGGCAACTTTCTTTACGCGTTTTGAAAAGAAAGATTAATGACCTTTCTCACTTTCAGAAGAAATTATTTTCCTTTCAGCTACTTAATCTACTAAAAATTATAAGGATTTTTATATCCGACACTTTAAAGTAGATTTCTCGTTACTTTAAATCAACCGATTTAATACTATTTTTTATTTGGCTTCGATCACTCTAAGACTGTCTAGAAAATTCAATCTTTCTCGGGGAATTAATATATAGATAATCATTATTAGATTTTATTTAGGATTTTCAAACGACTTGCGACGATTTTTTCAGAATATTGCATTATGTCTTGTTATTTTTCAGGCCCTATTAACTTTTCCGTTGAAAACTGAAATAAAGTCTGTTTTTTGTGTTGTATTTAACTTTGCATATAGATGCCACGTTGGAAGACAATTTTATATTAAATACACGGACGAATGTTGAAAATAATATTTATTACTATAATAACCTGTTTCCTAATCAGTTAAAATCTTATTTTGACTACTGTCAATTGTTTACAACAAACATTAAACAAGTAAAGGATGAAATTTATGCAAAGAGGTAACATCTGCGAAAAAGTGCTGTTTTTAAGTACGTGATATATAAAGAGTAACATGCGAAGTGAATCTTTGCAGTCAGAGAACATATTTGCTTTCAGTTTCTTCATTTTGCGATAATTATAAGTATATAAGTAAGTATCTGATATATACGAAACTATATTTCTCACTTTTTACCATCAATCTATTTAATTAGCTTCTTAGTCTAACTGTTTTATTATTTCATCCAATTCCTGTGAGTCTGTTTATTCAGGGGGTCCATAAAGTTCGTGTGCACTTTAAAAATGTATAACTTTATTTATATCATAAATTTTTTAAAGGGCACACGAACATTATGGACACCCAGTATATTATTTTCTCTTCATCATTGAATTATATACCAATAGTTAATCAATATTTATTAACAGGAAATTTTATTCAAGATTTTTAAAGAATTATTAAAAGTATTTCATTATTTTTCTTCTTTGTTCGATTCATATCATCTTTTTGCTTGGAAAGATAATCAAGTGTATTTTTGTTGTATTGTATTTAAGTTTGTGTATATATATATATATATATATATATATATATATATATATATATATATATATTTAATATGGTAAAGATTTCTTCATGTTCGTATCTTTGTGAAAATATAAGAATTTAAGCCCATATTTTTATTTTAAATCAGACTGATGTCTTCAAATTATTAATTATTTAGTAACATGTAGTGTTTTATACGCAGAAGAGAAAAGGCAGAAAGTTACGATACACTACGCCTGTACAGCTTAACAAATCATTCGACACTGTAAGCAGAAATGTTAGTTAGTACGGATCGTTCGTACACAAAGCCAATTTACTCAAGCTAATCATATAGCTACAAGAAGATTACTACAGACTAGTTAAAAACAAAAACGTATTCTTAAATGATGTAAGTTTAGCTTACATTCTCACACGGGCGCCATTTTAATATACCCAGTTGAATGTATAACAGGTCCCTGGAAAACCTTGATGGTGTAGACGGTATATACAGCCTATGATGGCGTCCTGTTCAATCTGAAGTGTTTACAGGTCTATGCTAACAAGATAGAACACGTCAGTCCGTAAAATATACTTCATCCATAATGCAGCTTCTTTTGATAACACAGCAGAAACAACCCTTCAGCGTATAATCTCTTGCTTTATAATAAACTTGAAATCCAGACTTCGCACATTGCCTTCGGCTAAAATGCACGGAAAATCTATGTATGAATAATCACATTTTTTATTTCAAGTATAAAACTGTTTTTAAAAAAATAAGTACGGCTTAGTCTGTGGCACGCAGAAGATTGGGATACATTGTAATGACCAATTTGGACAAAATTATTTATTTTAGGTAAAAAATATTTTAACATAATCGCATTCCAATTAATAATGTGACGTGTATTTATTATTTACGAATAGCATTATACATACAGACCCATTTTAGTCTTTTTCACTTTATAATTAGAATATATACTTTATTTGATTTTGCGATAGAAATAATCTGTAAAAAATGTTATAAAGTTTAATGTACCTAGCTTTAAGTATACCTTACTAAATATAGATTTACTTCTTTCTAATCCTTTTTACAAATTATTTCTACTATTATTATTAATAAAGTTATAATTTTTTGAAGTGCACACGAAAATTATGGACACCCTGTATTTGAAATCTTAAAATTGTATTAGAGAAAATACGTTTTATACATAGCAAAGAAAGATAGAGAAAAATAAACAAAGATTTGTATCTGATGCCTGTAGACATTGTCAAATCATTCCAATATGTCGTTCAGTGAGAAATATGTGAACGAATAATGTAGCATACAATAATTCTTAAAACAATCATTTAACATTTAGAACTTACCAGTGTATGCAGTTTAGAAACAACAGCACCCTTTGTGGCATATTCTGATTAGTAATGATTAGGGTATCTCTGCTTGTGTCACTCATATCAAAATATTATGCGCCGGGCTGATAGCAGGAGAACTGAATATGAATATAGAAACATTGCGGCAGATTCTAACTGAGGATTCGACGAGAAATATTTCGTCAGTGATTTTATTTCCAATCTTCATTAATGAAAACTAACAACATTTGTTTCACTCTACAAATAATAAGGTAGTATTTGTTAGAGTCATTACTTGCGTGAAACGCGATGTTTTCAAATCGACTCGGAAAATAAATGCATTAGAAAAAAAAGAGAAGATCTGTTAAATCAGCATGCATGCAATTCTAACAGACGTTTCAAGAAGTTCTTCTAAGTTTCTTTTATCATTTCCAGATATTTTACTAGAGATTCTCAGCAGGATGAGAAATATGGAAGTTCTGGAAGGGTTACGATATTTTAACCCTTATGTAAGAGTTACGAGATTTGGTTGGAGGAAAAAACCTGAAATCTGCCTAAGTTCATGAATTCCTGTCTAAAAAATTCATTACAAATACATGTCATCTACCTTATTAAACAGACAACCCTGTGTGATTATCGTTTATTTGTTAAATTTAAAAATAATTTGAAAGGATTTGGCAACATCCCAATCATTCAGTAATACGTGACTATATTACGAAAAAACATTCTGGCAAAAAATTTCCAAAAACTTTTGCTTGCTACGTTCAGAATTGTACAGTTTGACAATGGGACAATAAGCAAAAGTAACTAGGTAAGCTGGTCTCGTTCAGAAGTGTTCTCCTGAAATACCAGACTCTGACTTATCTACTCAAAACTTTGACACCTTAGATCCTGACAAGACTGAAGCTTGTACAGATACACGAGAAAATGAAATCGAAATCCCTTTACGTCGATCAGAGCGATCGCGTAGACCACCCGACCGCTTAATAAATCTTTTGCTGATTTCCTTAAATCAAATAAGGTTATTAAAGAGATACTTACAAATTGAAATAAATCCTGCTAGGATATAAGTTTTCCTTAATCTTGATTGACAGCCACTAATTATTTCTAGAAGCAGGGAAGATGGCGCTGAACATTCCTTCTCCCCCACCGTCTATCGTTAAAAATGGACTGTGCCTTCATATAAATAGTTTTGTTTGTACTAAATATTCAGTTGAGTTGAATAAAACCTAATTTGGGTTACTCTGCTCCGTGTCTTTTATTATATTGAGCATATTGCCGAGAGGCTTGGGAGTGTTCTCTTCAGTCGAATAGGTCAATGAAGTGTAAACATAGAATGGTCTATATCTTCATGTCGTTCCATTAGTTCATGGGTGTCACGTTAGTCCAGTGAACAGAACGTTGCTTCCAAAAAGCAGTTCACTTCTGTGGGGCCATTCAACAATACTGATTCCATATGGGATATATTCGTATCGAAAGAAGTCCTCTCTTTAGAAATAAATCCTCCAGCTGTAGCATCACGTTCGCAGAGTATTGTTGATGTAATGGTCGACAGATAGTAAATAATAAGTTCAAGTAATTGTCGTTACCGTAGTGAGTTATACCCATTCCAGATCTGTGCCACACACCTGACATCTCTGGATTGTCATGATTTTCAAGGATTTGAATATGGATCAGTTGCACGAAACTTCTGCAAATGGTTTAATTGCTCGAAAGATTGATGACCGATTTGCCAGCCTTTTAGGAGGTAGGAAGATTTACTCTTTTGACGAAGTAGGTGGTCACTTTAACCCCTGGATACGCACTCTAAGAGTATATTTCCAGTATTTGGCTAGCCATAATGTTCTCTCCGATATCGGAACTATGTTCTTCAGTCCATTTTTGTTTTGGCTTGATTAATTCCTGAAATTGAGATTTCAATTGTTTCACTTTATTTTATTTTCGTATCTCCTGGGTCATCATTTTTTTCATTGATCTACTTCAACTTATGCAGCTAAGTGTAAGGGACTTCACCATTCGTATTGGGTACTTTTAATGGGATAGGAGTAGTGTCAATATCCAAAGTGGCTTCAGAGGATGAGACCCTATTATCTGGATTGTCCCTCTGTCCCTTCACTGGACTTTGACAGCAGTGCTAATGTCTGTACGTGTTCAGCTTTGTCCCTTCGTTAGCTTTTGCTCAATTTGAAAAATTTCTGATGTTAAGATTTCAGTTATTTAGTTTTGTCCCTTTTCGAATATCCTTTATCATCGTTTTTGACTGAGCTACTTCGCTTTATGCAGCTAATTATCAATCCTGGGTACTCCGGAGAATGTTAGTTCTAATATTTAAGGGATCCGGCTGCTTCGATCTCCTCTCTGTCCCAACACACGACCAGTCATTCTCTTTGTCTCTTCTCCACATCCAAACTTGTGCCAGGAAGGGAATGCCATACAAAAACTCAGAGAGAATATTTTCTCAATGATCTGTTCAGCCAAATGAAGAATTTGGTCGTCACGTGGAAGAAGTCAAGATAACTTTTTCTTGAGACAAGAAAATGAGAGCTGATCATCTTCCTTGTTTCCTATTTTTTACAAGGCACTTGATAATAAAACCTACAGTTTTCTAATAATATATGATGTAGGCACGTGATATGTCCCCCTAATATATAATTCATAAATTGCTTCCAAGGTCCGAAGATTTCTCATATACATGGTCCGCAGAAATAGGTATTTTCTTATCAATTTTTTCTTCGTAATGTTCTTAATATCTTTAAGTGTGGGTAACAGAATATCCTACGTGAAATAACCCTTTCTCTGGAGCTTGACCCCCCCCCAAGTACCCTAAAATGTCATCACCGTATATTTCGTGGAGCGGAAAGACTTGCGCAAAACTGTGTCCATCACAAATATACAAACTGTTCTTCTTTCATTTCAAACCAGGGTAGAAACAAAATCCACTAGTAAGGCCTCGGATCGGGAGATTGGAGATTTTGTTTCTAGATCCACCCTGACTCGGGTTGTAGCACCTTTTAGTGTCCAAGATAGGAGAAAAGAGTGAATCATTAAACAAAAACAATGTACTATGTAAGTATAAAATACATTTTATAGTAAAATATTTTTTAGCAAAATATATTATATCTAAATGTCTTTCATTTGTCAGTGAAAATAATCATATGTTCAACATTATTTATAGCAAACCTTAAACAAAAAAACTGGTTTAAAAAGTTGCCAACAACTTCTAACATAGGTGCAATAGAAAACGGTATTAAAACTTTTAAATCTTAAAGTCTGGTGTTAATAAACGTTGCACCAGAACAATATAAAAATCACTTTATCCAGTTTGGTAAATGAAAATAACTAGTAAATTTAACAGAACAAAACGAAGTCAAAATAAGACACAGATAATTTAACAAAATGAGTCAGAGATATGCCACGTAGTTAAGAAAAAAAAAAGGCAGTAAATTGTGGATTCCATTTAGGAAGATCGACCAAAAGCCCAACATTGTAAAAACATGGGTTCTGTTGTTATCCATCTCCAGTTAACCTTCTGTAGTCACTGTTTGTTTGTTTTTTCTCTCTCTTTATTATACTTTTGCTTTTAATTTGTTTTTCTGTATTCCTAGCACTTTTGCTATTCCGTAGATCCAACATCAACTGTTTACTTGGCTGATCCATAGTTTACGTTTTATTCCCATTTTATGGTTGTCTCGCATTTTTATAATTTTTGTTTTGTCTGGGCATTTTAAGAATCACGGTCAAATTTTTCTATATATTTTCTTTTTGAGATTATATTTTTATCGGGTGGTTTCACCTATAAAACAGACCACAAATATCTCTTTTAACTGAACAAATACTGTTGGTCATTCTTAAATAATTTCCTTCCTTTTCAGTAATATATATTTAAGGAAGCTAGTCAAAGCTCTCTGGTTTTTAAAAGAAAACAAGGAACTTACGAAAATAAAGCCCAACAATTCAAGCCAAAGTAAATACTGAGAAATCAAATAATAGCCGAACACAGAATTAAAATGCAAAATAGAAAATGTTGTAAGGAAGTTACATAAAAATCAAACGGAAACAGAAAACGTTATGAAAACTTTTAAATATCAAAGTCTGGTGTGAAGAAATATTACACCAGAAAAAATGACGTCATCCGGTTTGGTAAATGAAAATAGCAAGTAAATTTATCAGAACGAAACTAACTCAAAATAGAAGGCAGATAATTTAACAAAATGTTTAAGAGATGTTCGACGCACTTAATAAAAATAATTAAAAAAAATTGCTCAACCAGAAAATTGAGTTCCCTGTATTGTGGTTGGCTTGAAAATACATTTATATAGGCAGCAGACTGAAACCGTTGAATACTTGTCTATTTTCACCGCCCACCGTAATAAATGCCAACTATTTGTGGTGACCATTTTCAATTCATGCCAAATATGTGACTATCAAGAGAGAATATTATCAGTGAATAATAATTTTTTTTTAAAATTTCTTAAAGATTTTACCATATTAAAAAGCCCAGAATTTCACGTTTATAATTCTTAATTAATTTCTTCTGTTTTAGGAATATGAACGTTGCACTGAATTTAATCTTTTCCTTGTTGGTGATGACTGCTACTGTTGAAGCACTATTTGTTCCATTGTGCCCCGAGGATTGTGGAAGTCGGTGTCCTTTCGATGAAAAATGTCTTGATCAGTGCCTCTGTGAATGCCCTGACTATGGCGTACGTACCTATATTCTTTTCTTAGTTCTGTTATTTATACTTATATAGATACATAAATTCATCGATAATTAGTATCATTGCCATCAACATTTATTCTCCAACATTCATGGTATTCATACCAATGTGGAATTGTTCCTCTTCTAATAGTCTCTTTACTTCCTCTCTGTGTAAAAAATATTAACTCTTTAATCCTGTCCTCTGATTTCACTATTCTTGGCTACTTTCTTCTAATTAGAAAGGGTTCCATAGATAATATATACGGCGTGGTGTGAGTTTAGGTCAGCGAACATCCCCCGCTGTCTAGGGAATTGTCTTTCGAATCTCCAGACAATTCGTATATGTGCCTCCGTCTCTCTCTCTTTCCTTAATTCAGTCAGCTATCTCTTCTTTCTCTACCGATCGCCTTCCTCCTATGACTCTTGCGTGCTAGATAGCATTTCCTATAATATTGATAAGGCAATCTCCCTACTCCCGTCTGGTAACATTTTCACGTTCGGTGATTTCAACGCCCACAATACCAGGTGGCTTAAACACTCTGTCAGTGACCTTGATGACATTCAAACCCTTAACTTTTCAATTGCTCAATCCCTCACACGAGTGGTTGACATTCCGACGCTTTTCCCCAGTAACCTTGATGGAACCTTGATTTCTATTTTACCTCTATCTCTTACACTTGTCAAGCTACGTAGCTCTGGCCTCCTGGCAAATCTGTAAAATCTCCCTCCGCTCGCCCACCAGCCAGGAATACCCTGCCAACAGAATAACTTTCTATTATCAACAAACGGACTAGGATTCCGTGATTTCATTCTTAATAGATAAGATATAATGTTTTGCTCGAAAATTCTCATGCAACTCAACTCTTGACTCACCCGATGTTCCCACAAAAATGACGTCCCCTAAAACATCCGATATATATATATATATATATATATATATATATATATATATATATTATAAATTAATTGATTTAAAATATGTTTTTTCCGCTACACAGTTCTAACCATGTTTCAAAAATTTTTGAAACATGGTTAGAACTGTGTAGCGGAAAAAACATATTTTAATTCATAATATTAATGCTCTGTAAACTTACATCGAGCACTATTTTGTAAAAATAAAATACCTATAAGAACACCGGATTATATATCTTACTGTTCTTTCTTTTTATTTATATACATATATATATATATATATATATATATATGACGTGGTGCGAGACTTTTTCAAAGTGCCAGAATTTCGATCGAAATAACTGCTAATTCAAATATTAAAATGAACGTGTGTACTGTACACCTAAAAGGATATCCCAACCAAACTGTTCCAGTTTCTGACTGCTGTCATTTCTAGCGTTCTTCTAATGAAAATATTGATGTCTGAAAAATCTGATTTGCATCATGCAACATTTAGAAAATATTTGAAAAAAACAATGAACTGATATTTTTCATAAAACTATACCAAATAATGTTTCAATAAAAAATTTTTATTTTCAGTATCCGTATACAGTTCTGAAAAATAAACATAGACTACATTTCCTATACCGTAATCTCGAAGCAAAATACATATCCAACGTCGGACAATGGATACAGTCAAGTTTATGATTTTAAGGTGGTATTTTATTTTATGTAAAAGTGAATGTATCCGCGAATTATTATTGTGCGTAATTTAATTTGAATAAATCAAACTTATTCCTTCAAATCATTTTATTATTTTCAGAGCACGTGCCCCAGTCTCGTTTCATGAACATGTGGATCCAAATATTACAACCTTTACTGGAAATGATTTTACATCAATATCACGAAATTAATTTTATGTCTTATAACGAAAAATGATGAAAAATATATTGAAATAAATTTTTTTCTGCATGTATATTTTCGCTGTAAAATATTTTTTCATGGTGGGTGGGTAACACTTTGTGGGAGGAGAGATTCTTTAGTATTGTGAAAGCGATTTCGGACATAATTGAGGTATATGAAATATTTTAATCTCACATCATCATAAGAACCATTCATTTGACAATCAAGAAACATGCTGACATGAACAACGCTAACAGAAGAGCTAAACTTGAAATACCATGCATAAACATACAGGCGCCATATAGTTATAATACTACTAACATCTTCAATAATTAAACTGACATGTTTAGCCAGAAAAAAACGTCTAGTAATTGGCTTCACAATGTACAAACATCTTCTAACTACCAACCAAATTTCAAAGGAACATAAAGTTATGAAAAACCCGAAAACATAGTGAATTTACTTTAACCCTCTCATACACACTACACAATATAAAAAATACCATTTAAAAGTAAAAATGTAAAGACAGTAGAAGTAATTGAAGCATCTTTGAAACAGAGAAACTAGCATACTTTATCAGTAGTAATGACAAGGAGAACAAAACCCTTTATAAGTATATATGGGAAATTAAACACTAAAACAGAAAAACAACAAAATATATCATATAATATTAGGAGAATTGTTTCAGTCTACAAAAGTAAATCCGAAAATATTTAACACTTCCTGGACGGGAAAATGGCTATAATGAACTCTCCATACAAATCCTAATTACCAAATAAACGATCTGGACGTAAATGTTGGTATGAATGCAAACATAATTCACTGGAAAATATTGTTAAATAAGATAAGACCGAGAGGGGAGTCTTGTGGGGACGCCAGCCCTGGACAGCTGTACCTCATAAATAGCAATTAACAACGAATTTCGTAGACCCCACCCCTGATAGTAGAGACTTGATAACTGAGAACGCTCACCCATATTTTCCATAGCTGTAGGAATCTCCTATGCTAAATATTTTTAAATAATTTCGAAATATCTAAGTCTATCTATCTCGAGATGTTTTTATTATCATGTGTTGTACTGAAACTTAAACATGATGATAGTTAGGACATCAGCCTTGGCCCGAGAGGCGTTTGTTTTTGTGATAACTATTGTCTTGCTAATTTTGCTGATGGGATGACATTTCAAGGTGACGAGAGATGCCCTGCTTTCTTGTACACAGGGCTAGAACTGGAAATGTATTGTTCATGCAAAACATTTCTTCAGACAGCGGTTAAAAAGCTTTGACAAAGTTTGCTGATACTTCTGGAACAAAATGAACTCCGCTATTGACACCCACTCAGCCTAATAAATAGCTATTAACAACAAAGTTCATAAACCTGTCTGATAGTAAAGAATTGATAAGTCTATCGACCTCGAGATGTATTTATCATCAAACTTTTTACTGGTTCTAAGCATCATGGTAATCAAGACATCAGCAGTGGCTCTAGATGAGGTGTCTGTTGAAATTACAACAATTGCTTTGACTAAGAAAGATTGTTTATGACACTATAGAGACTGTCGGGGCCATTTTAAACAGAGTAAAAGCACGCCTGAATTCTCGTGTATGGGAGATGAATTGGACGCCTTCGTTTGCCCTGGGGAATATTTCTTCTTCGGGCAGCGGTTAAATAGTTTTGCCAAAGTTTGCAGATACTTCTGAATTAAGATATATATTTTGAGAACATCTACAAGGATGATATCCGTACAAGTAGACTTCGTAAAATCAATGTCTTGATAATGTTGGATACTTTCCGAGTCGAGATAGTAGGTTTACAATGCTTGTTCTCCATGATTCGGGGAAAGCCTGCTCAGGAATGACTGGGTCAGTACAGTTGAATGGGTGAGAAACGAAATGTGTTTAAGAAACGAGATTTGTTTAACAAACGAGATTTGTTTAACAAACGAGATTTGTTGACGGATTGAAACCTATTCTGTAAAGCAGGTTAATTAAATATTAAAACATTCGTATCTGCATATTTTATATGTTTTTCCTTTTATTATGAGTAAAAATCGTCTTGAAACATCTGGAATATTTGGAAAATAGAGAAAAATAGTTGAAAGAATTTTGAAAAGATATTTTTCAGTAGATAAATCAGAAATAACAATTCTTATAATAAAACCTTATAATTAACCTGTTTTTTAGCGAAGCCAACATCTGCTATCAGAGCAACGGAAAAGGTTTGGGACATCCGAATAAAATTTCTGAATAAAACATTCAAATTTTTTTGTTATTCTTTTTTTTTTATTAAATGTTTTCAGCCATGACAGTCACTATCAACAAATGAATGTTGTCCATATCGTAAACAATTCAAAATAATGAAAATATACAGGATTCGATTTACAATATTGTAGATATTATTTTTAGCTATATCCTGTTACTTTAATGGAACACTTAGAATTAATTAAAATATAAGCATTTCAGTTTATTTATTCTATATATCTTACTTTAGGGAAAAGATCTACTTTGTAAAGTTGACTAGCAAATATGTTTATCCTTAAAACGTAAGAACACGGCTCAAACAACCATCCGTATGTAAACACATAGAAAATACATTGACAAATTCTATCCCAACCAGATGAACCCTAAATATTAAAATCTCCGTTCACGGCTCGTTCTGCGGAGATTAAACAAGAGACACATATTAAAAAGGAGTCATTTTTCGCAATAGACGTTTGTAACACGTTATCATATTTGTTTGTATTTTTTTAAGTATCCCTGTAGTGGATTGTTAAATTGTATTTTTATAGGTTAAATTAGGTACCTCCACGAGATCGCTAAAAAAAGAGCATAGCATGATGAAAAAGACGCCAAACTTGACGAAAACAAAATTTTATCGTCTAAATGTCTGTTATTATTAAGAGGAAAGGTCATTGTATTTTTGGGGTATTTTTTTCCATTTTTTAATCGTTCCTAGCACGTCCGAAATTTTCGTTAAATATCTAGTTTTTTTTTGAGTCAGCAAAATTGACCATTTTTTTCCATTTAAAAAAAACTGGAAATCTGACTTTGAAACTTTTTTAAATATCAATTATCATTTTTTCAAAACTTATTTTAAGAAAATCAGAAATTATAATGTTTATTTAAAATATTTTGAACCAAACTTAACTTAGCTTTTGTGCCAAAAAGATGTAATTTGAAAATAAAACAAAGCAGGTCATAAACTTTCGCGTCTCTTGACATGTGATGAATGATATATTTACGAATTCCATGAGGCTAATTTGTTCTACGGAAGGAGAAAAGTGAAATAATTTACATTTACGTGAACAAATTATTTACCCCGTTATTTTTAACGAAAACTTTCAGCGGTCTAATTTTTTTATTTTTTTTTTTGTACTTAGCTTTCACCTTTACGTTTATGATGCTTTATGGGAAATATATTGTAAAGAAATTAAAATAAAACTGTTAAGACTGAGATTAAATTTCATATTTCTTAAGAAATGTATCTAATTAATTTATAGGTACCTTTCTTATGAAATTTTATCAGAATTGTACATAAAATACTATAATTTTATGTACATTTATTACATTCTACTGTTATTTGTATTTGCATTCATTTTATTATTAATTTTGATATTTCATTTATGGAAAAATGTCGTAACTGAGATTAATATAAAAATAAGATCATATAAATTTCATAAGATGATACTGATACTTGTAGGTACCCTTCTCAGTTGAAATTGAAAAATCAAATTAACTTCTCCACACGTGTTTCGCAAAAGTAAAGGCCTTAACAGCGGAGAACAATGCTTAACTCAAATAACGCAACTTAATTATATTCTGGTTGGTCTTCCGTATTTTATAATTACAGCTCGATTATAAGCACAAAATTACATTTCTTAATTACTAGGGATCTTCTGATTAGTCAAAATGATACAATTTACAACGCGCTAAAAAACGATCTATCTCATAAGGACACTTATGAAAGCCGATGCGGCTTTTAACTAATTTTATAATATTTTAACAACTTAAATGTAAAATCTATTATAATTAATGAAATAACAAATAATTGTATTAAAAATTCATTTTTCATCGAAAAAAAATTTTTTTTTTTTTTTTTTTTTTCATCAAAAAAATTTTTTTGCTTTCAGAAAATATTGTCCATATTCATAAAAACAACTAAAAGCAAATAAAAGCATTTGAAATTAAATAATATCTTTGTTTTATTGAGTTTTGTATGTTACAATTCAGAGCTGATTTTCAGGTACTGTGTATCCAATTAAAAACAAAAAAAAAACATGATTTGCATTCCTCAAAGCCCTGTGCTTTTAATTATTGTAATCACTAAAACCGATGCAATCGAATTTCTAGCGTTTTCATAAAATTAGTTATGGGGTGGGTAATAAATATTTTAAAAAAATATTTCTACCATGACTTTCATAAAAAAAACATTTATAATAATTTCGATCATCTGTGAATAGTTCCTGAAAGTTTCATTAACATCCGATAATTATTTCAATTTTTGCACGATTTTTCAAATTAATGTGTCATACCAAAAAAAAACGTGCTAAAAATTGTCTATGTTATTTACTAGTTCCGCTGATACAAATAGAAAAAAGTTTTTTTTTAATCAAAATTTAGAATGTTCTAAAAAGAAGGAAATTTTTTTAAAAATAATTAAAAAAAACTTTGGTCTTTCCTCTTAATAATAACATAAGCATTTAAACAATAAAATTTAGTTTTCGGCAAGGTTGGCGTCTTTTTCATCAAGCTATGCTCTTTTTTTAGCGATTTCGTGGAAGTACCTAGGTTAAGTAGTAGAGAAATAAAGTGTATAGTTAAGTAATAGACAGTCGGAAGTAGACTACTGAGCACGTATCGTAGAACAACACAACAAAACACAACACAATACAACAACATGGCGTCGCTGAGAGTATGTTTAAGTTGTTCAGATGAACCAGAATTCGTCGAGACTATCCGTTGTTTTGCAGCCGAGGCTAATGCTAAAAAGACAGTCAGGCAAGAGAGGAGGGGATGAAATAACTGGCCTCTTTCTAGTTTCGGCAGGTTGTGAAGCTATAATAAAATTTACTGTTATGCTATACCCCAAACAATTGGATAATTTGAACATCGTCGAAATTTCAGAAATTATAGAAAGAAGATTGCGATCAAAAATATTTTTTGTAACGGAAAAAAAATTTACGTCCATTAAACAGAAACAAAATAAATCAATTATGCAATTTCTTCACAGATTAATAGAAGTTAGCAGATTCTGCAAATTTGAGAAACTGATAACTTAACATTTGTCTATTGAAATTATGTCAGACACATTTCAAAATTATAAGATTTTGAACAATAACAATTGAATAATTTGTCGCTAACTGCATGTGAGTTAAGATATAAAACAGTTAGAATTGATAAAAATATAATTTTACTGAGTATAATATTGAAACGTACTCTATAAGAAGGAAACGCAAGATAGGCGAATACTGTATTAATTATCATGAAATTAGAAGAAAGTTTTCTGCTTTTAGAAAGATTTGATGTAACTGCCGAAGAAAAAATCATTTTAGTCTGTATGCAAATTTAAAAAGATAATAGACAGTATAAAAAAGGGGGATAAAGATAGAATTGTTGAAGTTTTTTCAATAAGAAAACATAAGAAAAAGAATTATTTCAAAAAATTAAATTAAATGGCCTGACGTTTCTAATGCAAGTGGATAATCGGAGTGAAATTACTCTGATCCCAAGAAAGTTACAAATGGGTAAACCGAAATTGTAGACGTCTTATCTCAAATTTAGACAATTTAATGGATCTTTCAAAAAGACTTTGGAATACATCAATGGAACCTGTGAAACCTGTGACAGATTTTTAATTATTCCCATTACAGTAGTGAAATGGTAAAAAAAATCATTCATCGATAATCTGAAGGTGGATACATCGAAATTAATCAGTAACATGAAATCAGAAAAAGTAAAGTTAAAAAGGTAAAAAAGGAGTATACAATTAAATGAAAATAGTACCCGCCTCTTATTTTGAAATCAACGTTTACAGAACTTTTCTCACATTAAAAAGAAATCATTTTGTATTCAACTTCTTAATCCTCTAAAAAGAATTGTAAGGTTTTTGTATTTGCTATTCTAAGAAACATTTTGCAGTATTTAAAATCAACCGATTTAATTCCATTTTTCCTGTTGACTGTTTTTATTATTTCATCCGACCTCTTTATGCTTGTTTATAAATTCACCCTCCCTTATGGAAGTATATATAGATAATTCTTATTAGATTTATAAAGAAGTAATTTTATTGATGATTTTCAAAGCTTTTGCGACAATTTAGCCATAACATTGCATTATTTTGGGGTTTTTTATTCAGTTACTGTTAACTTTTGCTTTTAAAACTAAAAATAAATTCTGTTTTTAGGTTGTATTTAAGATTGCATATATTCGTTAAATGGATGAATGTTTTTGGTTATTTACGAGGACGAATGTCGCAAATAATATTTATTTCTAAAATATCTATTTTCCTTGTCAGTTAAAATATTAATGTAATTGTTTCAAATTGTTTACAGCAAACATTAGACAAGTAAACATTAAATCCATGAAAGCGGTAACATCTGTAAAAAGTGTTGTAATAAATCATTGATTTGTAAGTGATCTGCCTATATAAATGGAAACATGGCAAACAGAATCTCAGCAATTAGTTGTCTTATTTGCCTTCAACTTATTAATTTTGCGAAAAGTATAAGTCCGTCAGTAAGTATCCAATATATTCAAAATTATTTTGAGCAAATTTCTTTAATTTGATGTTTTATATTTTTTCAACCGTATATTGTATTTAAGTTTGTATATATTCACGAATGAAACTTATTTGTTATTTATGGCAAATGCTGCTGAAAAATCTATTTATTATAACTAAAAATATGTATTTCTATATTTCACTGCAAATAATATTTATTACAAAGAAACTTTATGATCAACGTTTCATATTGCGGACATAGCTTCACTAAATTTTCTTTATGAAATATTAAACATTTATATATTTTTAGGTAGAAGGAAAATGAAGAAAGCAAGGATTTACGTACGATATCTGTAAATCATACGAAATCATTCAACATTGTGAGCAGAAATGTTCAGTCGAATGACTCGTTTGTACACCTACCGAATTTCCTCAATCCGATCATCTAACTACAACAAGATTTCTACAAACTAGTTCGAAAGAAAAGTGAATTCTTGAGCAATTAAGCATAAGAAATAATATAAGTTTAGCTGACGATCTCACCCATTCACCCAAAATTTTGTTTCCATTTGTAAATTCACATAATATTGCGATAAAGATTAGTTGAAATTTTCTTGTAGTAAATATTGATAACGTTTCATATTGCAAGCATTTATTCTCTCATGTAACTTCATAAGCAAATAAGCATTTAAATCTGTATTTTATTTTTAATTAAAAAAGTCTGAGGCCAGGAATTCCCTATTTATATTAAAGATAATATATTTTTTACGCCAGGAAGAAAGTAAGGAATGACATACAATAGGTTTAGAGCTTATCAAATCTTTTGAAACTATAAGCAGACAAACATGACTGATTTGTACACCTAGCGAATTTCCAGAATCCGATCATCTAGCTACAAGAAAATCCGATCATCTAGCTACAAGAAAATCCATATAGTCGAGTTAGAAACAAAAACTTATTCTTGAGCAATTAAGCATGGGAAATAGTGTAAGTTTAGCAAAATTTGTCACACCAATCTTCTCATGTTAATATATTCCTCATTTGGATGCTCCATATATATATATATATATATATATATATATATATATACATAGGGTGCCCATAAAGTTCCTGTGCACATTAATTTACGGTAATGCCTGAAATCACATTAGTTATTTTAGCTATGCTTAAATCTAGGTACATTAAACTTTATAACATTTTTAAAGATTATTTCCAGTGCACACGAACTTCATGGACATCCTGTATACACACACACACACACACACACACACACACACACATATATATATATATATATATATATATATATATATTGAGAGCCCTTGGGAAAGGTATGTATCCTCTTCCTCTCCCCCAGGTATGTGTAAGTGGAAGGACAGCCTGGATTATATAGCCTTGGATGACAACTGGTCTTGGAGAAAGACACGTCTGAAATCAAAACCTGCGGATGGTTGTTTGGGGGACTTGTGGCACACGGTGCATCAGGTCTCTGAATTCAGTTCTTCAAAAAGTTTGGTTGGTTCTGCACAAAGACTTCACCATTATAATCAAATCATATGTGCAGATGTCTGGCTATTGGTTCCTAGGAATTGAGTTGCTTGGCCTTCATACGTCGAATACGACGGGAGAGTCAATAATATACATCCGCTACCTGACTGGTAGCAGTCTGTTCAATTGGAAGTTTTTACAGTCCCATGTCCACAAAATGGAACAAGTCAATCGGTCATCCATATATAAAAAATTATCTACAAACTCAAAACATTTGGAAACATATAATTTTTTAAAAACTAAACAAGCATAAAATATCCTAAGACTATTATATATCTAAAAAGTAATATGTAATGTTTGGTTTATGCAGAAATTCTGGCATGCAAATGTCTGGGATGCAAATGTCTGGGATGCATTGCAATTACCAAGGATGAAAAAAAGTATCCAAAGAATTTGAGTCTTTAAGGAGAAAAAAACTTTGGCAAATATGGAAACGATTTGCCCAACACGACCAGCAAAATTCCTCAGTGTATGTAGCCTTGAAATAACAGCATTTTAGAGAATATTCTTATGAGAAATGATAGGCGCAAGGCTGCTTGATGCAAATATATCAAAGATTGTGTGTGCGGTTAATAGAAGGAGAATTGAATATGAATTGAATAACAGAGTAACAGATTCTAACAGCAGATTTGAGAAGGAGAGAACATTTCGTCAGTGATTCTCTCGTAAATCTTCATTGATAAACACTAACAACGTTTGTTTCATGTTTCATCACATCATTTGAATAATACGGAGATATTTGACAGGAATATTACTGGTTTTCAAACAAGACGTTTTCAATGCGACTCGGACATTAAAAAACCAGAACGTCCAATAGGAAATTAAGAAGCACGCAATTCTCGACCGCTCTTCAAGAAGTAATTCCGGGTTTCGTTGATCATGAGCAGATTGCTTGGTCCAGATCCCGATCAGAATGACAAATTGTTCATCAATTTAGAAGTACTGAAAGGGGTACGGGATTGTGTTTGAGAGAGAAATCCTGAAATCTAGCCTGAAAAGTGGATTCTTTACCATAACAATGATCCTGCGCATGATAAGACCAAATTCCTGACTATATTCCGGCAAAAGTGTTCCAAAAATGTTTAAATGGTGACCACTTCATCTTAGGAAATGCAGAGTTTCAAAAGTTGTCGACAAGTAAAAAGTAAATAGGTAAGCAGTCTTTGTTTTCACAATGTTATTCTGGGAAATAAATTAAGATACTTCGTATATTAAATGCAGTTTATTCTGCGAGAGGTCCTTTTGGAGTTCGGTACACAATGAGTAAATAATTCAAAATATAGGCTGTGATATGATAAAGACTGTGAGATAGTAAATCTTTTTCTAATGTATTTACTAAATGCAACTTAACCTGAGATATGCCAGAATAAATCGGCTGAATTTATTCTTCTGAAAATATCGGTTACATGTATATTTGTTCTCTAAAAAGACGAATTAATCGAATTCTTCTGCTAATAGACAAGAACATTTCAAATTTCTAAAAAGATTTATCACGTTTTTTTCATGAACAACTTTTTTTCACAATGAATATACTTTATGTTGGAAGTAATCTGTGAAGGAGGCGGTGGAATATTTCCATTAAATACGTATTTTGCATGAATATTTGCCATTTAATTCATTCAAATTAATTGGCCATCATGTGACACAAAGCATACATTTATAACCCAAAATGGAACACTTTGACAATGGAAAATGACTAGTTACACATTCTATTCTTCTAGAGGAAGGATAATGAGGAACTGTGATGGGACCAAAATGGCATGCCATACAAACGAATACATCGACATAATGTTCAGATTATCTATATTGAATAATACAATGAAAAATAAATATTTGTCAATCGGCAACTTCGTTTGTCAAAACGAAGTCAAAACAAGCCATATATATACAACAGAAATTCGTAAAATCATCAATATTAATACATTTCAACACAAATTTTGATATATATTTTATTTGCAACATACTGTAGAATGGAACTGTATTTCTAATAAAAAAAAGATTCACGAGTCGTTTGCATTTCTTTAGACCTAAACTTATCCATTTAGCATTAAATGAAAATTTCTTCAATAAATTTATCGGTTCCATGAATGAAATGTATATTTTTTTGTTTTAAAACTGTCAATAAGGAACGTCGCTCTGTCACAAGTGAACCTTCAATTGCAACAAAACACCTGTCTGTTATAAATGTTGAACATAAATTTCGAACTAATTCAAATCCCACAATGAACGAGCTTGTCTTTCTCGAAAATCCACACATGAACTGACGAATTTGCAGGGGCGACAGATGGATGCCGTAGGAAAGTTTTTGTCGTTTGACGCCGATATGAATGCATTCCAATCGCGATCGTTATTTCTTGCTAGACACTCTCCGTGACCTCCTGACCATCAGTTGTGGAGCAGTCTATTCACCTCTATAAGGCTTAGACGAATCTATAGCTTCATGAGATGCTCCCGAGGGGTTGTACTTATGGTTTTCGTTAGATGATGATCGTCATAATCATAATTATTGCCAGAATAGTCATCTTCGTCATCATCGACTAAAGGTTGGCAGATTTAATCTTCAGTTCTTGGTAACGTTGTTACTTTGACTCGTTCATATATAGAAGAGGGTGTCGAGCTTTCAAATGGTACGGCAACCCATCATCAAAATCTGTCTGGGGACACAGGTCTTAGGTATTTCCTGTTAGATATCTAATCGTTCACCTGTTTGGCGAATTTCTCACTAGTATATTTTTTGTAGGTTTCCTACCCTGACTCAGCCTTGGGGGAAGTTGTGTAAATCCCTGTATGTCACGTTATACTAGGTACCTCCACGAGATCGCTATAAAAAGAGCATAGCATGATAAAAATGACGCCAAACTTGACGAAAACAACATTTTATCGTCTAAATGTCTATGTTATAATTAAGAGGAAAGATAAAGGTATTTTGGGTGTATGTATTTACATTTTTTAATCGTTTCTAGCACGTTCGAAATTTTCCTTAAAAATCTTGGGGTTTTTTTTTTGAGTCAGCAAAATTGACAAATAATCGATCATGGTAACCATTATTTTTTCATTTTATAAAAAATGAAAATCTCAGATTGAATTTCTTTTAAAAATCAATTATCATTTCTTTTCAAAACTTATTTTAAGACAATCAGAAATTATAATGTTTATTTAAAATATTTTGAACCAAGCTTAACTTAGTCTCTGCGCCGAAAAGATGTAATTTAAAAATAAAACAAAGCAGGTCATAACCTTTAACGTCACTAGACAGGTGATGAATGACATATTGACGGCTTACGTGAGTATAATTTGTTATACGGAAGGAGAAAGGTGAAATTATTTAGATTTAAGTGAACAAATTATTCACATCGTTATTTTTAAGGAAAACTTAATTTTTTTTTTTTTTTTACTTAGCTTTCACCTTTACGTTTACGATGCTTTTTGGAAAATATATTATAAAGAAATTAAAATAAGACTGTTAAGACTGAGATTAAATTTCATAAGAAAGGTATCTAATTGATTTATAGGTAACTTTATTATGATATTTTATCGGAAGTGTACATAAAATACTATAATTTTATATACATTTACTACATTTTACTGTGTTTTTTGTATTTCCTTTCATTTTATTATTAATTTTGATATTTCATTTATGGAAAAATGACATAACTGAGATTAATATAAAGATAAGATCATATAAATTTCATAAGATGATACTGATACTTGTAGGTACCCTTCTCAGTTGAAATTGAAAAATCAAATTAACTTCTCCACACGTGTTTCGCAAAATTAAAGGCCTTAACAGCGGAGAACAATGCTTAACTCAAATAACGCAACTTAATTGCATTCTGGTTATTCTTTCGTACTTTATAATTACAGCCTGATTATAAACACAAAATTATATTTCTTAATTACTGCGGGTCTTCTGATTAGTCAAAACGATACAATTTACAACGTGCTAAAAAAGATCTATCTCATAAGGACACTTACATAAGTGGATGCGGCTTTTAACTAATTTCTAATAATTTAACAACTTAAATGTTAAAATCTATTATAATTAAAGAAATAAGAAATAATTGTAGGTACCTCTGTTTTTTTTTCGCGAAAATAGATAGCATGACAAGAACGGTCTGAAAATTAACGGAAAAAATTGTTTTTATGATAAAAGTATATTTCATTATTGAGAAGACACACTAAAGTATTTTTTGAGTAATTTTAGAAATTTTTTACTCATTCTTAGCATGTCCGAAATTTTAGTTAAAAAAACTTGTTTACAAAATAACGAACAAAAGCCATATTTTTAAAAATTTTAAAAATAAGTTAAATTCTTCGTTTAAAATTCGTTTAAAAATTAATTATACGTATTTCAAAATTTATTCGAAGAAACTTAGGAAATTTGAAGTTTATTTAAAATATTTTGAAAGCAACTTTTACTTACTTTCTTCGTAGAAAAATGTTTTTAAAGATAAAAGAGCCGATCTTAACGTCGCCGTCGATTGACAGAGTGCTGAGTGATGACATCTATAAATTATTGACAGCTGACGTGAGATTCGAGTTCCCATGCGGAAGCACAGAATGGACATATTATTTTTTTAAGCGGACCTACTTAAGTAGTAACTTGTAATATTTAAAGTAAAAAAACTTTCGCCATTACAATTTTTTTTTTTTTATGTACCATAAGTTTGTTGATACTATCTGGAGAAATTATAAATACTATTAAAAAAAATTAAAATACAAGTGCTGCACTGCTGTTTGAGGGCCCATATAGACCCCTCTAAAGTCAATTCAGATTTGCTATTATAAAAAAATTTCTATCCCCAGTAAAAATAATCAAACATAGTAAAAGTCATTTTGTCACAGCCTATATTCTCGGAAAAAATAAATAAATGGATTCTTATATTTTTAAGTAATATATATATATAAAAAAAATGACTTATCTGGAAAAATACCAGGGAAAGTTTATCTGAATCCCATGAAACTAGGTATTTTCTGAAAGCAAACAATATGTTTCATTTAAAAGTAAAATTGGCCAGTGTAAATGACTGAAATGTTTTTAGTTTTCTAGAGGCAAAATGTGAATCTTACTTATTATAAAACCCAGGTTGTGTGTGTTACGTTTATATATTGGATCGAATTTTCTTCATTTTTCAACCGATTTCAACCAAACATTACAGGACTACGATGAAAACTAGATGAAAGTACCTATTTTAACTTAATAAAAATGATAAAGAAAATGATGCACGCGTGTTTCAGCAGGAACAGTTTGCTAAATTAAGGGGCCGTATACAGCGAAGAACAACCCTTAAATACTAGACAGAAACTCAATCCACGTGACGTTATTTTTATTGCACGCACCAAACTTCCGGTCTTCCGTAGATTTCATTGGTAAACACATTATTGACAAATTTTTTTTTTTTAATATACGAAGACTCATTAGTTTGTAATAAGCTTTGGAAATTATAATCTGTAAATATATATCTACTTAAAAACAACATCCGTTAAGTTGTAAAAGCTTTTCCATAATTTCAGAAGAATTAACAACATAATGTAAAAATAAAAATAATGGTTGCAGAAATAAAAAATAATTGTAGGTAATTGTTTTAAAATTTCATTTTTCATCGAAATATCTTTTTGCTTTCAGACAATATTGTCCATGTTTATTGGAATAAATAAAAGCAATTAAAAGCTTTTGAAATTAAATAATATTTTTGTTTTATTGAGTTTTGTATGTTACACTTCAGAGACGATTTTCAGGTAGAGGGGCTCCAACTTAAAAAAAACAAAAACATGATTTTGTTTCCTCAAAGCACTGTGCTTTTAACTAATATAATCACTAAACTCTTAAAAATTGAAATTATAGTTTTCGTACAATTAGTTAGAGGGGGTAATACATATGAAAAAAAAAAATTCTGCGATGACTTTACTAAAAAAAAAATATTTCTAATAAGTTCCATCATTTGTGAATAGTTTCTGAAAGTTTCATTAAAATCCGACAATTATTTTTATTTTTGCAAGATTTTCCAAATTAATGTGTGTCAAACAGGAAAAAAACGCGCGAAAATTTTTATATGTTATTTTATCAGCCAACCTGATAAAAATAGAAACAAGGTTTTTTAATAAAAATTTACAATGTTCTAAAAAAGAAGGAAAAAATTTTAAGAATAAGTAAAAAATAATTTGATCTTTCCTCTCAATAATAACATAAGCATTTAGACGCTAAAATTTTGTTTTCATCAACTTTGGCGTCTTTTCTATCATGCTATGCTCTGTTTTTAGCGATCTCACAGAGTTACCTAAATAATTTATTAAAAATTCATTTTTCATCGAAAAAATTTTGATTTGATTTGCATTCCTTGTGCTTTTAACTATTGTAATTACTAAAGTGGACTCGATCGAATTTCTAGAGTTTTCATAAAATTAATTATGGGGGTGTAATAAATATAAAAACAATCTTTCTGCCATAACATTAATAAAAAAGAAACATATTTATAATAATAGTTTTTAAAAGTTTCATTAACATCCGACAATTATTTCTATTTTTACTAGATTTTCCAAATTAATGTGTGTCATACAAAAAAGTGCTACAAATTGTATATACTATTTTACTAGTTCCAGTGATACAAAGAGAAACAAGGATTTTAAAATCAAAATTCAGAATGTTCTAACAAGGAAACATTTTTTTTAAATAATTAAAATAAACTTTGATCTTTCTTCTTAATAATAACATGAACATTTAAACGATAAGATTTTGTTTTCGTCACGTTTTCGTCTTTTTCATCATGTTATGCACTTTTTTAGCGATCTCATGGCAGTACCGACGATACACCAGCTTACTGCCTTATGGACAGAACACTGTTTCCAAGTAGCAATTCACATCTGTGGTACGATTTAACGATACTGTTTCCATCTGGTGCATATACACATCGAAAAAGGTCACCTTCCACAAATAAAGCCTTGAGCTGTAGCATCACGTTCATAGAATCTTGTCAATGTAATGATCGCAAGATAGTCAATCGCGATGGTCCACAGTCAATCAAGATCAATTAGTCGGTGTTAACGTAATTAGTTATTTACATCCCAGGTATGTGCTACTCACCTGTCATACCCATTCATCCTTTCTGCCAATGGTTTGTGTGTGTATATATATATATATATATATATATATATATATATATATATATATAAATTACTCGAAATTACTGGATATGGATCGAGTGTTCGAAAGTTATGATGGCCGATCTGACAGCCTTTTACTACACAGAGAGAGAGAGACAACCAGACAGTCAGAGAAAAACAGAGAGAAAGAGATCCTTTGAATTAAATACATAGTCATTTTCACCCATCGATACCCACTGTCAGAGCTCAATTCCAATATCAGGTTGGTCTCTAAGCGTGTTCAGCTTTGTTTTCTTGTCCGTTCTGCTTTGGCTTGACTTGACCAATTCCAGCTGTTGAGATTTCAGTTTTTCATTACACTTTTTGTATATTCTGGGTCGTTCTTTTTGCCTACTTCAACTTATGCATATAAGTGACAGGCCCATCACCCAGAGTACTTGGTATTATAGGTAAGACTGTTAGTGCTTATGTTTGCGGTTGGATCAAGATCCCGTTGCTTGATCATAGTTCTTCCCCTATACACGACTAACCGTTCTCTTTGTCCCTTTCTCTACATCCGCACTAATGCCAGGTGGTGTCAGGAAATGAGGACCTTAGAAGAGACTCGAATTGGTTATTTTCCCATTCATTCCTGTTTAGAAGTACCAGCAAGCGGGGATATTGGTTGAAGTCTAGAGGCCGTTTTCCTGGGACAGGAACGAGCGTAGGAATCAGTTCCTTGGTTTCCTACTTGTCACAAGTAACATGGAGGAATCACTCACATTTTCACCATAATGCACTAAGTTTTGAGAGGTGTCTCTAATATAAAAATTGCTTTCGTGGAGCAACAAATATTTTGTCAACTTTTGTCCATCACAAAAAACGACAGTGTCATTCTTGCCCCATTTCAGGAAATAGTAGCCTATCGTTTAAAATATGGATGCTGTCGTTGGCTCTCTTTCCAGTTGATCCGGAAAATACCGCTTGTTTATCTGTCTTTATTACTATTTTGCTGTTTATTAATTTCAGGTTATTTCTTGCTCTGTTGCTATTCCGTAGATCCAGCTTTGATAAATTGCTGATATGTAATTTCTTTTTCCATTTTACTATGTTCCGCCATTTTGGATTCATTCGCATTTTTATTTTTTTTTTTCTAGGCCCTTTAAGGCTTACGGTTATGTTATTTTTAGATTTTATTTCTGCAGTTGATATTTGTATTGGTTGTGTCTGTAACACAGACCCCCAAAATAATTTTTTTTAACTGAACGATTTTTTCGGCCATATTTAAATATTCTGTTCCCGTTCAGTAAAACATAATAATCGACTGGTTAAAATATACGATTTTAAAATGAAATAAGGAAAGGCGAAAAACGAACCTTTTAACCAAAATATAAATGCCTGCAAAAATAGAAAATATACTAGATTATAGAAATAAAAACTTAACAACTGAAGCTAGGTGAAAAACAGAGAAAGCAAATAAGAATCATATGAAAAAGGGTAATAGAAAAAATCTTAAATTACAAACTACAAAGTGTCTTAAGAGATTTACAAAACAATTAAAACGCAAGAAAGAGAAAATGGGATCAAAACATTTGAAACTTAAAGTTTGGAGTAAATAAATTTTACCTGAGACGATTGCAAAAATGACGTCATCCTGATTGGTAAATGGAAAAAAAACATTTAAATATAACAATACGAAATCAAGTCAAAATAGAAGACAAAATTAACAAAAGTTAACAAAATAAGTAAAATGGGTTTCACTTTGTTAAGAATAATTTTAAAACCGGAAAGCCACTAATAAAAACAAAATCGACCAGTGAACTGAGGACCCTGGCTTGTGATTGTCTTGGTGAAGTCATTTTTATAAGCGAGAGAGTAACGCCGTCGAATACGTGTTTTTTTTCCATCGACCACCGCAATAAATGCATGCTGATTGTTCCATTTTTTCTTTGCTATAATTTTAGAAACAATTTGCAATTTACACCAAAGTAATATTAAAGGTCAACAATGACTGAATCATTTTTTAATTGTCTTCAACAATTTCAGCTACGTAATTCTAATTGATAAAAATTCTTCTTTTTTAGGAATATGAAATTTGCAGTCATTTTCATCCTTGCATTGTCGCTGATGATGGCTAGTGTTGAAGCACGCGTTATTTCTTGTAGCAGCAGGTGTTTACCCAATTATGACGGGTGTACCGGTTATATTTGTGGCCCAGAGTGCCTCTGTAATTGCCCTGACTATAGGGTAACTACCCATGTTCTGTTATTTCATTCTTCTATTATTCATACATATAACAAACCATTTATTCATCGATATATCATATCATTACATTCAATGCGATTATATTAGTTTATTATTACATACAAGGCGAAGAAACTCCCAAGATCTAAATCCCAGTGAGCATTTGGGGACAATATAGAATAAAATATCGTTCTGCAAATCATCCCCCCGCGAACTTACACTCACTTGTGCAAATTAATTGAAGCAAAACGAATCATTCCGTTATTCTTAACTTTTTGTCGTATTTTTCCAATGAAGCATGACCCAATGCACATATTAGTACTTCATATATCCATTCTACAAAATCGTTCCTTGCAGATTGACCACAGATTCTCGTTTGGGTTTAAATTAGGAGAGTGTCCTGACTAATCTATAGTACTTTGAGTTGCTCACTGGTAAGGCTTATCTGTGTGTTCGTGTAGCGTTAAAATGTTCGTACGCTTCCTTGGATTAACGTCACAGAGAATGGTAGAAGGATAACTAATCGACAGTCGAGGCAATAGTATCTGGGTGTGATAAAAATCTGATGCAATCATGGATGACGCAATATTTTTCAAGGTCAAAAAAATTTCATCATACACCCCGAAATTAGATTCATATTGCTGCACAGCACTGCAAATGAATTAAACTGAGGAAAAATAGAAATCCATTACACCCTGTCACTTGAAGCGGTTGTTTCAGTTAATTTGCACAAGAGTATACAGCTGTAAAATGACATACTGGTAATAGTTTTCTTTAGCACCAGGTTTAATGGATGATTGGCACCTATAAGAAGGTGGCTATAACGTTATAATAAATCAGTTTTCGAAATAAATAATTCTATTGTAACTTGAAAAAAGTTCGGATGAAAATATTCAATTGGTTTATAATATAATAGTCAAAAATTGGTGAAATTAATATTTGGGTTGCTGCTTGCATTCATATCCTAAGTGCCTCAGCTAGTTAACGTTCACTCACGAGGCATAAGGTTTCTATAAATTCTTCTAAAGAATGAAAGCGAAAATCGTATTTGTCAAAACTAAGTTCAATATTCAATAACAATAATTACACTGAGAAGCAAAATTCACTGTTTTGACTATTGAATTAGATTTGACAATTTGAAATATTTTGGATACGCTGAATATGAAATTTTACTCGGTTTTGCTTTATCAGATCCTGATTTTGCTCAACACCCATCATTTTGTTTTTCTCAATACTCGTTAAGTCTTTTTTCCTTATATATTATGCAACTTGTTGTTTATCTAGGTATTTTTACTTGGTATTAGTGTATTATATACTTTTATATGTAACAGCCTGAAGTATTTTTTTAATTTTGTGATTTTTAACCCATTTTAATATCAGCTAAACAAAAAATAAAAATATTGAGTTAAGTTATTAAGCTAAAAATATAACAGAATGCTATAATTTTTTCGAACGTTCCTGTTTTCTGTAGAATATTTTAGATGGACAACTAAAATATATAAAAGCGAGTTAATCAGCCGATTCAATCAGACAGCCATTCAGTTAATTAAGTTTGGGAATTCACAAAATTTTGAATTGGCATATGATTTTAGTGAGCAATTTTGTCATTGTGATTTAATTGTTGATTTAATTAGACCTAACTTATATTGAACCAAGTCATCCGTGTTTCTAATTTAATTTCATAGATTGTAAGTACCTGTTTCATAATAAGCTCTTATTTAAACCAATTTTTGTGTTTATATTGCAGAACTTCTTAAATTTATATGAATTAGGGTCTTTAAATACCTTTAGAAATTGGCAGAATAGTCAAGCAATATATCATCAAACACCAGGAAATTAAAATGCAAAAAACAAACATAATTCCTTTTGTTTTCTATGTGCAAATGTTACATAGTCCACGTAGACGAGGAAAATATAACTGACTTCGTAAAAAAAAAATTACATAGCTTACTTTACCATAAAACTCGGGGACCATGATAAGTTACGGGCTTCACATGAAGCCTGCACTCTATGTATTGAAAAACTAACATTGGACGAAGCGATCAGATTTTAAAATACCATTAAGATTTCTCATGATGAGTTCATTATGCAATAAAACTACATAATTTAATCACTACTATACTGTAACTTACCTAACTGTCATTGTAACTTAGTTATATTAAAAAAAAAAATTTAAATGTTTATAAGAATCTGAAATATTGCATAAGATTGAAAAATATAGAAATGTTAAATCTTGGGGAAATAAATTTTCTTAAAGTTCATTAAAAAAAATCTCTTCGCTGTATAATTTTTTCCATATCAGGTGTGAAGAGTGCCTACTAAATATGAGACCGTTTGCTACTTTTGTTTTGTCAACAATTTGAGCTTTACTTAGAAAAATAAACATTGTATCGAATGTTTGACACGGCGATACAACCTGTGAAATATTCAAATGAGGGAATTAGTTTAAGATGTCCGTGAAAATATTGTTTTGCACTCTGTGGAGTCACACAATTTCGACATCTTTTCTGGAATTTCAGCCATTAATTGATCAAATTAGGTATAGTACTTTGCTCAATCAACATCTAATATTGAGAGCTCGAAACTCCCCACTCCTCCCAGATATTTATTATCAACATCTTCAGATGTAGGCCTGTTTTTGGAATGGTTATTGGTGGCTTATGTTTATTTACCAAAGACTTTCTTCATCCAACATCGTAGTATGCAATAATGTTTTTACCACCGGTAATCTTTACTCTCGAAAAAAATATGTTCTTTTTGTTACATTTGAGAGATAATCTCAGATAGAAATACTATTAACTTTACCATTAAAATAAAAAAAAACATGTTAAAAAAACAATCAACAATGGAATTGTATAGAAAATAAATTAAAACTTCCTCTTTCAGAATATACGTCATAAATATCGATCACTTTTATTACGAAATCAAACGCCACTTATTAAAAAACTACCAACTTGTTTCAACTTAAGATAAGAGTAACACTTTCAAAAGGATGTGTTACTAAATTATAAGTAAGATGAAAAAAAATAGTGCTCGATACAAAAGTAAACTTGTAGAGAGAATTATATCCTTAAAAACTAAGAGGCTGAAACGATGCAACCGTATTTTCAACCATAATAGGTATTACTAGGCAGTACCTCCAACGTATTCGCTGGTGACAACATTAATATCATAAGTCACTACTTAGGTTACATATTATGTACATGTGTCCTCTGTGTGTACTCAATGAAATTTCTTGGACTTTCAGACCAGTAAATGTTGTTAAAACTGTTTATTATAAACAGCATTTACTTAACTTATAAATAAGAAATATATTGAAAGAATTGTCAGATTTAGTCCATTTCATAATATATATATATATATATATATATATATATATATATATATATATATATATATATACATGAAAATTAAGACGCTAAGAGGATGCAACCGTAGTTTCAGCCATAATAGGTATCATCAGTTTGTATCTCCATCGTATTGGCTGGTGACAACTAAGATATAGACAGTCACTACTTAGGAGGAGGAAGAGTATGAAGAATATATATATATATATATATATATATATATATATATATTTATATATATATATATATTACATGTTGGTATATAGCCAGGGTGGATCCTCGTAATATTAGTTATTAAAACTGATCCACAGAGACCTCGATGTATTTATTATTACAGAGCAAGTGTATTATTAACAGCAAAATAATTAAATAAATAAAATAAGCTCAACATACATGACAATCGATTTCAAGCCGTTCTGTACACGGCTATCAGTTAGGGGCTGATGATAGCCACGTACACACACACACACATATATATATATATATATATATATATATATATATATACAGGTAACTATACTATACTCGTTTCGAAAAACCTTCGAATTTTTGATTTGCCAATAATCAAATCAATCCCGAAGGAAAAAAGTTTTTAAAAAAAGAAAGAGCTAGAAACATGAAAGTCTGTCGAAAAAAATCGCACAGATACAGGTTTGAAGCCCAAAGATAAAAACCCGACACGAGTAAACAACTAACTAACAAAAGCGCTCAATACAACCGTAGAGCAGACCTAGATAAACCTATTGAGCCAGACAAACCTACCCAGGTTTCACCTAAACGGATCGTCAAGGAAAATATATATTCCCTGACGATCCGTTTAGGTGAAACCTATTTAGGTTTGTCTGGCTCAATAGGTTTATCCATCTATCTATCTATCTATCTATCTATCTATCTATCTATCTCTCTCTCTCTCTATATATATATATATATATATATACATATATAATAATACAAATATACATATATACTAATACAAATATATATATAATAATACAAATATATATATATAATAATACAAATAACAACTTATGTAATTGTAGGAATCCGAATAATTGTCCACTAAAAAATAACTGTGGGATTGCTCCTGTAGTCTATCTTAGTACTATTTCAACAATTGAAAATCCAAATATAAAGAAGTTTTACATTAGTAGCACCATGAAAACATTCAAGGAGCGCTGGCGGGGGCATATGCAATCCTTTAATCACAGTGAATATAGGCACATGACTTCATTATCCAAGTATTTTTGGAATCTAAAAGAAAAGAACAAAACACCTACGGTTAAATGGAGTTTGGGTAAGAAATAACTCCCTATATGCCCCATGTTACCTATGCCTTAATGAAAAATTTGAAATTATTAGATTTAAAAACAAGGCTGATCTCTTAAATCAAAGATATGAACTTACAGTTAATTGTAAACACCGTTATAAATTTAACTTAGTGTAGGGGTCGTATACTTTAAATGATAATGATATGTCGCTGTAATTTTAATAGATTAGTATTTTTATTGCATGATGGTCATACTTACGATATAAATGTGTATTGTTTACCTGCATAGTGTTATTAGTGTTGGTGTATATGTGTATATATTTATTTATGTGTTGGTTAGAGTATTTGCACTGAGGAATGTGTAGGTTTGAATATAAGTGTATTTATATGTTTTTTTATATGTATGTGTGTGTGTGTTGTGTATATATATATATGTGTGTGTATATATATATATAATGTGGGAAGGTATGGTAGATTAGAAGAGAAAAGGTTAATAATTGTTGATGTATATGTTTATGTGTGTGCCTATATATGTATGTGTGTATGTATATATATGTATATGTGTGTATATGTGTGTATGTGTGTATATGTATATATATATATGTATATATGTAAATATATATATATATATGTATATATGTATGTGTGTATATGTATGTATGTGTGTGTATGTGTATATATATAAATATGTATATGTGTATGTATGATCACATCGCGGCGGTATAATGGTTGGCAAGCATGGTTCGCTAGATCAATTGCGACTGAGTAATGAGTTCCTTCCTCACTGTGTGCCCCCTAATTTCGGCTTTGTGCCACGATATATTTGTATATATATGTATGTGTGTGTGTATGTGTGTATGTATGTGTATATATATATCTGTGTGTGTATATATGTATATATCTGTATGTATCCTATTTTATTGTGTATGTATATTTATATTTAAGTATATTTCTGTTTGTATGAATGTGTTTATATATTTGTATGTTAGGGTATATGTATATTGGTGTGTGTTGGCATTTGAATGTATATTTATGTATCTATATGTTAGTACGTTTATATATGTATTTGGTTGAGTGTTGTTGTATTTTTATGTATGCATGTATATATTGGTAGTTGTTATTGTAGATAGATATATTTATATATATGTTTATTTGTAGATATGTATGTATGTGTGTATATATATTTATGTATGTTTGTGGATGTATATGTGTGTGTTGGCACCTATTATGTACGAGTTTGTTTGTGTGTATGTGTGGGTATGGAAACTTTAGTATGTCATGACTGTTTTATATGTGAGTATGTGTGCATAAAAATGTGTGTATATATGTGTGTATTTATGTTTATATGTATATGTGTGTACATGTGTACTTGTTATCATAGATATGTATATGTGCGTATATGTTTATGTTTATATATTTATTTGTATGTATTTCTGTATGTATATGTATGTATATAGTGTATGTTTATGTGTGTTAATTTGTGTTTGCTGCCGCGTGTATATATATATATGTATCTGTGGGTTTCTTTTTCTGTTTTCTTTGTTTTTATCCTGTTTTCCCAAATATATAATGAAACTATTATCAACTTATATGATTAATATATATTTTTTATTGATATTTATGGTTTTGGAATTTTTCGTTTTAATATGTTAAATAATATTATTTTTAACCATTTTTTCTTTGTATATTTGCTCCCTTAAGTTATAATTTGATAAGTGGTTAGCATTTATTTAATGATACTTTAAGTCTGAAATATTTATTGGTTGTGGTATCTGATTGTCTATGTCATTGTCTGTGGATGTGTGTACGTGTATCTATCGGTGTCTATGTGTATGTAGAGTGTATTCACATTTAACTGTGTGTGCGTATAGGTGTTGTATTATCTTGAAAGTTGAAAATGTTTCAAATTTCAAGTTTTAATTAAGGAGTAATTAGATATTCGCTGAGGTTTTTTTTTTTTTTAGTTGAGGGATACTGAGTGTATAAGGCATGTGCTTTTCGTCATGGCTTGTTAGTCGCTTTCAGATTCTCTTTGCACATAAGACATTTCCAATATTCACGCCTGGTAAATTCTCATAATTCACAATTCTTATGCAATATTCTTGAAATAGAATTCCTGTCCTCAGTCACAAAATGGTAACTATCATATTTCTGAAGATAACATTTGATGTAATCTAAAAATGAATGTAGGCGCGAATTATTATTTCGTCTGATTTACTTTAACTGATTAAAACTTATTCCTTCAATTATTTAAAACAAAATATTCATTTTGTGTGATCATAGCATATTTTCTTTATGATTGAACCTTAGGAATCCCAGATTTGATGACAGAATTTGAAAATTTTCATGTCTTAATTTAGGTTCGTTGTTCCAAGTGAAATTGTGATTCATGCTGAGGTTCAGCTTTTATGCAATATGAAATGCTGCAGTCATAAACTTTTCGTTTTGACGTACAGAATTTGGACAGGGCGAAGAAAGGTTTAAGGATGCTTTTTAGTGGCTTAAAGACTCTGTTTCCTTTGCAGATAAGCCAATTGCCCAGCACTTTTGCAAGTTCTTTTTTTGTTTCAGGAAATTTCTGGTTTACATTAAGCAATATTTAATAAAACATCGAGAAAATAATAAACTAATATTTTTAGACAAGCAATACAAAATTTTCCGTATTCAATTCTAGTAAATATTCATAGCCCACGACTTGTATATCATATTTTTGAAACCGATTGCCTGTTCTCCTTCGCAAAATGACATCTCGTTTATGATGTTAAGTTAGCATTTGATGTAATCAAAGATGAATGTATGCGCGAATTACCTTTACTCTGAACTTATTCCTTTAATTATATTTATTCTTTTCAGCATACAAGTATGTGCCGTGGTTACGGAAGAAAATAACATAACTCTAGAAATGATTTTACATGGATATTCGACAATGAATCTTTTGTCTCATCATAATGAAAAGAAAATATTGAAATAAATTCTTTCCTGAATGTATATTTTCTGTTGTATAATTATTTTGGAGGTGATGCCATTTGGGAGAAGAGTTTTCTCTGGAATGTGTGACTGAATTCAGAAAGCCCTTCTTTAAGTGAGATTTATACAGATCTTACATTCTTTAAAGGAAATGCAAATATGTTCGGTAGATGTAACTTATGTCTTTCACTCAAACACACACACACCAATCACCAGCGTCCCATTGAACAAACGTTCCGATAATACCAACTTCTGTAAGACCAACTAGAATTAGAGGACACAAACATACAGATATTTCATCATCCCATTATCATCTTCAAGAATTAGATACACGTACACTAGTAGACAGACACAAAAATATTTGCTAGTATACTGACGCGCACATACACATCAGAATCACGTGTGGTGTGCCTTTCCAATAAATAACAAACACTGCATATCTCAAAGTACGAGAACTTTCTCTTCCATAACGCAATTCCTATAATTTCTGAAGAAGTTTAAACAATAGTGAAACACGTTAAAATTATAACTATTTTCTATTTGTTCTTTATTTTATCATTCTGCTGTGGGTAAAGAAAGAATTAATTTCGAGATTACAATGGAATCCCTTAAAGCATAAAACTCGTAAGTTTACAATCATATATTTGCTATATGAACAAATACAAAAAAAAATAGATGAAAACAATATAGTCCTATCCAGGAAGGACAGTCTACTAATCCTTATAATCCTACTAATCCTACTAACCTGTAACGAATTAAACAAGAAAAATCAGAACCCAAATGACAAACGAAATAAAATTACGTAAAAATCTTGCAACTACCCACCAAAAATAATGGAATAGATCTCAGAATCATTTAACCGTAAGTTATCTGAAAGTTTTTCTAAAACCATCTCCAAAGAAGCCATTAGTATTTAAAAAAAACGAAAATATTTACGATAACATTCATGTAAACACCACACAACATAAAATGCACTATACAGAAGAAAGTAAAATAAAAAAAACTATAGGAAAAATATTAATTAAACCCATGCAAAAGCAGTTCCTCCAATCAAAGTCTAGCCACAAGATATTCAACAGAAAAGAGTAAATATCAGCTACAGTGGCATTGAAAATATGACATAAATAAGAAAGAAGTACGTACAATAAAAACTAAGAAATGACTCGAAGAAATCAATCCATTACAGAAGAAAGCACGGACGTATCTTAAATGACAATTTCTTTTTAAAATATCAGCAGATAATGAAGAAATCTATACATAGAAGTAACTGAAGGAGGCTGGAAATAGAATCTACGAACACAAAACGTACTTTATCAAGTAATAATTACGCGAACAGTACAACACTTTATAAAACATATATGCGAACGTAAAACAAACACTAAAAGACACCAAAAATATAATGGAAAATAAGAACAACTACATTAGTCTAGCACAATAAATCGAAAACATATACGCACTGTCAGAAGGAGAAAATAATTATAATCACCTTCCCAGACAAAACCAATTAGCAAATAGACGATCAAACTTTTCATAAAATGTAGGCACAAAAACAGATTTTTACTACGTTACTTAAAAATTGAAAATTGAAATCGAATATCTGTAAAACATCATCAAGAAAAATGCAGATAATGTAATATAAATTAGAAAAAAAAACAATATGTAAACTAAACAAATATGATATTCAATTCCCTTAAGGAAAATTGAATAAAACTTTAAAATAGGTAAGTAAATTAAAACATTTATGTAACAAATGAATAATAAACAAATTAACAAATCACACATAAACACATGTAAATTGAATAATAGCAATCATCAACAAATAATGAATAAATACAAAATACATTAAGCAATCAATAATAAATAATGGATTACTTGCTAAAAACAACACAACAGCTACAAATAAGTACTTTTCGGATCCACAATTATTTCTACTTCATAGCCCTTAGAATAACAACATACAATAAACCGGAAATAACTGGCAATGCTAACAACAATGACCCGTTGTTCAGCATATATAAATAATCGATTCAACACTCCACATGGCCTGACGATTGCGTCCAAGATTGAAACCAAATTTCGTCACGTTGTGTTCATCTCAGTTTCCACTTTTAAATTATATACGCACTATGGTTGATAATGCACAATTTTACCAATATATATATTGTTGTGGCCTGGTTAGGGCCAGAAATAAAAAAAACGAAGAGTAGAATTGAATTAAACAAATATATTAACGGAAACAGTAATATAAACATATAAAAACGAGAGTGTTACAGCAAGAATGTTCGGTCCGACTGTCAGAGCTGAAAACTTTCCCCAAAACAGCAGTACATGCTCCTATTTATAACTGGGAGAGTCCATGCGTGTCTGGGTAAATTATCATAACATATATATATATATATATATATATATATATATATATATATATATATATAGAGAGAGAGAGAGAGAGAGATAGATAGATAGATAGATAGATAGATACATACATACATACACACACACACACACACACATATATATATATATATATATATATATATATATATATATATATATATATAAAGGAAGGCATATGCACTTCGGATGTAAAATGACGTCATGCAAATACTGTTTCTCCTTTTTTCACCCCATGGACGACAGTAAAACACTAAAAGGTACAAGAGAATAAGAAAAAAAAAGAAAAGTATTATAAAGGAACTAGAATAGATAAAAGAAGAGGAATCAAGAAGACTTTAGATAACGATTGGTATTGCATTTAATTTTTTTTAAATCAAAGTAGGCTGAAAAGCAAAAAGTTGAAAGAAATTTCCGCAAGCGAGAAGAAAATGTTAGCATCGAATTTATGATTGAATTCAATTCAACTGTATATTGAGGGGAGCTGAAATTCGTTAAAATCTAGGTGTCATGGAAGAATGTTTATCAGAACACGTACCATAAAATTATAGAAAAGTCAGATTGAAGTTAAATTGCGGCAGTGAGAATGTGAGTGAAGCCGAGTCGTCAAGTCAGGACCAATAAAATTGCAGATCCTTTCTTGGATTTTATCAAACATCTGTCTGTAGAAGGATCATCAAACCATATATGTCAGCAATACTCAAAGCATGGATGAATGGTAGACTTATAAACAGGTAACCAATTTTCCTAGTAGCTGACTAAGGAACTGATTCAATACAGTAGAACCACGGATCATTAATTTAATTCGTTCTTGAAGGCTGTTCGTAAGCCGAAGTGTTCGTATGCCGAAACTATTTTCTAATAAGAATCATTGTAAAGAAAAAAGTCACTGTCTATTATTCCGTTCGTGTTAACTCGGTTCGGCCATGTTGTTCGAGAACCGAAATTTTGTTCGCTATTCGAGAGATTTTCATCTCGAATTTTCTGTCCGAAAACCGATTTGTTCGACATGTGAGACGTTGGAGAAGCGAGGTTGCACTGTATAATATTTCCACTTCATGTCAGAAGAGAACGTTAAATCGAGGTAACTTAATGAGTCATTCACTTTAGTGCTTAGCATCAGTCATGCGGATAGAAAGCAGAAAGACTGAATCAGTTATAACATTCATCCAGAAATACCATAATCTTTCCACTAGTGAAGAAGAATGGTATGCCAAAGTCTGTCGAATATTTTCGAGATATCAAATGCAATAGGCCAAGATTCACCATTTTTATCTAAAGATTGACAGATATTTTTTTTATCTAAAGATTGACAGATATTTTTGCCATAGCTTTTAATATATCAGCAGTTGACTTAGAGAAGCAAAAGCGATACTGTTTATCTGATGGATGTCCTTGTGAGGTGAGATGCTTAACAAATTCAGAGTTCATCAGAACCTCTAAGTACTTTGGCAAATACAAGTAGAAGAATCAGGCGGTTCACCTGCGTTTTTAAAGACAGAGGGGGATTTCAAACAAACAGGGAAACAACGGAATGTCAGGCATTTATTGTATAGTTTAGAGAGAATAAATAATAGGATGCAGTTCAAGTCCATATTTTTTAAGGACTATTATACAGGTACCATCAGGTCCATATGCTTTATAGAGATCCAGTTTAGAGATGATAAGAGAAAAGATAGAAGGCCTTATATTCATATCACTCAAAAGAGCTTCAGTTCTAATTAGAAAGTCAGGCAAGGATACTTCACATGAATCAAGAGTAATGTCGGAAGAGAATCTAAGAGCAAAACATTATTTTTTACTATCAGAACATGTTAGTACCTTTAACTGACTGAAGAGAAAAAGTATGGAGAATTACTCTTATTTAATACACTATTACAGAACCGACAGTAATCACGAGAGACAAAGTTATTAAAGGTTATTCGGTGCCTCATTCTATCAGCAGACAAAGACATAGACCCTTCGAGTTTTAAGGTTATCATAGTGTATTTTCTTTTCATCAGATTCAAAATTCAAATCAACAAATATAAACACTTGAAAGAAAAATAAATAACTAAATGTAAAAAAAATACCGACGACGCTTCTACAATGAATACAAAAGGCGGAAAAGTACAATTTTAAGAACGCCACAAAAATGGTTCATTTAGAAATGATTGGATTCAATACAATAATTCGAAGAATGGCTTCCACTGCAACGGGTTTCGTGTTTGTTTTATATTTCTTTATGGAACCTTAATGTTTGTCTTTGTATTTCTATGAAATAAATGAGCATTTCTATTTTAAAGTGTCTTTAGATTGTTATTGATAGATCCTTACGAAGAGAAAGAGGAGAGATTTTGCCCCTGTATATATAGCATGTATGGTCTTCGATCTAATGGTCAGAATTTGTGGAATTAATGAATGCAGCTCGTGAAATATGTTTATATTAATTATTCAGTATCCTTATATAAAACTGAATTTGTTTGCTTTAAGGTTTCTCTTCATTTGTGTAAATATTGTCCAACATTTACTGGAATAAGTACACTGAAATAATTGCAGAATTTTCACTATTGAAGACTTTGGACAAAATTCGGATAAGATGAGGAAAGGTTTCAGATGCATACATGTCGTCACGTGACGCCGCTTGCAGATAAAGTATTTATAAAGTCGCTTTGTGCTTAATGGGTTACTTGCTTGTCATCATCTATCAAATTATGCATCAATTTAGTGCTGTCAAATGAGTATCACATCCGATAAACCTTAGGGTCTTTATAGAATACATGTCTTAAACCATAGGTTCTTAACAGAATGAATGTCTTAAACCTTAGAGTCTGATCAGAATACATGTCTTCTGTCACAACATGGCGACCATCACATTTATAGAGTTAAGCTTACATTTGATGTTATCTAAATGTGAACGTATGTGTGGATTATCATTATTGCTCATGTTTTACTTGGTAAAAATCGAAGAATTTATTTTTATTTGTTCAGGATCCAAGAAACTGCTGTATCTCATGGCGCTATAATTCATATCAAAAGTATTTTGTAATGGTCAGTGTTTTTTTTATGATTAACTCAAAGTGATTTTTAAGTCTCATCAATAAATTCTTTCCTGTATGTTTGTTTTGGTCATAAAATTATTTGGGACTTAAGACTTTTTGGGAGGAGTGTATTCCTTCTGGAAAATGAGAATGATTTCCGAAAATACATAGATTTTATTTTTTAAGCATTTTGCCCCAAGCAACGCGGAGGTGCCACTAGCACGCAGGAAGTTACAGAGAGTGGGAGGAAGAATAAAAAGACGTGATAGAGGAAAGGATGAAGAGAAAGACGGGGAATAGATCAACGTATCTGAAGATGTCGATTGATATTGCATTTGAATAATTAAAGATTATAGCTATCAGGGAAGCAAGTAAGAGGAAGGGAATTCCACAGACAGGAAGTGAAATACATGAAGATATTGGAGTAGAAGATACGACTACATTTAACAGTTTCGACAGTGAAAGGGTGGGACTGAGATGCCAACCTAGTAGCACGCTTAGATAAAAGAGAAGTGAAAATGTGATAATCGATTTTATAATTACGATTTGTTAGAATGAAAATTAACTTCCTGTAGAGTTGAGACATGTTGAATAATTAAGAATTATAACATATTTTCCATTACATTCTCAGTATCCTCCTGTAGAATCGCATTTCTGTTGTTTCAATCTTTGCCGTGTCCTACCCGTGGGATAATCGCATATTATCCATAGTAATTTCAATAGGGTAGTAAGAGGTTAGCGACGGTTCGTCTGTGGTTTAAGAGTTGCAGGGTGATAAACCATTCTTCATTCACAGGGCTGCGATAATCGTTCCATTTGAGGTCTGGAGTTAGCTCTTGGTACAACAGATGTGTGATTCTTGCTTTATTTTGAAGATATTGAATTATATATATATATATATATATATATATATATATATATATATATATATATATATGTATCTATGTGTGTGTGTGTGTGTGTGTGTGTGTGTGTGTGTGTGTGTGTGTGTGTGTGTGTGTAAGCAAATATATGGATATAAATCCGACAGTATGAAAGAAAAATACAGAAAAAACAAAAATCTGAATATGCAATTATGTAGTATTAATATTAATATAAAGTCGACGTCGGACGTTTCGGTCTATTTAAGACCATCTTCATGGACATTTTCATTTAAACATAATTAACATTAGAACTTATAAAAATTTAACACAAAAGACGATGGACATAAGAGCCCAACTGATCCAAACAGATAACTGAAATTTTATACAGATCAGCGTTCCGTTTAAGTATGATCATGTAGTCGTCACGTGGGCGATGTTATTAAAACGTATTCGAAGATGATTTCCAAAAAATTAAAATGTTAAAAAGTCGATTGAAAAATTTTGTCTAAACAGTTCAAGAAATCTCTTCCGTTGATGTCGGAATACGTAGTGATCAATAGGTTCTTATTTCATCAACAAGCTTGAAGTCCTTCCCCTTACAAGGCAAATCAAAAAATGATTTCAAAAACGATGGAACAGTTCTAAAAAACAGTTCGATAATAAATCCATTAGTTACTTGATCAATAGATTCTATTATTCTCGTCCAAGCTTGAGGTCTTCCACGTTATAAAGTAAATTCAGGTTTGTATTTCCAGTGGACAGTATGTAAGCAAATATATGGATATAAATCCGACAGTATGAAAGAAAAATACAGAAAAAACAAAAATCTGAATATGCAATTATGTAGTATTAATGTTAAAATAAAGTCGACGTCGGACGTTTCGGTCTATTTAAGACCATCTTCATGGACATTTTCATTTAAACATAATTAACATTAGAACTTATAAAAATTTAACACAAAAGCTTTTAACATTATTTTAACATTAATACTACATAATTGCATATTCAGATTTTTGTTTTTTCTGTATTTTTTTCATCATATATATATATATATATATATATATATATATATATATATATATATATATATACTATGTATAAGAGAATTCACTTAGTTATATTAATATAAAGCAGAAATAAGTTAGAACTATAGTAGCCGGAATGATTAGCTTGATAATTTGTTCAAAGATTTTGAGTTGCGAAAGTGTTCAGGGTGCTAATTTTGTTGTAAATAGAACAATTGTTGAGAAGGTGAGATTTTTTGATGAATTCGGATTTGATAAATGATTGACGACACGAATAAACTATTGTTATGTTTTTTTTTATGAATCTTAATGCATAATGTTTTTCTTTTAATAACTGGGACATGTTACAATTATATTTTGAAGCAGTAGTCGTCCTAAGACTTTATTCTAAATTGTATAGTTTTCCCTGTTGGCTAAATTCTATTTTATCGACAATCACGACCTACTTCTTGGAGAATATTAAACTATTGGATGAGGTAGGCTACATTATCTCCTTCAATACTGTTGTCACATTTTATTCTTTACTTTAGAAAATCAGTTTGCATCTTTAATACTCTTTGAAATTTATCAACCTATCTCTTGTAAAAGACATATCCCGAAAACTATTCGTTCAGATAAGCTGCATTATCACCTTGAATACTTCTGTCATCTTGGAACATGGCAACAATACATTGGGTCCACTTCTTCCTGGTGATTATTCCGCAGCTTACGTACTTTTAGCCGAGTTCGTAAAATATTTTTCTCCATTGAATTACAATAAACCGAACTTTCTCTCGTCATTCGAATGCGTATGAGGCAAATATTCTTACGTGTTGAAATTTTTATGAATGAAAATTCGGAATTAGGATAAACGATTTAAGCCACTAGCAGAATGTTTGTTGTTCAGTGTAAAATTGATTGATTGATTTGTTTTTACGGCTTATCAACCCTTTGTTGGTTATTTAAAGCCAGTCAATTCATTTGATTTTAATAATATTTTTCAAGATAATAATGTTTTTTTACTGATACAAGTTCTACATAACTGAGGGTAGAAGAAACACGATGTTTCTTAACTTCGTTTATCGTAGGAGAACCGGCGTCTCAACGTGATATGACCATATTAAAATCTCAAGTCGGAAGAGTAATATTTGTTGCTTAATGATTTGTTTTTACGGATTATCAACCTTTTCTAGGTTATTTAAAGATAGAACATATTCTAGATTATGATAATATTTAGAGTTAATAATGATTTTTCTGATACAAGTTCTACTAATTAACCCATAGCTGTGGGGGAAGAGGTGGATTCATAGCTTTCTCAAAGGTATATGCGCATGTAAATATAACGAAACTGGCTGGAATTGAAACTCGGGTCTTTGAATTCTCATTCTGAGCCGTTACCCATTACACCACCTGCACACCCAAACTTAGTGCCCCAGGTGTTTACCCATCTAGGGATTGATTGGGCTCGACAGGTGTATATTAGTCCTGAGTAGGGTTTGCATTATTGTCAGTAATGTCTCTGTCTCTATCTATGCCTCCTTAATATTATTATTAGCAAAAATGTTTTATTTATAGAAAATATTCGTTAACATTCTGAAGCATTCATATCTTCATATTTTATACATTTTTCCTTTCCTATGATTAATAATCGCCTCAAAGAAACTGAAAAATTGGCAAAATAGCGAAAAATACTGGGAAGAATTATAAAAAGATATTTCCCAGTAAATAAAACAGTAATATCTATTCTTATAATGAAATATTCTAATCAATTTTCCTTGCAGCGAAGTCAGCACCTGCTATCGTACGAACGGAATACATTTAGGGACATCTTTATAAAATGTGTGAATAAAATATTTAAAATTGTTGCTGTTGTGTTTTTTATTAAATGTTTTCGCCTGTGACAGTCATCATTGATAAATGAATGCTGTCCGTATCAAGGACAATTCAAATTAATGAAAATATACGTGATTCGATTTTCAATATTGTAGACATTATTCTCGCATTTTTATGGAACTCTCATTTAAAATTAATTAAAATATATTCATTTCAGTTTATTTGTTTGATATATCTTATTTCGGGAAAAAGATCTATTTTGTAAAGTTGAAAGCAAATAAACTTATTCTTAAATCGTAATATCATGGCTCAAACAATCATTCGTATATAAATACACATCGAAAATACATTAACATATGTACCTCCGCGAGATCGCTAAAAAAAAGAGCATAGCATGAAGAAAAAGACACCCAACTTGACGAAAACAAAATGTTATCGTCTAAATGTTTATGTTATCATTAGGAAGAAAGGTCAAAGTATTTTGGGGTTATTTTTTTACATTTTTTAATCGTTCCTAGCAGGTCCGAAATTTTCTTTAAATATCTTGTTTTTTTTTAAGTCAGCAAAATTGGCCATTTTTTTCATTTTTAAAACAACTAAAAATCTCCCTTTGAAATCCTTTTAAATAACAATTATCATCTTTTCAAAACTTATTTTAATAAAATCAGAAATTATAATGTTTATTTAAAATTTTTTGAACCAAGCTTAACTTAGCTTCTGCGCCGAAAAGATGTAATTTGAAAATAAAACAAAGCAGGTCATAACCTTTTGCGTCACTTGACAGGTGATGAATGACATATTGACGGATTACGTGAGGATAATTTGTTCTACGGAAGGAGAAAAGTGAAATTATTTAGATTTAAGTAAACAAATTATTTACATCGTTATTTTTAATGAAAACATTCACCGCTCTAAAGTTTGTTTGTTTTTTGTACTTAGCTTTCACCTTTACGTTTACGATGCTTTATGGAAAATATATTATAAAGAAATTAAAATAAGACTGTTAAGACTGAGATTAAATTTCATAAGAAAGGTATCTAATTGATTTATAGGTAACTTTATTGTGATATTTTATCAGAAGTGTACATAAAATACTATAATTTTATATACATTTACTACATTTTACTGTGTTTTTTGTATTTCCTTTCATTTTATTATTAATTTTGATATTTCATTTATGGAAAAATGACATAACTGAGATTAATATAAAGATAAGATCATATAAATTTCATAAGATGATACTGACACTTGTAGGTACCCTTCTCAGTTGAAATTGAAAAATCAAATTAACTTCTCCACACGTGTTTCGCAAAAGTAAAGGCCTTAACAGCGGAGAACAATGCTTAACTCAAATAACGCAACTTCAATGGATTCTGGTTGGTCTTCCTTACTTTATAATTACAGCCTGATTATAAACAGAAAATTACATTTCTTAATTACTGCGGGTCTTCTGATTAGTCAAAACGATACAATTTACAGCGCGCTAAAAATCTCATAAGGATACTTACAAAAGCGGATGCGGCTTTTAGCTAATTTCTAATGTTTTAACAACTTAAATGTAAAAATCTATTATAATTAAAGAAATAAGAAGTAATTGTATTAAAAATTCATTTTTTATCAAAAATTTTTTTTGCTTTCAGAAAATATTGTCTATAGTCATAAAAACAACTAAAAGCAAATAAAAGTATTTGAAATTAAATAATATCTTAGTTTTATTGAGTTTTATATGTTAAAATTCAGAGCTGATTTTCAGTTAGGGGCATCCAATTAAAAACAAAAAAGAAGGATTTACATTCCTAAAAGCCTTGGGCTTTTAACTATTGTAATCACTAAACCTGGCGCGATCGAATTTCTAGCTTTTTCATAAAATTAGTTATGGTGGGGTAATAAATATTAAAAAAATTATTTCTGCCATGATTTAATATAAAAAACCATATTTATGATAATTTTCGATCATCTGTGAATAGTTACTGAAAGTTTCATTAACATCAGACAATTATTTTTTTTATTTTTGCAAGATTTTCCAAATGAATGTTTGTCACAGAAAAAAAAGAAACGGGCTAAAAATTGTCTATGTTATTTTTCTAGTTCCGACTTTACGACTCGGCTTCACTCACTTTCTCACAGCCGTAATTTAGATTGAATCAGCCTTTTTTCTATTTAGATTGAATCAGCTTTTTCTATAATTTTTGATGGTAAATCATCATAATGAACATTCTTCCATGACACCTAGATTTTAACGAATTTAAGCTCTCATCTAAAATATTTACTATTATACTGACGCACACACGCGCCCACATACACATCAGAATATCACAAAGCAAAAACACCAAGAAGGATCTTCAATTTTATTGAAACTCACTTGACGACTCGGCTTCACTCACTTTCGCACGGCAGTAATTTAGATTGAATCTGCCTTTTCTATAATTTTATGGTAAATCATCTAATGAACATTCTTCAATGACACCTAGATTTTAACGAATTTAAGCTCTCATCTAAAATATTTACTATTATACTGACGCACACACGCGCCCACATACACATCAGAATATCACAAAGCAAAAACACCAAGAAGGATCTTCAATTTTATTGAAACTCACTTGACGACTCGGCTTCACTCACTTTCGCACGGCAGTAATTTAGATTGAATCTGCCTTTTCTATAATTTTATGGTAAATCATCTAATGAACATTCTTCAATGACACCTAGATTTTAACGAATTTAAGCTCTCATCTAAAATATTTACTATTATACTGACGCACACACGCGCCCACATACACATCAGAATATCACAAAGCAAAAAACACCAAGAAGGATCTTCAATTTTATTGAAACTCACTTGACGACTCGGCTTCACTCACTTTCGCACGGCAGTAATTTAGATTGAATCTGCCTTTTCTATAATTTTATGGTAAATCATCTAATGAACATTCTTCAATGACACCTAGATTTTAACGAATTTAAGCTCTCATCTAAAATATTTACTATTATACTGACGCACACACGCGCCCACATACACATCAGAATATCACAAAGCAAAAACACCAAGAAGGATCTTCAATTTTATTGAAACTCACTTGACGACTCGGCTTCACTCACTTTCGCACGGCAGTAATTTAGATTGAATCTGCCTTTTCTATAATTTTATGGTAAATCATATAATGAACATTCTTCAATGACACCTAGATTTTAACGAATTTAAGCTCTCATCTAAAATATTTACTATTATACTGACGCACACACGCGCCCACATACACATCAGAATATCACAAAGCCATTGAACTTTTAAAACACCAAGAAGGATCTTCAATTTTATTGAAACTCACTTGACGACTCGGCTTCACTCACTTTCGCACGGCCGTAATTTAGATTGAATCTGCCTTTTCTATAATTTTATGGTAAATCATCTAATGAACATTCTTCAATGACACCTAGATTTTAACGAATTTAAGCTCTCATCTAAAATATTTACTATTATACTGACGCACACACGCGCCCACATACATCAGAATATCACAAAGCAAAAACACCAAGAAGGATCTTCAATTTTATTGAAACTCACTTGACGACTCAGAATTTATTCAATCAAATTTTATGCAAAATCTAATGAACATTCCAAGAAGGATCTTCAATTTTATTATACTGAAACTCACATCAGACGACTCCAAGAAGGATCTTCAATTTTATTGAAACTCACTTTCGGCTCACTCTTTCGCAGTAATTTAGATTGAATCTGCCTTTTCTATAATTTTATGGTAAATCATCTAATGAACATTCTTCAATGACACCTAGATTTTAACGAATTTAAGCTCTCATCTAAAATATTTACTATTATACTGACGCACACACGCGCCCACATACACATCAGAATATCACAAAGCAAAAAACACCAAGAAGGATCTTCAATTTTATTGAAACTCACTTGACGACTCGGCTTCACTCACTTTCTCACGGCAGTAATTTAGATTGAATCTGCCTTTTCTATAATTTTATGGTAAATCATCTAATGAACATTCTTCAATGACACCTAGATTTTAACGAATTTAAGCTCTCATCTAAAATATTTACTATTATACTGACGCACACACATCAGAATATCACAAAGCCACCACAATTTTATTGAAACTCACTTGACACATCACTTTTTCAAAATGTAATTTATTCAATCAGCCTTTTCTAAATTTTTATGGTAAATCAAAAACACTTCCAGAAGGAATTTAAGCTTCAATTTTATTGAAACTCACTTATCACACGACTTCGAAACTCACTGACTTTCACTCACTTTCTCACAGCCGTAATTTAGATTCAATCTGCCTTTTCTATAATTTTATGGTAAATCATCTAATGAACATTCTTCCATGACACCTAGATTTTAAAGAATTTAAGCTCTCATCTAAAATATTTACTATTATACTGACGCACACGCGCCCACATACACATCAGAATATCACAAAGCAAAAAACACCAAGAAGGATCTTTGTTATCACAAAGCAAAGGATTTTATTGAAACTCACTTGACGACTCGGCTTCACTCACTTTCTCACGGCCGTAATTTAGATTCAATCTGCCTTTTCTATAATTTTATGGTAAATCATCTAATGAACATTCTTCCATGACACCTAGATTTTAACGAATTTAAGCTCTCATCTAAAATATTTACTATTATACTGACGCACACACGCCCCACATACACATCAGAATATCACAAAGCAAAAACACCAAGAAGGATCTTCAATTTTATTGAAACTCACTTGACGACTCGGCTTCACTCACTTTCTCACAGCCGTAATTTAGATTGAATCTGCCTTTTCTATAATTTTATGGTAAATCATCTAATGAACATTCTTCCATGACACCTAGATTTTAAAATTTAAGAATTTAAGCTCTCATCTAAAATATTTACTATTATACTGACTTTCACACACGCGCCCATTCTTCCATGACACATCAGAATATCACAAACTGCAAAAACATACACATCAGAAGGAAGAAGGATCTTCAATTTTATTGAAACTCACTTGACGACTCGGCTTCACTCACTTTCTCACAGCCGTAATTTAGATTGAATCTGCCTTTTCTATAATTTTATGGTAAATCATCTAATGAACATTCTTCCATGACACCTAGATTTTAACGAATTTAAGCTCTCATCTAAAATATTTACTATTATACTGACGCACACACGCGCCCACATACACATCAGAATATCACAAAGCAAAAACACCAAGAAGGATCTTCAATTTTATTGAAACTCACTTGACGACTCGGCTTCACTCACTTTCTCACAGCCGTAATTTAGATTGAATCTGCCTTTCTATAATTTTATGGTAAATCATCTAATGAACATTCTTCCATGACACCTAGATTTTAACGAATTTAAGCTCTCATCTAAAATATTTACTATTATACTGACGAACACACGCGCCCACATACACATCAGAATATCACAAAGCAAAAATTCCAAGAAGATCTTCAATTTTATTGAAACTCACTTGACGACTCGGCTTCACTCACTTTCTCACAGCCGTAATTTAGATTCAATCTGCCTTTTCTATAATTTTATGGTAAATCATCTAATGAACATTCTTCCATGACACCTAGATTTTAACGAATTTAAGCTCTCATCTAAAATATTTACTATTATACTGACGCACACACGCGCCCACATACACATCAGAATATCACAAAGCAAAAACACCAAGAAGGATCTTCAATTTTATTGAAACTCACTTGACGACTCGGCTTCACTCACTTTCTCACAGCCAAAGTAATTTAGATTCAATCTGCCTTTTAGATTCTATAATTTTATGGTAAATCATCTAATGAACATTCTTCCATGACACCCTAGATTTTAACGAATTTAAGCTCTCATCTAAAATATTTACTATTATACTGACGCATGCGCCCACATACACATCAGAATATCACAAAAAAACACCAAGAAGGATCTTCAATTTTATTGAAACTCACTTGACGACTCGGCTTCCTCACTTTCTCACGGCCGTAATTTAGATTCAATCTGCCTTTCCTATAATTTTATGGTAAATCATCTAATGAACATTCTTCCATGACACCTAGATTTTAACGAATTTAAGCTCTCATCTAAAATATTTACTATTATACTGACGCACACACGCGCCCACACACATCAGAATATCACAAGCAAAAACACCAAGAAGGATCTTCAATTTTATTGAAACTCACTTGACGACTCGGCTTCACTCACTTTCGCACGGCCGTAATTTAGATTGAATCTGCCTTTTCTATAATTTTATGGTAAATCATCTAATGAACATTCTTCCATGACATCTAGATTTTAACGAATTTAAGCTCTCATCTAAAATATTTACTATTATACTGACGCACACACGCGCCCATATACACATCAGAATATCACAAAGCAAAAACACCAAGAAGGATCTTCAATTTTATTGAAACTCACTTGACGACTCGGCTTCACTCACTTTCTCACAGCCGTAATTTAGATTCAATCTGCCTTTTCTATAATTTTATGGTAAATCATCTAATGAACATTCTTCCATGACACCTAGATTTTAACGAATTAAGCTCATCTAAAATATTTACTATTATACTGAGGCACACACGCGCCCACATAACATCAGAATATCACAAAGCAAAAACACCAAGAAGGATCTTCAATTTTATTGAAACTCACTTGACGACTCGGCTTCACTCACTTTCTCACAGCCGTAATTTAGATTCAATCTGCCTTTTCATCTATAATTTTATGGTAAATTTATCTAATGAACAATTCTTCCATGACACCTAGATTTTTAACGAATTTAAAACTCTCATCTAAAATATTTACTATTATACTGAATTTAGATTGAATCGCCCACTACATTTCAGAATATCACAAAGCAAAAACACCTAGAAGGATCTTCAAAATTTTATTGAAACTCACTTGACGACTCGGCTTCACTCACTATTCGCACGGCCGTAATTTAGATTCAATCTGCCTTTCCTATAATTTTTATGGTAAATCATCTAATGAACATTCTTCCATGACACCTAGATTTTAACGAATTTAAGCTCTCATCTAAAATATTTACTATTATACTGACGCACACACGCGCCCACATACACATCAGAATATCACAAAGCAAAAAACACCAAGAAGGATCTTCAATTTTATTGAAACTCACTTGACGACTCGGCTTCACTCACTTTCTCACAGCCGTAATTTAGATTGAATCTGCCTTTTCTATAATTTTATGGTAAATCATCTAATGAACATTCTTCCATGACACCTAGAATTTAACGAATTTAAGCTCTCATCTAAAATATTTACTATTATACTGACGCACACACGCGCCCACATACACATCAGAATATCACAAAGCAAAAACACCAAGAAGGATCTTCAATTTTATTGAAACTCACTTGACGACTCGGCTTCACTCACTTTCGCACGGCCGTAATTTAGATTCAATCTGCCTTTCCTATAATTTTATGGTAAATCATCTAATGAACATTCTTCCATGACACCTAGATTTTAACGAATTTAAGCTCTCATCTAAAATATTTACTATTATACTGACGCACACACGCGCCCACATACACATCAGAATATCACAAAGCAAAAACACCAAGAAGGATCTTCAATTTTATTGAAACTCACTTGACGACTCGGCTTCACTCACTTTCGCACGGCCGTAATTTTATGATTCAATCTGCCTTTTTAACCTATAATTTTATGGTAAATCATCTAATGAACATTCTTCCATGACACCCTAGATTTTAATTCGAATTTAAGAACTCTCATCTAAAATATTTACTATTATATTATACTGACGCACACACGCGCCCACATACACATCAGAATATCACAAAGCAAAAACACCAAGAAGGATCTTCAATTTTATTGAAACTCACTTGACGACTCGGCTTCACTCACTTTCGCACGGCCGTAATTTAGATTCAATCTGCCTTTCCTATAATTTTATGGTAAATCATCTAATGAACATTCTTCCATGACACCTAGATTTTAACGAATTTAAGCTCTCATCTAAAATATTTACTATTATACTGACGCACACACGCGCCCACATACACACCAGAATATCACAAAGCAAAAACACCAAGAAGGATCTTCAATTTTATTGAAACTCACTTGACGACTCGGCTTCACTCACTTTCGCACGGCCGTAATTTAGATTCAATCTGCCTTTCCTATAATTTTATGGTAAATCATCTAATGAACATTCTTCCATGACACCTAGATTTTAACGAATTTAAGCTCTCATCTAAAATATTTACTATTATACTGACGAAGGATCACACACGCGCCCACATACACATCAGAATATCACAAAGCAAAAACACCAAGAAGGATCTTCAATTTTATTGAAACTCACTTGACGACTCGGCTTCACTCACTTTCGCACACCAAGAAGTAATTTAGATTCAATCTGCCTTTCCTATAATTTTATGGTAAATCATCTAATGAACATTCTTCCATGACACCTAGATTTTAACGAATTTAAGCTCTCATCTAAAATATTTACTATTATACTGACGCACACACGCGCCCACATACACATCAGAATATCACAAAGCAAAAACACCAAGAAGGATCTTCAATTTTATTGAAACTCACTTGACGACTCGGCTTCACTCACTTTCCGTAATTTGGAGATTCGGCCGTAATTTAGATTCAATCTGCCTTTCCTATAATTTTATGGTAAATCATCTAATGAACATTCTTCCATGACACCTAGATTTTAACGAATTTAAGCTCTCATCTAAAATATTTACTATTATACTGACGCACACACGCGCCCACATACACATCAGAATATCACAAAGCAAAAACACCAAGAAGGATCTTCAATTTTATTGAAACTCACTTGACATCTCACTTTCGCACAGCCGTAATTTAGATTCAATCTGCCTTTCCTATAATTTTATGGTAAATCATCTAATGAACATTCTTCCATGACACCTAGATTTTAACGAATTTAAGCTCTCATCTAAAATATTTACTATTATACTGACACACACGCGCCCACATACACATCAGAATATCACAAAGCAAAAACACCAAGAAGGATCTTCAATTTTATTGAAACTCACTTGACGACTCGGCTTCACTCACTTTCTCACGGCCGTAATTTAGATTCAATCTGCCTTTTCTATAATTTTATGGTAAATCATCTAATGAACATTCTTCCATGACATCTAGATTTTAACGAATTTAAGCTCTCATCTAAAATATTTACTATTATACTGACGCACACACGCGCCCACATACACATCAGAATATCACAAAGCAAAAACACCAAGAAGGATCTTCAATTTTATTGAAACTCACTTGACGACTCGGCTTCACTCACTTTCTCACAGCCGTAATTTAGATTCAATCTGCCTTTCCTATAATTTTATGGTAAATCATCTAATGAACATTCTTCCATGACACCTAGATTTTAACGAATTTAAGCTCTCATCTAAAATATTTACTATTATACTGACGCACACACGCGCCCACATACACATCAGAATATCACAAAGCAAAAACACCAAGAAGGATCTTCAATTTTATTGAAACTCACTTGACGACTCGGCTTCACTCACTTTCTCACGGCCTGCCTTTCCTAAATTTAGATTCTAATGAACATTCTTCCATGACACCTTTTTAACTATATCTAAAATATTTACTATTATACTGGTAAATCATCTAATGAACATTCTTCCATGACACCTAGATTTTTTTCTCACGAATTTAATTCAATCTCATCTAAAATATTTGAACTATTATACTGATTTTTAACGCACACAAAAATATTTACGCGCCCACATACACATCAGAATATCACAAAGCAAAAACACCAAGAAGGATCTTCAATTTTATTGAAACTCACTTGACGACTCGGCTTCACTCACTTTCTCACAGCCTTAATTTAGATTCAATCTGCCTTTTCTATATTTTTATGGTAAATCATCTAATGAACATTCTTCCATGACATCTAGATTTTAACGAATTTAAGCTCTCATCTAAAATATTTACTATTATACTGAGGCACACACGCGCCCACATACACATCAGAATATCACAAAGCAAAAAACACCAAGAAGGATCTTCAATTTTATTGAAACTCACTTGACGACTCGGCTTCACTCACTTTCTCACAGCCTTAATTTAGATTCAATCTGCCTTTTCTATATTTTATGGTAAATCATCTAATGAACATTCTTCCATGACACCTAGATTTTAACGAATTTAAGCTCTCATCTAAAATATTTACTATTATACTGAGGCACACACGCGCCCACATACACATCAGAATATCACAAAGCAAAAAAAACACCAAGAAGGATCTTCAATTTTATTGAAACTCACTTGACGACTCGGCTTCACTCACTTTCTCACAGCCTTAATTTAGATTCAATCTGCCTTTTCTATAATTTTATGGTAAATCATCTAATGAACATTCTTCCATGACACCTAGATTTTAACGAATTTAAGCTCTCATCTAAAATATTTACTATTATACTGACGCACACACGCGCCCACATACACATCAGAATATCAATCTGCAATTTTTAAAAAACACCAAGAAGGATCTTCAATTTTATTGAAACTCACTTGACGACTCGGCTTCAATTTTACTCACTTTCTCACAGCCTTAATTTAGATTCAATCTGCCTTTTCTATATTTTTTATGGTAAATCATCTAATGAACATTCTTCCATGACACCTAGATTTTAACGAATTTAAGCTCTCATCTAAAATATTTACTATTATACTGAGGCACACACGCGCCCACATACACATCAGAATATCACAAAGCAAAAACACCAAGAAGGATCTTCAATTTTATTGAAACTCACTTGACGACTCGGCTTCACTCACTTTCTCACAGCCTTAATTTAGATTCAATCTGCCTTTTCTATATTTTTATGGTAAATCATCTAATGAACATTCTTCCATGACACCTAGATTTTAACGAATTTAAGCTCTCATCTAAAATATTTACTATTATACTGAGGCACACACGCGCCCACATACACATCAGAATATCACAAAGCAAAAAACACCAAGAAGGATCTTCAATTTTATTGAAACTCACTTGACGACTCGGCTTCACTCACTTTCTCACAGCCTTAATTTAGATTCAATCTGCCTTTTCTATATTTTTATGGTAAATCATCTAATGAACATTCTTCCATGACATCCTAGATTTTAACGAATTTAAGCTCTCATCTAAAATATTTACTATTATACTGAGGCACACACGCGCCCACATACACATCAGAATATCACAAAGCAAAAACACCAAGAAGGATCTTCAATTTTATTGAAACTCACTTGACGACTCGGCTTCACTCACTTTCTCACAGCCTTAATTTAGATTCAATCTGCCTTTTTAACTATATTTTATGGTAAATCATCTAATGAACATTCTTCCATGACACCTAGATTTTAACGAATTTAAGCTCTCATCTAAAATATTTACTATTATGACTGAAGCATCACACCCACACATACATCAGAATATCACAAAGCAAAAACACCAAGAAGGATCTTCAATTTTATTGAAACTCACTTGACGACTCGGCTTCACTCACTTTCTCACAGCCGTAATTTAGATTCAATCTGCCTTTTCTATATTTTTATGGTAAATCATCTAATGAACATTCTTCCATGACACCTAGATTTTAACGAATTTAAGCTCATCTAAAATATTTACTATTATACTGAGGCACACGCGCCCACATACACATCAGCTTCAACTATCACAAATATTTTTATGGTAAATCAAAAACATTCTTCCATGACACCAATTTTAACGAAGGATCTTCTAAAAATTTTATTGAAACTCACTTGAAAAACGACTCGAAACTCTTCGACTCACTTTCTCGCAGCCGTAATTTAGATTGAATCTGCCTTTTCTATAATTTTATGGTAAATCATCTAATGAACATTCTTCCATGACACCTAGATTTTTAACGAATTTAAGCTCTCATCTAAAATATTTACTATTATACTGACGCACACACGCGCCCACATACACATCAGAATATCACAAAGCAAAAAACACCAAGAAGGATCTTCAATTTTATTGAAACTCACTTGACGACTCGGCTTCCTCACTTTCTCACAGTTGTAATTTAGATTGAATCTGCCTTTTCTATAATTTTATGGTAAATCATCTAATGAACATTCTTCCATGACACCTAGATTTTAACGAATTTAAGCTCTCATCTAAAATATTTACTATTACACTGACGCAATACACGCGCCATATACACATCAGAATATCACAAAGCAAAAAACACCAAGAAGGATATTCAATTTCATTGAAACTCACTTGACGACGACTATTTCTCACAGCCTTTAATTTAGATTCAATCTGCCTTTTCTAATTTTTATGGTAAATCATCTAATGAACATTCTTCCATGACATCTAGATTTTAACGAATTTAAGCTCTCATCTAAAATATTTACTATTATACTGACGCACACACGCGCCCATCACATTATCAAAAGCAAAAACACCAAGAAGGATCTTCATTTGATTGAAACTCACTTGACGACTCGGCTTCACTCACTTTCTCACAGCCTTAATTTAGATTCAATCTGCCTTTTCTATATTTTTATGGTAAATCATCTAATGAACATTCTTCCATGACATCTAGATTTTAACGAATTTAAGCTCTCATCTAAAATATTTACTATTATACTGAGGCACACACGCGCCCACATACACATCAGAATATCACAAAGCAAAAACACCAAGAAGGATCTTCAATTTTATTGAAACTCACTTGACGACTCGGCTTCACTCACTTTCTCACAGCCTTAATTTAGATTCAATCTGCCTTTTCTATATTTTTTATGGTAAATCATCTAATGAACATTCTTCCATGACACCTAGATTTTAACGAATTTAAAGCTCATCTAAAATATTTACTATTATACTGAGGCACACACGCGCCCACATACACATCAGAATATCACAAACAGCAAAAAATCACCAAGAAGGATCTTCAATTTTATTGAAACTCACTTGACGACTCGGCTTCTCACTCACTTTCTCACAGCCGTAATTTAGATTGAATCTGCCTTTTCTATAATTTTATGGTAAATCATCTAATGAACATTCTTCCATGACACCTAGATTTTAACGAATTTAAGCTCTCATCTAAAATATTTACTATTATACTGAGGCACACACGCGCCCACATACACATCAGAATATCACAAAGCAAAAACACCAAGAAGGATCTTCAATTTTATTGAAACTCACTTGACGACTCGGCTTCACTCACTTTCTCACAGCCTTAATTTAGATTCAATCTGCCTTTTCTATATTTTAAATGGTAAATCATCTAATTTTAACATTCTCTCATCTAAAATATTTACATTATACTAGATTTTAACAGAATTTAAGCTCTTCATTTTATTGAAACTCAAAATATTTCTCACAGCTATTATTGAATCTGATAATTTTATGGCACACTTCCACGCGCCCATCTAAAATATTTCACATTATGCAGAATATCACAAAGAATATCACAAAGCAAACACCAAGAAGGATCTTCAATTTTATTGAAACTCACTTGACGACTCGGCTTCACTCCTTTCTCACAGCCTTAATTTAGATTCAATCTGCCTTTTCTATAATTTTTATGGTAAATCATCTAATGAACATTCTTCCATGACACCTAGATTTTAACGAATTTAAGCTCTCATCTAAAATATTTACTATTATACTGAGGCACACACGCGCCCACATACATCAGAATATCACAAAGCAAAAACACCAAGAAGGATCTTCAATTTTATTGAAACTCACTTGACGACTCGGCTTCACTCACTTTCTCACAGCCTTAATTTAGATTCAATCTGCCTTTTCTATATTTTTATGGTAAATCATCTAATGAACATTCTTCCATGACATCTAGATTTTAACGAATTTAAGCTCTCATCTAAAATATTTACTATTATACTGAGGCACACACACGCGCCCACATACACATCAGAATATCACAAAGCAAAAACACCAAGAAGGATCTTCAATTTTATTGAAACTCACTTGACGACTCGGCTTCACTCACTTTCTCACAGCCTTAATTTAGATTCAATCTGCCTTTTCTATTTTTTATGGTAAATCATCTAATGAACATTCTTCCATGACATCTAGATTTTAACGAATTTAAGCTCTCATCTAAAATATTTACTATTATACTGAGGCACACGCGCCCACATACACATCAGAATATCACAAAGCAAAAAACACCAAGAAGGATCTTCAATTTTATTGAAACTCACTTGACGACTCGGCTTCACTCACTTTCTCACAGCCTTAATTTAGATTGAATCTGCCTTTTCTATAATTTTATGGTAAATCATCTAATGAACATTCTTCCATGACACCTAGATTTTAACGAATTTAAGCTCTCATCTAAAATATTTACTATTATACTGAGGCACACACGCGCCCACATACACATCAGAATATCACAAAGCAAAAACACCAAGAAGGATCTTCAATTTTATTGAAACTCACTTGACGACTCGGCTTCACTCACTTTCTCACAGCCTTAATTTATTCAATCTGATTTTTTATGGTAATCTGCCTTTTCTATATTTTTTTATGAGTAAATCATCTAATGAACATTCTTCCATGACACCTAGATTTTTAACGAATTTAAAATCATCTAATGCTCTCATCTAATTTTAACGAATTTAAGCTCATCTAAAATATTTACTATTATACTGAGGCACACACGCGCCCACATACACATCAGAATATCACAAAGCAAAAACACCAGAAGGATCTTCAATTTTATTGAAACTCACTTGACGACTCGGCTTCACTCACTTTCTCGCAGCCGTAATTTAGATTGAATCTGCCTTTTCTATAATTTTATGGTAAATCATCTAATGAACATTCTTCCATGACACCTAGATTTTAACGAATTTAAGCTCTCATCTAAAATATTTACTATTATACTGAGGCACACACGCGCCCACATACACATCAGAATATCACAAAGCAAAAACACCAAGAAGGATCTTCAATTTTATTGAAACTCACTTGACGACTCGGCTTCACTCACTTTCTCACAGCCGTAATTTAGTTTCTAATGAACATTCTTCCATGCCTTTTTAACAATTTATATCTAAAATTTTATGGTAAATCATGTCAGATGAACATTCTTCCATTTTATTGACACTCTACGACTTTTCAACGAATTTAATTGAATCTCTCATCTAAAATATTTAACTTCTTCCATGACTGATTTTAACGAATTTAAGCTCATCTAAAATATTTATCTCCTGAGGCACACACGCGCCACATACAATATCAGAATATCACAAAGCAAAAACACCAAGAAGGATCTTCAATTTTATTGAAACTCACTTGACGACTCGGCTTCACTCACTTTCTCACAGCCGTAATTTAGATTGAATCTGCCTTTTCTATAATTTTATGGTAAATCATCTAATGAACATACACATTTTAAGAATTTAAGCTCTCATCTAAAATATTTACTCACGCAAAGCGCCCACATAAACAGAATATCACAAAGCAAAAACACCAAGGATCTTCAATTTTATTGAAACTCACTTGACGACTCGGCTTCACTCCCTTTCTCAGCCTTAATTTAGATTGAATCTGCCTTTTCTATATTTTATGGTAAATCATCTAATGAACATTCTTCCATGACATCTAGATTTTAACTTTAAGCTCTCATCTAAAATATTTACTATTATACTGAGGCACACACGCGCCCACATACATCAGAATATCACAAAGCAAAACACCAAGAAGGATCTTCAATTTTATTGAAACTCACTGACACCCTCACTTTCTCACAGCCTTAATTTAGATTCAATCTGCCTTTTTCTATATTTTTTATGGTAAATCATCTAATGAACATTCTTCCATGACATCTAGATTTAACTATTTAAGCTCTCATCTAAAATATTTACATTATACACACGCGCCCACATACACATCAGAATATCACAAAGCAAAAACACCAAGAAGGATCTTCACCTTTATTGAAACTCACTTGACGACTCGCTTCACCCACTTTCTCACAGCCTTAATTTAGATTCAATCTGCCTTTTCTATATTTTTATGGTAAATCATCTAATGAACATTCTTCCATGACATCTAGATTTTAACGAATTTAAGCTCTCATCTAAAATATTTACTATTATGCTGACGCACACCTACACATCAGAATATCACAAAGCAAAAACACCAAGAAGGATCTTCAATTTTATTGAAACTCACTTGACGACTCGGCTTCACTCACTTTCTCACAGCCTTAATTTAGATTCAATCTGCCTTTTCTATATTTTTATGGTAAATCATCTAATGAACATTCTTCCATGACATCTAGATTTTAACGAATTTAATCTAAAATATTTACTATTATACTGAACACGCGCCCACATACACATCAGAATATCACAAAAAAAACACCAAGAAGGATCTTCATCTAAACTCGGCTTCACTTTTCTCACAGCCATATTTATTCGCTGATATTTTTATGGGAACATTCTTCCATGACACCTAGATTTTAACAGCCTCATCTAAAATATTTACTATTATACCGGCAACGCGCCCATCATCAGAATATCACAAAAAAACCAAGAAGGATCTTCAATTTTATTGAAACTCACTTGACGACTCGGCTTCACTCACTTTCTCCACAGCCTTAATTTAGATTGAATCTGCCTTTTCTATATTTTTTTTATGGTAAATCATCTAATGAACATTCTTCCATGACATCTAGATTTTAACGAATTTAAGCTCTCATCTAAAATATTTACTATTATACTGAGGCACACACGCGCCCACATACACATCAGAATATCACAAAAGAAAAACACTTGACCAAGAAGGATCTTCAATTTTATTGAAACCACTTGACGACCTAATTTCTCACAGCCCTTAATTTAGATTCAATCTGCCTTTTTCTATATTTTTATGGTAAATCATCAATGAACATTCTTCCATGACACCTAGATTTTAACGAATTTAAGCTTCATCTAAAATATTTACTATTATACTCACACGCGCCCACATTCAGAATATCACAAAGCAAAACACCAAGAAGGATCTTCAAAACTCTTGACCTTTTCTATAATTTTTGAATGGTAAATCATCTAATGAACATTCTTCCATGACACCTAGATTTTAACAATTTAAGCTCTCATCTAAAATATTTACTATTATACTGAGGCACACACGCGCCCACATACACATCAAATATCACAAAGCAAAAACACCAAGAAGGATCTTCAATTTTATTGAAACTCACTTGACGACTCGGCTTCACTCACTTTCTCCCCAGCCTTAATTTAGATTCAATCTGCCTTTTCTATATTTTTTATGGTAAATCATCTAATGAACATTCTTCCATGACATCTAGATTTTAACGAATTTAAGCTCTCATCTAAAATATTTACTATTATACTGACGCACACACGCGCCCACATACATCAGAATATCACAAAGCAAAAAAACACCAAAGAAGGATCTTCAATTTTATTGAAACTCACTTTGACGACTCGGCTTCACTCACTTTCTCACAGCCGTAATTTAGATTCAATCTGCCTTTTCTATATTTTTATGGTAAATCATCTAATGAACATTCTTCCATGACATCTAGATTTTAACGAATTTAAGCTCTCATCTAAAAATATTTACTATTATACTGACTGAGGCCCACATACACATCAGAATATCACAAAGCAAAAAAACACCAAGAAGGATCTAATTTTATTGAAACTCCTTGATCGGCACTCACTTTCACAGAATTTAGATTCAATCTGCCTTTTATATTTTATGGTAAATTAATGAACATTCTTCTGACACTAGATTTTAAACAATTTAAGCTCATCTAAAATATTTACTATTATATTGAACACACGCCCACATTCAGAATATCAAAAACACACCAAGAAGGATCTTCAATTTTATTGAAACTCACTTGACGACTCGGTATCACTCCCCTTTCTCGCAGCCGTAATTTAGATTGAATCTGCCTTTTCTATAATTTTATGGTAAATCATCTAATGAACTTCTTCCATGACACCTAGATTTTAACAATTTAGCTCATCTAAAATATTTACTATTATACTGAGGCACACACGCGCCCACATACACATCAGAATATCACAAAGCAAAAACACCAAGAAGGATCTTCAATTTTATTGAAACTCATTGACGACTCTTCTCCCACTTTCTCTAATTTAGATTGAATCTGCCTTTTCTATAATTTTATGGTAAATCATCTAATGAACATTCTTCCATGACACCTAGATTTTAACGAATTTAAGCTCTCATCTAAAATATTTACTATTATACTGAGGCACACACGCGCCCATACACATCAGAATATCACAAAGCAAAAAACACCAAGAAGGATCTTCAATTTTATTGAAACTCACTTGACGACTCGGCTTCACTCACTTTCTCACAGCCGTAATTTAGATTGAATCTGCCTTTTCTATAATTTTATGGTAAATCATCTAATGAACATTCTTCCATGACACCTAGATTTTTAACGAATTTAAGCTCTCATCTAAAATATTTATTATTATACTGACGCACACCACGCTCCTTGACATACACATCAGAATATCACAAAGCAAAAACACCAAGAAGGATCTTCAATTTTATTGAAACTCACTTGACGACTCGGCTTCACCTACTTTCTCACAGCCGTAATTTAGATTCAATCTGCCTTTTCTATAATTTTATGGTAAATCATCTAATGAACATTCTTCCATGACACCTAGATTTTAACGAATTTAAGCTCTCATCTAAAATATTTACTATTATACTGAGGCACACACGCGCCCACATACACATCAGAATATCACAAAGCAAAAACACCAAGAAGGATCTTCAATTTTATTGAAACTCACTTGACGACTCGGCTTCACTCACTTTCTCTCACAGCCGTAATTTAGATTGAATCTGCCTTTTCTATAATTTTATGGTAAATCATCTAATGAACATTCTTCCATGACACCTAGATTTTAACGAATTTAAGCTCTCATCTAAAAATATTTACTATTATACTGAGGCACACGCGCCCACATACACATCAGAATATCACAAAGCAAAACACCAAGAAGGATCTTCAATTTTATTGAAACTCACTTGACGACTCAGCTTCACTCACTTTCTCCACAGCCTTAATTTAGATTCAATCTGCCTTTTCCTATAATTTTATGGTAAATCATCTAATGAACATTCTTCCATGACACCTAATTTTAACAATTTAAGCTCTCATCTAAAATATTTACTATTATACTGACGGCACACACGCGCCCACATACACATCAGAATATCCTTAGCAAAACACCAAGAAGGATCTTCAATTTTATTGAAACTCTCGGCTTCCCATCACTTTCTCACAGCCTTAATTTAATTCAATCTGCCTTTTCTATTTTTATGGTAAATCATCTAATGAACATTCTTCCATGACACCTAGATTTTAACAATTTAAGCTCTCATCTAAAATATTTACTATTATACTGAGGCACACACGCGCCCACATACACATCAGAATATCACAAAGCAAAAACACCAAGAAGGATCTTCAATTTTATTGAAACTCACTTGACGACTCGGCTTCACTCACTTTCTCACAGCCTTAATTTAGATTCAATCTGCCTTTTTCTATATTTTATGGTAAATCATCTAATGAACATTCTTCCATGACATCTAGATTTTAAATGAATTTAAGCTCTCATCTAAAATATTTACTATTATACTGAGGCACACACGCGCCCACATACACATCAGAATATCACAAAGCAAAAAACACCAGAAGGATCTTCAATTTTATTGAAACTCACTTGACGACTCGGCTTCACTCACTTTCTCACAGCCTTAATTTAGATTGAATCTGCCTTTTCTATAATTTTATGGTAAATCATCTAATGAACATTCTTCCATGACACCTAGATTTTCCACTTATCTCATCTAAAAAATATTTCCTATTAAACACACGCGCCCATTTTAGCAATTTAATTTTAGCTCTTGGCATCTAAAATATTTACTATTATACGCACACACCTACACACACATCAGAATATCACAAATCAAAAACACCAAGAAGGATCTTCAATTTTATTGAAACTCCTTGACGACTCGGCTTCTCACTTTCTCACAGCCGCAATTTAGATTCCTGCCTTTTCTAATTTTTTTGGTAAATCATCTAATGAACATTCTTCCATGACACCTTTTTAACGAATTTATCTCTAAAATATTTATTATACTGAGGCACACACGCGCCCATAAAGAATATCATCTTCAATTTTAACATTCTTCCATTTCAGACACTTTCTAGATTTTAGATTCAATCTGCCTTTTCTATATTTTTACTATCATCTAATGAACATTTCTTCCATGACATCTAGATTTTAACGAATTTAAGCATCTAAAATATTTACTATTAAAAGCAAAAACAGAATATCCAAGAAAAACACCAAGGGATCTTCAATTTTATTGAAACTCACTTGACGACTCGGCTTCACTCACTTTCTCACAGCCTTAATTTAGATTCAATCTGCCTTTTCTATAATTTTTATGGTAAATCATCTAATGAACATTCTTCCATGACATCTAGATTTTAACGAATTTAAGCTCTCATCTAAAATATTTACTATTATACTGACGCACACACGCGCCCACATACACATCAGAATATCACAAGAAGGATCTTCAAAAAACTCAAGAAGGATTTAGATTCAATTTTTCAATTTTTTTATTAAATCATCTAATGAACATTCTCATTTGACATTTTTTAACTCGGCTTTATACTGACTCACTTTCTCACAGCCTTAATTTATATTCAATCTGCCTTTTCTATATTTTTATGGTAAATCATCAATCATCTAATGAACATTCTTCCATGACACCTAGATTTTTTAACGAATTTAAGCTCTCATCTAAAATATTTACTATTATACTGAGGCACACACGCGCCCACATACACATCAGAATATCACAAAGCAAAAACACCAAGAAGGATCTTCAATTTTATTGAAACTCACTTGACGACTCGGCTTCACTCACTTTCTCACAGCCTTAATTTAGATTGAATCTGCCTTTTCTATATTTTTTTTATGGTAAATCATCTAATGAACATTCTTCCATGACACCTAGATTTTAACGAATTTAAGCTCTCATCTAAAATATTTACTATTATACTGAGGCACACACGCGCCCACATACACATCAGAATATCACAAAGCAAAAAAACACCAAGAAGGATCTTCAATTTTATTGAAACTCCTTGACGACTCGGCTTCACTTTCACTTTCTCACAGCCTTAATTTAGATTCAATCTGCCTTTTCTATATTTTTATGGTAAATCATCTAATGAACATTCTTCCATGACACCTAGATTTTTAACGAATTTAAGCTCTCATCTAAAATATTTACTATTATACTGACGCACACACGCGCCCACATACACATCAGAATATCACAAAGCAAAAACACCAAGAAGGATCTTCAATTTTATTGAAACTCACTTGACGACTCGGCTTCACTCACTTTCTCCACTGCCTTTTTCTATATTTATATTCAACATTCTTCCATGACCTTTTTTAACGAATTTAAGCTATAAAATTTTATGGTAAATCATCACATCAAATGAAAAACATTCTTCCATGAAACTCACCCTGACTAGATTTTAAGCCTTAATTTAAGCTCTCATCTAAAAATCATTTAACTATTATGACACCTGACGGCTCACAAAATATTTACGCGCCCACATACACATCAGAATATCACCAAAGCAAAAACACCAAGAAGGATCTTCAATTTTATTGAAACTCATGACGACTCGGCTTCACTCACTTTCTCTACAGCCGTAATTTAGATTGAATCTGCCTTTTCTATAATTTTATGGTAAATCATCTAATGAACATTCTTCCATGACATCTAGATTTTAACGAATTTAAGCTCTCATCTAAAATATTTACTATTATACTGACGCACACACGCGCCCACATACATCAGAATCACAAAGAAAATCACAAAGGATCAAAAACTCACTTGACGACACCAAGAAGGATTCTTCAATTTTTTTGAAACTCACTTGACGACTCAGCTTTAAGCTCATCTTTCTCACAGCCTTAATTTAGATTTCAATCTTATTGCCTTTTCTATATTTTTGCCTTTTTCTATGGTAAATCATCTAATGAACATTCTTCCATGACATCTAGATTTTAACAATTTAAGCTCTCATCTAAAATATTTACTATTATACTGACGCACACGCGCCCACATACACATCAGAATATCCACAAAGCAAAAACACCAAGAAGGATCTTCAATTTTATTGAAACTCACTTGACGACTCGGCTTCACTCACTTTTCTCACAGCCGTAATTTAGATTCAATCTGCCTTTTCTATAATTTTATGGTAAATCATCTAATGAACATTCTTCCATGACATCTAGATTTTAACGAATTTAAGCTCTCATCTAAAATATTTACTATTATACTGAGGCTTTTACACGCGCCCACATACACATCAGAATATCACAAAGCAAAAACACCAAGAAGGATCTTCAATTTTATTGAAACTCACTTGACGACTCGGCTTCACTCACTTTCTCACAGCCTTAATTTAGATTCAATCTGCCTTTTCTATATTTTATGGTAAATCATCAATGAACATTCTTCCATGACATCTAGATTTTAACGAATTTAAGCTCTCATCTAAAATATTTACTATTATACTGACGCACACACGCGCCCACATACACATCAGAATATCACAAAGCAAAAACACCAAGAAGGATCTTCAATTTTATTGAAACTCACTTGACGACTCGGCTTCACTCACTTTCTCACAGCCGTAATTTAGATTGAATCTGCCTTTTCTATAATTTTATGGTAAATCATCTAATGAACATTCTTCCATGACACCTAGATTTTAACGAATTTAAGCTCTCATCTAAAATATTTACTATTATACACATGAGAGCACACAAAAAAACGCGCTTCAATTTTATTGAAACTCACATACACATTTCAGAATATCTGCCTTTTCTAAAGCAAAAAATGAACATTCTTCCAGAAGGATTATTATACAACACACAGCATTTTATTGAAACTCACTTGACGACTCGGCTTCACTCACTTTCTCACAGCCTTAATTTAGATTCAATCTGCCTTTTCTATATTTTTATGGTAAATCATCTAATGAACATTCTTCCATGACATCTAGATTTTAACGAATTTAAGCTCTCATCTAAAATATTTACTATTATACTGAAAAAACATTCAATTCCATGGCACACACGCGCCACAAAATACACATCAGAATATCACAAAATCAAAAAAACACCAAGAAGGATCTTCAATTTTATTGAAACTCACTTGACGACTCGCCTTAATTTAGATTCAATTGCCTTTTCTATATTTTTATGGTAAATCATCTAATGAACATTCTTCCATGACTTTTTAACTTTAAGCATCTAAAATATTTACCGTTATTTAGATTTCAATTTATTGAATCTGCCTTTTCTTTCTCATAATTTTATGCCTTTTTCTATATTTTTATGGTAAATCATCTAATGAACATTCTTCCATGACACCTAGATTTTAACGAATTTAAGCTCTCATCTAAAATATTTACTATTATACTGAGGCACACACGCGCCCACATACACATCAGAATATCACAAAGCAAAAAACACCAAGAAGGATCTTCAATTTTATTGAAACTCACTTGACGACTCGGCTTCACTCACTTTCTCACAGCCGTAATTTAGATTCAATCTGCCTTTTCTATAATTTTATGGTAAATCATCTAATGAACATTCTTCCATGAACATTAGATTTTAACGAATTTAAGCTCTCATCGAAAATATTTACTATTATACTGAGGCACACACGCGCCCACATACACATCAGAATATCACAAAGCAAAAAACACCAAGAAGGATCTTCAATTTTATTGAAACTCACTTGACGACTCGGCTTTCACTCCCACTTTCTCACAGCCTTAATTTAGATTCAATCTGCCTTTTCTATATTTTTATGGTAAATCATCTAATAGAACATTCTTCCATGACACCTAGATTTTAACAATTTAGCTCTCATCTAAAATATTTACTATTATACTGACGCACACACGCGCCCACATACACATCAGAATATCACAAAGCAAAAACACCAAGAGGATCTTCAATTTTATTGAAACTCACTTGACGACTCGGCTTCACTCACTTTCTCATAGCCAATCTGCTAATTTAGATTCAATCTGCCTTTTTAACTATATTTTTTTATGGTAAATCATCTAATGAACATCTCTTCCACTTGACACCTAGATTTTAAACGAATTTAAACTCTGCCTCTAAATTTTATGGTTTACTATTATACTGACTCTGGCCTTTTACGCGCCCACATACACATCAGAATATCAGAATATCTAAAGGATCTTCAAAAAACACCAAGAAGGATCTTTTTCAATTTTATTCAAACTTCCACTCTGACGACTAAAATATTTACTATTATACTGACGCTTACACTCAAAAATTATCACAAAGCAAAAACACCGAAGGATTTTCTCCACAGCCGTAATTTAGATTGAAATCTGCCTTTTCTATAATTTTATGGTAAATCATCTAATGAACATTCTTCCATGACATCTAGATTTTAACAATTTAAGCTCTCATCTAAAATATTTTACTATTATACTGACGCACACACGCGCCCACATACATCAGAATATCACAAAGCAAAAACACCAAGAAGGATCTTCAATTTATTGAAACTCACTTGACGACTCAGCTTCAATCTCACTTTCTCAACAGCCTTAATTTAGATTCAATCCCTTTCTATATTTTTTTATGGTAAATCATCTAATGAACATTCTTCCATGACATCTAGATTTTAACAATTTAAGCTCTCATCTAAATATTTACTATTATACTGACGCACACACGCGCCCACATACATCAGAATATCATCAAAAAGAAAAACACCAAGAAGGATCTTCAATTTTATTGAAACTCACTTGACGACTCGGTTCACTCCTTTCTCACAGCCTTAATTTAGATTCAATCTGCCTTTTTCTATATTTTTATGGTAAATCATCTAATGAACATTCTTCCATGACATCTAGATTTTAACAATTTAGCTCATCTAAAATATTTACTATTATACTGAGGCACACACGCGCCCACATACACATCAGAATATCACAGCAAAAAACACCAAGAAGGATCTTCAATTTTATTGAAACTTTCTCTGACGACCGGCTTCACTCACTTTCTCACAGCCGTAATTTAGATTGAATCTGCCTTTTCTATAATTTCCTTATGGTAAATCATCTAATGAACATTCTTCCATGACATCTAGATTTTTGGCAATTTAAGCTCATCTGTAAATATTTACTATTATACTGACGCACACACGCGCCTCCACATACACATCAGAATATCACAAAACCAAAAACACCAAGAAGGATCTTCAATTTTATTGAAACTCACTTGGACGACTCGGCTTCACCTACTTTCTCGCAGCCTTAATTTAGATTCAATCTGCCTTTTCTATATTTTTATGGTAAATCATCCAATGAACATTCTTCCATGACATCTAGATTTTAACGAATTTAGCTCTCATCTAAAATATTTACTATTATACTGACGCACACACGCGCCTACACATACACATCAGAATATCAAAAGCAAAAACACCAAGAAGGATCTTTCAATTTTATTGAAACTCACTTTGTTGACTCGGCTTCACTCACTTTCACAGTCAATTTAGATTGAATCTGCCTTTTCTATATTTTATATGGTAAATTCATCCATGAATGAACATTTAAAACTTCCAAAATATTTACATCTAGATTTTAAATTCTGCAAAAAAAACACCCAAGAGGATCTTCAATTTATTGGAAACTCTCATCTCAAAATATTTACTATTTAGATTCAATCTGCCTTTTCTGACGCACACACGCGCCCACAAAATACACATCAGAATATCACAGCACATCAGAATATCACCAAGAAGGATCTTCAATTTTATTGAAACTCACTTGACGACTCGGCTTCACTCACTTTCTCTCACAGCCTTTAATTTAGATTCAATCTGCCTTTTCTATATTTTTGTAAATCATCTAATGAACATCTTCCATGACATCTAGATTTTAACGAATTTAGCTCTCTAAAATATTTACTATTATACTGACGCACACACGCGCCCACATACACACATCAGAATATCACAAAGCAAACACCAAGAGAAGGATCTTCAATTTTATTGAAAACTCGCCACGACTCGGCTTCACTTTCTCACAGCCGTTATTTTGATTCAATCTGCCTTTTCTATAATTTTATGGTAAACATATTCAATGAACATCTTCCGACACCTAGATTTTAACGAATTCTAAGCTCTCATCAAAAATATTTACTATTATATCGACGCTCTCACACGCGCCCACATACATCAGAATATCACAAAGCAAAAACACCAAGAAGGATCTTCAATTTATTGAAAACTCACTTGACGACCTCGGCTTCACTCACTCTCCTCACAGCCGTACTTCTAGATTGGAATCTGCTTTTCTATAATTTTATGGTAAATCATGTAATGAACATTCTTCCATGACACCTAGATTTTAACGAATTTAAGCTCTCATCTAAAATATTTACTATTATACTGAGGCACACACATGCGCCCACATACACATCAGAATATCACAAAAGCAAAAACACCAAGAAGGATCTTCAATTTTATTGAAACTCACTTGACGACTCGGCTTCACTCACTTTCTCACAGCCTTAATTTAGATTCAATCTGCCTTTTCTATATTTTTATGGTAAATCATCTAATGAACATTCTTCCATGACACCTAGATTTTAACGAATTTAAGCTCTCATCTAAAATATTTACTATTATACTGAGGCACACACGCGCCCACATACATCAGAATATCACCAAAGCAAAAACACCAAGAAGGATCTTCAATTTTATTGAAACTCACTTGACGACTCGGCTTCTCACTTTCTCTCGCAGCCGTAATTTAGATTCAATCTGCCTTTTCTATAATTTTATGGTAAATCATCTAATGAACATTCTTCCATGACACCTAGATTTTAATGAATTTAAGCTCCTTACCCAAAAGATTTATTTATTATGTTTGACGCACACACGCGCCCACATACACATCAGAATATCACAAAGCAAAACACCAAGAAGGATCTTCAATTTATTGAAACTCACTTGACGACTGGCTTCACTCACTTTCTCTCATGCCGTAATTTAGACTTCGAATCTTCTTTTCATAATTTTATAAAATCATCTAATGAAATATCATTCTTCCATGACATCTAGACTTTAACGAATTCTAAGCCTTTCATTCAAAATATTTACTATTATACTGACGCACACGCGCCTACATACACATCAGAATATCACAAAAAAAGCAAAAATACCAAGAAGGATCTTCAATTTATTGAAACTTCACTTGACGACTCGGCTTCACTCACTTTCACAGCCTTTAATTTAGATTCAATCTGCCTTTTCATATTTTTTATGGTAAATCATCTAATGAACATTCTTCCATGACATCCCTATCACCGAATTTCTGCTCTTCTTCCAATATTTACTATTATACTGACGCAGACATTCTTCCGTACACATCCCTATCACTTAATTTCTGGCTCCAAGAAGGATTTCAATTTTCTTGAAACCTATTCTTCTGATGACATCCCTCACTCATCAGCCTTAATTTAGATTCAATCTGCCTTTTCTATATTTTTACAGGTTCTTTTCTCCATGACATCTTCCGAATTTAAGCTTCTTATTTATGACATCACAAAGCAAAACACCAAGAAGGATCTTCACCTTATTGAAACTGGCTTCTTCCCTTCTCGTTATTTTCCTGGTAATCATCTAATGGAACATTCTTCATAGACATCTAGATTTTAACGAACTTAAGCCTCATCTAAAATATTTACTATTATACTGACGCACACACGCGCCCACATTCTTCTGAAGGATCTTCATTTTCCTCACTTGACGACTCGGCTTCATTCTTCCCAGCCTTAATTTAATTCAATCTGCTTTTCTATATTTTTTATGGTAAATCATCTAATGAACTTCTTTGATTTTAAATGAATTTCTTTTCTAAAATATTTATTTAAGTACTGACGGCCACACGCGCCCACATCCCAGAATTCTTCCGTACCAAGAAGGATCTTAATTTCTTGAAACTTCCACTTTTCCTGGCTTCCCCACTTCTCTCACATCCGTATCATTTAGATTTCTGGCTTTTCTATTATTTTCCTGGTAAATTCATCTAATGAACATTCTTCCATGACATCTAGATTTTTCAGTTGAATTTCTAAGCCTATTCATCTTAAACATCCTATCATACTTCTGGCTTCTTCGCGCCCACATTCACACGAATTCTTCCGTGAAATCCCCAAGAAGGAATTTCAATTTTCTTCCGGTTATTTTCCTGGCTTCCTATTCTTCCTCTCACAGCCTTAATTTAATTTTAACTTCTTTTTCTTTCTTTTCTGGCTTCCTATTCATCTAATGAACATTCTTCCTGGCTCCTCCCTATCCACTGGCTAATTTCTGGCTTCTTTGGGTTCTTTTTTCCTGGCTTCCTATTCTTCCGTGACATCCCTATCCACTTAATTTCTAGCTTCTTCCCGGTTCTTTTCACAGCTTCCTATTCTTGCGTGACATTCTATCACTTAATTTCTGGCTTCTTCCGGTTCTTTTCTGGCTTCCTATTCTTCCTGTGACATCCTATCCTAATTTCTGGCTTCTTCGGTTCTTTTCCTGCTTCCTATTCTTCCCGTGACATTCTTATCCTTAATTTCTAGCTTCTTCCGGTTCTTTTCCTGGCTTCCTATTCTTCGTGACATCCCCTATCCCTTAATTTCTAGCTTCTTCCGGTTCTTTTTTCTGGCTTCCTATTCTTCCGTGACATCCTATCACAATTTCTGGCTTCTTCCGGTTCTTTTCCTGCTTCCCTATTCTTCCGTGACATCCCTATCATAATTTCTGCTTCTTCCGGTTCTTTTCCTGGCTTCCTATTCTTCCGTGACATCCCCTATCACTTAATTTCTGGCTCTTCTTCCCTGACCCTATGGTGACATCTTCCAGTTTCTTTGGTTCTTTTCTGGCTTCCTATTCTTCTGTGACATCCCTATCCTTAATTTCTGGTTCCTTTGGGTTCTTTCCTGGCTTCCTATTCTTCTGTGACATCCCTGTCACTTAATTTCTGGCTTCTTCCGGTTCTTTTCCTGGCTTCCCTATTCTTCGTAACATCCCTATCACTTAATTTCTGGCTTCTTCGGTTCTTTTCTGGCTTCCTATTCTTCGTGACATCCTGTCATTTTAATTTCTGGCTTCTTTTCCGGTTCTTTTCCTGGCTTCCTATTCTTCCGTGACATCCCTGTCAATTAATTTCCTAGCTTCCAGGTTCTTTTCCTGGCTTCCTATTCTTCCGTGACATCCCTGTCACTTAATTTCTTCTTCCAGTTCTTTTCCTGACTTCCTATTCTTCTGTGACATCCCTATCACTTAATTTCTGGCTTCTTTGGGATTTTTTTCCTGGCTTCCTATTCTTCCGTGACATCCTATCACTTAATTTCTGGCTTCTTCCGAGGTTCCTATTTTCCTTGTTGTCTTCTTCCTAATCTTTTCCCAAGCACTCCTTCCGTCACTTAATTTCCTTAATTCTTTAAGCTTTTTATTTTCCTGGCTTCCTATTCTTCCGTGACATCCCTATCCTTAATTTCTGGCTCCTTCAGGTTCTTTTCTAGCATCCTATTCTTCGTTGACATCCCTATCACTTAATTTCTAATCTTCCGGTTCTTTTCCTAGCTTCCTATTCTTCTGTGACATCCCTATCACTTAATTTCTGTCTTCTTCGGTTCTTTTCTGGCTTCCTATTCTTCCGTGACATCCCTATCACTAATTTCTAGCTCCTTCCGGTTATTTTCCTGGCTTCCTATTCTTCTGTGACATCCTATCCTTAATTTCTGGCTTCTTCAGTTCTTTTCCTGGCTTCCTATTCTTCTGTGACATCCCTATCCACTTAATTTCTGGCTTCTTCCGGTTTCTTTTCCTGGCATCCTTCTTCTATTCCCTATCCTTGATTTTCCTATCCCTATCTTCCGTGACTGGTCCCTTTTCTGGGTTTTCGGTTATTTCTTACGGTTTTCTTTCCTGTATTCCTATTCTTCCGTATCCTATCCTTAATTTCTGGCTTCTTCAGGTTCTTTTCCTGGCTTCCTATTCTTCCATGACATCCCTATCCTTAATTTCTGGCTCCTTCCGGTTATTTTCCTGGCTTCCTATTCTTCCGTGACATCCCTGTCCATAATTTCTGGCTTCTTCCGGTTCTTTTCCTGGCTTCCTATTCTTCTGTGACATCCTATCATTAATTTCTGGCTTCTTCCGGTTCTTTTCTGGCTTCCTATTCTTCCGTGACATCCTATCCACTTAATTTCTAGCTTCTTCGGTTATTTTCCTGGCTTCCTATTCTTCCGTAACATCCCTCCACTTAATTTCTGGCTTCTTTAGGTTATTTTCCTGGCTTCCTATTCTTCCGTGACATCCCTATCATTAATTTCTGGCTTCTTCCGGTTCTTTTCTGGCTTCCTATTCCTATTCTTCCGTGACATCCCTATGACTTAATTTCTGGCTTCTTCGGTTATTTTCCTGGCTTCCTATTCTTCCGTGACATCTATCACTTAATTTCTGGCTTCTTCCGGTTCTTTTTTCTGGCTTCCTATTCTTCCGTGACATCCCTATCATAATTTCTGGCTTCTTCCGTTCTTTTCCTGCCCTATTCTTCGTGACATCCCTATCACTTAATTTCTGGCTTCTTCCGGTTATTTTCCTGGCTTCCTATTCTTCCGTGACATCCCTATCCAATTTCTGGCTTCTTCCCGTTATTTTCTGGCTTCCCTATTCTTCCGTGACATCCCTATCACTTAATTTCTAGCTTCCTTCCGGTTGTTTTCCTGGCTTCCCTATTCTTCGTGACATCCCTATCCTAATTTCTGGCTTCTTTAGGTTCTTTCTTTTCTGGCTTCCCTATTCTTCGTAACATCCCTATCCACTTAATTTCTGGCTTCTTCCAATTTCTTTCTGGCTTCCTATTCTTCCCTCCTAGCCTCTTTCTGGCTTCTTCCGGTTATTTTCCTGGCTTCCTATTCTTCCATAACATCCCTATCCTTAATTTCTAGCTTCTTCGGGTTCTTTTCTGGCTTCCTATTCTTCCGTGACATCCCTATCCCACTTAATTTCTAGCTTTTTCCGTTTCTTTTCTGGCTTCCTATTCTTCTGTGACATCCCTATCACTTAATTTCTTTGCTTCTTTGGTTTCTTTTCTGGCTTCCTATTCTTCCGTGACATCCCTATCACTTAATTTCTGGCTTCTTCCGTTTCTTTTCCTGTCTTCTATTCTTCTGTGACATCCCTATCCATGATTTTCTGGCTCTTCCGGTTATTTTCCTATTCCCTATTCTTCCGTGACATCCCTATCCTTAATTTCTAGCTTCTTTGGGTTCTTTTCCTGACCTATTCTTCCGTGACATCCCTATCTAATTTCTTCCCTTCCGGTTGTTTCCTGGCTTCCTATTCTTCCGTAGCATCCCTGTATTTCTAATTTCTTCGGTTCTTCCCTGTTCTTTTCTTTTCCTTCCTTATTCTTTTCCTGACATCCTATTCTTCCGTTCCCTATCACTTAATTTCTTTGTTCTTTTTATCCTATTCTTCCATTCTTCCTTAATTTCACATCCTATCCCGTTTCTTTTTCTGACTTCTTCCGTAACGGTTCACTTTTTCCTGGCTTCCTATTCTTCATGACATCCCCTATCACAATTTTCTGGCTTCTTCGGTTCTTTTCCTGGCTTCCCTATTCTTCCGTGACATCCCTATCACTTAATTTCTAGGTTCTTCTGGTTCTTTTCTGTTTTCCTATTCTTCCCTGTTCTCCCTATCACTTAATTTCTGGCTTCTTCCGTTTCTTTCCTGGCTTCCTATTCTTCTTGACATCCCTATCACTTAATTTCTGGCTCCCTTCCGGTTCTTTCTAGCTTCCTATTCTTCTGTGACATCCCTATTCACCTTGCATTATTAAAAATCTTCCTTCTTCCGGTTCTTTTCTTTCTTCCTATTCTTCTGTGACATCCCCTAATTTTTTTTTGGCTTCTTCTTATTCCCTTGAAAATAATTCTTCTTCTGTGACATCCCTATCATAAGGAAGAAGAGGAAAGTTATTTTCCTGGGAAGGAAGGATTCTTCTGTGAAATCCTATCAGAATTTCTGGCTTCTTCCAGTTTGTTCCTGGAATCCTATTCTTCGTGAAAAGAGATTTAATTTCTGCTTCTTGGCCGATTTTCCTGGCTTCCTATTCTTCCGAATGTCCTAACTTAATTTTATCCTACTTTATTCTTCGTGACACCTTATCCTTTTGGATAAAGAGTTCTTTTCTAGCTTCCTATTCTTCCCGTAATCAGAAAATCACTTAATTTCTGGCTTCTTCAGTTATTTTGTTAACAACTTCCTATTCTTCGTGAAAGGTCCCTATTCAATGTATTTTAAGATTTTCTTTGGGTTTCTTTTCTGGCTTCCTATTCTTCTGTTTTGGCTCCCCTATCACTTAATTTCTGGCTTCTTTTCCAGTTCCTATTTTCCTTAGCTTCCTGTTTTCCATGACTTCCAGGTTCTTTTTTCTATCATTTGCGGTTCATTTTTCTGGCAAAATTCTTCTTGTTTTTTTATCCAAACTCCTAATTTCTAGCTTCTTCCGGTTATTTTGTTCGATTCCTATTCTTCGAATACCTTCACGTGACCTTTGGAAGAAAGGAATTTATTTTCTGCTTCCTATTCTTCCTCGAATACGATCCCTATCACCTGCAGGAGAAGCTTCTTTGGGTTTTCTTTTCCTTGGTTGAAAATTCTTCCTTGACATCCCTATCACTAATTTCTGATGGATATTCCCGCTTTGTTTTCCTGGCTTCCTATTCTTCTGTGACATCCCGATCCCTGGAAGACTTCCAGTTTTTTTCAGTTTCCTTTTTCTGTTGGCTTGTCCCTATCTGACTTCCGACAGACCCTATCCCAGTTTGTTGCAGCGTGGCTCCCTTCCAGTTATTTTCTGGCTTCAGTTATTCTTCCGTGAAGTTGCAGTTGGATTTCTAGGTTGGACCGTTCTTATCCTGGCTTCCTATTCTTTCCTTGCGGCCATCAGGCCAGTTCCTCGGATTTTTGCGGGCAGGAATTCATCTGTGACAAAGAAATCTTAATTTCTGGCTTCTTCCGGTTTACTTTTCCCAAGTGACGAAGATTCTTCCGTGACATCATTATCCAGAATTTCTGAGATGCGAATTATTTTCCTGTCGATGAGATTCTTCTAGTTCATCCCCCGGACGGCGGCGAGAAAAGAACCCACGAACTGTAGAACTTCCATCCCTATCCTAGATTTCCTGTTTCTTTGGGTTCTTTTCCTGGCTACCTATTTCTTGCGGAACAAGCCGAAGTCAGTGAGAAGTTAAGTTCAACTCCGGACGGCGGAAGTAAGGAACCACCTCAGACGACAATTTCTGCCTAAGTTGAAACAAAGAAATCTTCCGCAAGTTATCACTTAATTTCTGGCTTCTTCTACGAAGAGAAGAAATGAACTCAAGTCGGAAGAATCATCCTAATGATATTTCTGGCCCTTCGGTTCTTTTCCACACTCCTGTTCTTCCATACATCCCCTATCCTTAATTTCTGGCTTCTTCCTGTTATTTTCCCAACTTCTATTCTTCTGTCCACATACCTATCACAGGTATTTCTTTTTCTTTGGGTTCTTTTATTTAATTCTTCCATTAATCCCTATCCCTTAATTTCTGGCTTCTTCGGTTATTTTCCTAGCTTCCTATTCTTCCTTTTCCCTATCCTTATTTCTGCTTTTCAGTTCTTTTCCTGGCTTCCTATTCTTCCGTGCTTGTATCCTTAAATTCTAGCTCTGGTCCCGTTTCTTTTTTCTAGCTTCCTATTCTTCCGTTACATCCCTATCACTTAATTTCTGGCTTCTTTGGTTTATTTTCCTGGCTTCCCTATTCTTCCCCGTGACATCCCTGTCCTTAATTTCATCTCTTTGGTTATTTTCCTTTTCCTTCGCTTCCCTATCCAGGAGCTTCTTCCGTGACTTTTTCAGCGACTATTCTTCCGTGACATCTAAATTTCTGGCTTCTTCCAAGTTCTTTTCTGGCTTCCTATTCTTCCGTGACATCCCTATCCTTAATTTCTGGCTTCTTTGGGTTCTTTTCCTGGCTTCCTATTCTTCCGTGACATCCCTGTCCTTAATTTCTGGCTTCTTCGGTTCTTTTTCCTGGCTTCCCTCTTCTTCTGTGACATCCCTATCCTTTTTTCAGCTTCTTCCGGTTCTTTTCCTGGCTTCCTATTCTTCCGTGACATCCCTATCACTTAATTTCTGGCTTCTTCCGGTTCTTTTCCTGGCTTCCTATTCTTCTGCGTGACATCCCTATCACTTAATTTCTGGCTTCTTTGGTTCTTTTCCTGGCTTCCTATTCTTCGTGACATCCCTATCACTTAATTTCTGGCTTCTTCCGGTTCTTTTCCTGTTCTTCCGTGACATTCTTCCACTGACATCGGTTCTTTTCCTTATTCTTCTCCTATTCTTCGGTTCTTTTCTTCCCTATTCCTTCCGTGACATCCCTATCTAATTTCTCCTTCGGTTCTTTTCCTGGCTTCCTATTCTTCCGTGACATCCCTATCTGGCTTCTTAATTTCTAGCTTCTTCCGGTTCTTTTCCTGCTTCCTATTCTTCCGTGACATCCTATCCTTAATTTCTGGCTTCTTCGGTTATTTTCCTGGCTTCCTATTCTTCCTGTGACATCCCTATCCTTAATTTCTGCTTCTTGGGTTCTTTTCCTGGCTTCCCTATTCTTCCGTGACATCCCTATCCTTAATTTCTGGCTTCTTTGGGTTTCTTTTCTGGCTTCCCTATTTCTTCCCGTGACATCCCTATCCTTAATTTCTGGCTTCTTCGGTTCTTTTCTGGCCCTATTCTTCCGTGACATCCCTATCCCTAATTTCTGGCTTCTTCGGTTCTTTTCCTGGCTTCCTATTCTTCGTGACATCCCTATCACTTAATTTCTGGCTTCTTCCGGTTCTTTTCCTGGCTTCCTATTCTTCCGTGACATCCCTATCACTTAATTTCTTTTCTTTCGTTTCTTTTCCTTCCCTATTCTTCTGTGACATCCCTATCACTAATTTCTGCTTCTTCGGTTCTTTTCCTGGCTTCCTATTCTTCCGTGACATCCCTATCACTTAATTTCTGGCTTCTTCCGGTTCTTTTCCTGGCTTCCTATTCTTCCGTGACATCCCTATCCCTTAATTTCTGGCTTCTTCCGGTTCTTTTCCTGGCTTCCTATTCTTCTGTGACATCCCTATCACTTAATTTCTGGCTTCTTCCGGTTCTTTTCCTGGCTTCCTATTCTTCCGTGACATCCTATCACTTAATTTCTGGCTTCTTCCGGTTCTTTTCCTGGCTTCCTATTCTTCCATGACATCCCTATCACTTAATTTCTGGCTCCTTCCGGTTCTTTTCCTGGCTTCCTATTCTTCCGTGACATCCCTATCCACTTAATTTCTTCTTCTCCTTCGGTTCTTTTCCTGGCTTCCTATTCTTCCGTGACATCCCTATCACTTAATTTCTGGCTTCTTCGGTTCTTTTCCTGGCTTCCTATTCTTCCGTGACATCCCTATCCTTAATTTCTGGCTTCTTCCGGTTCTTTTCTGGCTTCCTATTCTTCCGTGACATCCCTATCACTTAATTTCTGGCTTCTTCCGGTTCTTTTCCTGGCTTCCTATTCTTCCGTGACATCCCTATCCTTAATTTCTGGCTCCTTCCGGTTCTTTTCCTGGCTTCCTATTCTTCCGTGACATCCTATCACTTAATTTCTGGCTTCTTCCGGTTCTTTTCCTGGCTTCCTATTCTTCCGTGACATCCCTATCACTTAATTTCTGGCTTCCTATTCTTTTCCTTTCCTATTCTTCCGTGACATCCCTATCCCTTAATTTCTGGCTTCTTCGGTTCTTTTCCTTCCTATTCTTCCGTGACATCCCTATCACTTAATTTCTGGCTTCTTCCGGTTCTTTTCTGGCTTCCTATTCTTCCGTACATCCCTTCACTTAATTTCTGGCTTCTTCCGTTATTTTCTGGCTTCCTATTCTTCCGTGACATCCCTATCCTTAATTTCTGGCTTCTTTGGGTTCTTTTCCTGGCTTCCCTATTCTTCCGTGACATCCCTATCACTTAATTTCTGGCTTCTTCCGGTTCTTTTCCTGGCTTCCTATTCTTCCGTGACATCCCTATCACTTAATTTCTGGCTTCTTCCGGTTATTTTCCTGGCTTCCTATTCTTCCGTGACATCCCTATCACTTAATTTCTGGCTTCTTCCGGTTCTTTTCCTGGCTTCCTATTCTTCCGTGACATCCCTATCACTTAATTTCTGGCTTCTTACGGTTCTTTTCCTGGCTTCCTATTCTTCCGTGACATCACTATCACTTAATTTCTGTCTTCTTCCGGTTCTTTCCTGGCTTCCTATTCTTCCGTGACATCCCTATCCTTAATTTCTGGCTTCTTCCGGTTCTTTCCTGGCTTCCTATTCTTCCGTGACATCCCTATCCCTAATTTCTGGCTTCTTCCTTTTCTTCCTGGCTTCCTATTCTTCCCATCCCTATCAAATTTCTGGCTTCTTCGGTTCTTTTCCTGGCTTCCTATTCTTCCGTGACATCCCTATCACTTAATTTCTGGCTTCTTCCGGTTCTTTTCTGGCTTCCTATTCTTCCGTGACATCCCTATCACTTAATTTCTGGCTTCTTCCGGTTCTTTTCCTGGCTTCCTATTCTTCCGTGACATCCCTATCACTTAATTTCTGGCTTCTTCGGTTCTTTTCCTGGCTTCCTATTCTTCCGTGACATCCCTATCACTTAATTTCTGGCTTCTTCGGTTCTTTTCTTGGCTTCCTATTCTTCCTGTGACATCCCTTTCACTTAATTTTCTTCTTCCATCCCTCTTTTCCTCTGGCTTCCTATTCTTCCGTGACATCCCTATCCCTATCCTTAATTTCTGGCTTCTTCCACCCATTTTCCTGGCTTCCTATTCTTCCGTGACATCCCTATCCTTAATTTCTGGTTCTTTTCTCTTTGGGTTCTTTTCTGTCCTATTCTTCCGTGACATCCCTATCCTTAATTTCTGGCTTCTTCCGGTTCTTTTCCTGCTTCCTATTCTTCCGTGACATCCCTATCACTTAATTTCTGGCTTCTTCCGGTTCTTTTCTGGCTTCCTATTCTTCCCATCCTATCACTTAATTTCTGGCTTCTTCCGGTTCTTTTCCTGGCTTCCTATTCTTCCGTGACATCCCTATCCACTTAATTTCTGGCTTCTTCCGGTTCTTTTCCTGGCTTCCTATTCTTCCGTGACATCCCTATCCACTTAATTTCTGGCTTCTTCGGTTATTTTCCTGGCTTCCTATTCTTCCGTGACATCCCTATCACTTAATTTCTGGCTTCTTCGGTTCTTTTCCTGGCTTCCTATTCTTCCGTGACATCCCTATCACTTAATTTCTGGCTTCTTCGGTTCTTTTCCTTTCCTATTCTTCCAATGACATCCCTTCACTTAATTTCTGGCTTCTTCCTTATTTTTCTGGCTTCCTATTCTTCTTGACATCGGCCTTCTTTAATCCTGGCTTCTTTCTGGTTCTTTTCCTTTCCCCTATTCTTCTTGACATCCTATCCCCTTAATTTCTGGCTTCTTCCGGTTCTTTCCTGGCTTCCTATTCTTCCGTGACATCCCTATCACTTAATTTCTGGCTTCTTCCGGTTCTTTTCTGGCTTCCTATTCTTCCGTGACATCCCTATCCTTTAATTTCTGGCTTCTTCGGTTCTTTTTCCTGGCTTCCCTATTCTTCCGTGACATCCCTATCCACTTAATTTCTGGCTTCTTCCGGTTCTTTTCCTGGCTTCCTATTCTTCCGTGACATCCCTATCATAATTTCTGGCTTCTTCCGGTTCTTTTCCTGGCTTCCTATTCTTCCGTGACATCCCTATCACTTAATTTCTGGCTTCTTCGGTTCTTTTCCTGGCTTCCTATTCTTCCGTGACATCCCTATCACTTAATTTCTGGCTTCTTCGGTTCTTTTCCTGGCTTCCTATTCTTCCGTGACATCCTATCCTTAATTTCTGGCTTCTTCCGGTTCTTTTCCTGGCTTCCTATTCTTCTGTGACATCCCTATCCTTAATTTCTGGCTTCTTCCGGTTCTTTTCCTGGCTTCCTATTCTTCGTGACATCCCTATCACTTAATTTCTGGCTTCTTCCGGTTCTTTTCTGGCTTCCTATTCTTCCGTGACATCCCTATCACTTAATTTCTGGCTTCTTCGGTTATTTTCCTGGCTTCCTATTCTTCCGTGACATCCCCTATCACTTAATTTCTGGCTTCTTCCGGTTATTTTTCCTGGCTTCCTATTCTTCCGTGACATCCCTATCACTTAATTTCTGGCTTCTTCGGTTCTTTTCCTGGCTTCCTATTCTTCGTGACATCCCTATCACTTAATTTCTGGCTTCTTTCGGTTCTTTTCCTGGCTTCCTATTCTTCCGTGACATCCTATCACTTAATTTCTGGCTTCTTCCGGTTCTTTTCTGGCTTCCTATTCTTCCGTGACATCCCTATCCTTAATTTCTGGCTTCTTCCGGTTATTTTCTGGCTTCCTATTCTTCTTCCTATTCTTCCGTGATCCCTATCATAATTTCTGGCTTCTTCAGTTCTTTTCCTGGCTTCCTATTCTTCCGTGACATCCCTATCACTTAATTTCTGGCTTCTTCCGGTTATTTTCCTGGCTTCCTATTCTTCCGTGACATCCCTATCCTTAATTTCTGGCTTCTTCCGGTTCTTTTCTGTCTTCCTATTCTTCCGTGACATCCCTATCCTTAATTTCTGGCTTCTTCGGTTATTTTCCTGGCTTCCTATTCTTCCGTGACATCCTATCACTTAATTTCTGGCTTCTTCCGGTTATTTTCCTGGCTTCCTATTCTTCCGTGACATCCTATCACTTAATTTCTGGCTTCTTCGGTTCTTTTCCTGGCTTCCTATTCTTCCGTGACATCCTATCACTTAATTTCTGGCTTCTTCCGGTTCTTTTCCTGGCTTCCTATTCTTCCGTGACATCCCTATCACTTAATTTCTGGCTTCTTCTTTTCCTGGTTTTTCTTCTGGGTTCCTTTCTTTCTTCCGTGACATCCTATCACTTAATTTCTGGCTTCTTCCGTTTCTTTTCTGGCTTCCTATTCTTCCGTGACATCCCTATCCTTAATTTCTGGCTTCTTCCGGTTCTTTTCCTGGCTTCCTATTCTTCCGTGACATCCCTATCACTTAATTTCTGGCTTCTTCGGTTCTTTTCCTGGCTTCCTATTCTTCCGTGACATCCCTATCCTTAATTTCTGGCTTCTTCCGGTTCTTTTTCCTGGCTTCCTATTCTTCCAGTGACATCCCTATCACTTAATTTCTGGCTTCTTCCGGTTATTTTCCTGGCTTCCTATTCTTCCGTGACATCCCTATCCTTAATTTCTGGCTCCTTCCGGTTCTTTCTGGCTTCCTATTCTTCCGTGACATCCCTATCACTTAATTTCTGGCTTCTTTGGGTTCTTTTCCTGCTTCCCTATTCTTCCGTGACATCCCTATCACTTAATTTCTGGCTTCTTCCGGTTTCTTTTTCTGGCTTTCTATTCTTTCTTGATCCATCCGTATTTCTGGTTAATTTCTGGCTTCTTCCTGTCTTTTTCCTGGCTTCCTTTCTTTCGTGACATTCCCTATCACTCCTAATTTCTGGCTTCTTCGGTTCTTTTCCTGGCTTCCTATTCTTCCGGGACATCCCCTATCCCGGTAATTTCTGGCTTCTTTAGGTTCTTTTCCTGGCTTCCTATTCTTCCGTGACATCCCTATCAATTAATTTCCTGGCTTCTTCGGTTCTTTTTCCTGGCTTCCTATTCTTCTGTGACATCCCTATCACTTAATTTCTGGCTTCTTCGGTTCTTTTCCTGGCTTCCTATTCTTCGTGACATCCTTTCTCAAGTCATTTCTGGCTTCTTCCGGTTCTTTTCCTGGCTTCCTATTCTTCTTTGACATCCTATCCTTAATTTCTGGCTTCTTTGGGTTATTTCCTGGCTTCCTATTCTTCCGTGACATCCCTATCATAATTTCTGGCTTCTTCCGGTTCTTTCCTGGCTTCCTATTCTTCGTGACATCCTATCATCCCTACCTGCGGAAGAATCTGGGTTCTTTTCTGGCTTCTATTCTTCCGTGACATCCCTATCACTTAATTTCTGGCTTCTTCGGTTCTTTTCTCGCTTCCTATTCTTCCGTGACATCCTATCACCCTTAATTTCTGGCTTCTTCCGGTTCTTTTGGCCGCCCTATTCTTCCATTGACATCCTATCAAACAATTTCTGGCTTCTTCCGGTTCTTTTCCTGCTTCCCTTTTCTTCCGTGACATCCTATCACTTAATTTCTGGCTTCTTTGGGTTTCTTTCCTGGCTTCCTATTCTTCCAGTCGACATCCTATCACTTAATTTCTGGCTTCTTCCGGTTATTTTCTGGCTTCCTATTCTTCCGTGACATCCCTATCCACTTAATTTTCTGGCTTCTTCCGGTTATTTTCCTGGCATCCCCGCTTCTTCCGTGACATCCCTTCTATCCTTCATTTCTGTCTCCTTTGGGTTCTTTTCTGGCCCTATTCTTCGACGACATCCCTCACTTAATTTCTGGCTTCTTCCGGTTCTTTTCCTGGCTTCCCGATTCTTCCGTGACATCCCTATCAACTTATTTCTGGCTTCTTTTCTTCGGTTCTTTCTCATTCCTGCTTCCTTATTCTTCCTATTCTCCAGCATCCCCTATCACTTAATTTCTGGCTCCTTCCGGTTCTTTTCCTGTCCTATTCTTCCGTGACATCCTATCCTTAATTTCTGCTTCTTTGGTTCTTTTCTGGCACCCTATTCTTCCATGATATCCCTATCACTTAATTTCTGGCTTCTTCCAAGTTCTTTCCTGGCTTCCTATTCTTCCCAAACATCCCTATCACTTAATTTCTGGCTCCTTCGGTTCTTTTCCTGGCTTCCTATTCTTCCGTTACATCCCTATCACTTAATTTCTGGCTCCTTCCATGTTCTTTTTTGGCATCCCTATTCTTCCGTGATATCCCTATCCTTTAATTTCTGGCTTCTTTGGGTTCTTTTCTGGCTTCCTATTCTTCCTATTCTTCTGTCCAACAATTTCTATTTTTCATGTCCTTTTCTAAAAGGCATTTTCCTGGCTTCTTCCGTGACATCCCTATCCGTGAATTTTTGGCTTCTTTGGTTCTTTCCTGGCTTCCTATTCTTCCGTGACATCCCTATCATAATTTCTGGCTCCTTCTGTTCTTTTCCTGCTTCCTATTCTTCCCTGACATCCTATCACTTAATTTCTGGCTTCTCCAGTTCTTTTCCTGGCTTCCTATTCTTCAGTGACATCCCCTATCACTTAATTTCTGACTTCTTTGGTTCTTTTCCTGGCTTCCTATTCTTCCGTGACATCCCTATCCGTTAATTTCTAACTTTGGGATCTTTTCCTGGCTTCCTGTCTTCCGTGACCCTATCCTTAATTTCTGGCTTCTTTGGGTTCTTTTCCTGGCTTCCTATTCTTCCGTGACATCCCTATCACTTAATTTCTGCTTCTTCCGGTTCTTTTCCTGGCTTCCTATTCTTCTGTGACATCCCTATCCACTTAATTTCTGGCTTCTTTGGGTCTTTTCCTGGCATCCTATTCTTCAAGACATCCTATCCATTAATTTCTGGCTCCTTCGGTTCTTTTCCTGGCTTCCTATTCTTCCGTAACATCCCTATCACTTAATTTCTTGCTTCTTTGGGTTCTTTTCCTGGCTTCCCCTATTCTTCCATGACATCTATCCTTAATTTCTGGTTTCTTTGGGTTCTTTTCTCCTTCCCTGTTCTTCGTGACATCCCTATCATAATTTCTGGCTTCTTCCGGTTGTTTTTCCTGGCTTCCTATTCTTCCGTGATCCCTATCATTGTTTCTGGCTCCTTTGGGTTTTTTCACTGTTCCTATTCTTCTGACATCCCTATCACCCGTTTCTGGCTTCTTCCAGGTTCTTCCTGGCTTCCTATTCTTCCATTGACATCCACTATCACTTAATTCCTGGCTCCTTCGGTTCTTTTCTAGCTTCCTATTCTTCTGTGACATCCCTATCCTTAATTTCTAGCTTCTTTGGGTTCCTTTTTCTATTTCCTATTCTTCCATTGACGATCCTATCCCTCACTTTCTACGGCTTCTTTAAATTCAATTCTGCCTTTCCTATAATTTTACATCCCGTCATCTTCTGACATTCTTCGGTTACACCTGGGTATTCTGCCGTAGCTCTCATCTAAAAATTTTTGGCTTTTTTCTTCCACTATTTTCCTGGCTACCTATTCTTCGTAATGTCCCCTCCAACAATTACTAGCTCCTTCCGGTTTTTTGAAACTATTCTTGACTCATCTATCCTCAATTTCCCCGGCTTCTTTAAATTCAATCTGGCTTTTTCTATTCTTTATGGTACATCATCTACTTAATTTCATTCTTCCATGTTTTTCTAGCTTTTATTCTTCGTTACATCTATCCTAAAATTTTACTCCTTCGGTTCTTTTCGCAACCCTATTCCACATACACATCAGAATATCCATGAATTCAAAACACCAAGAAGGATTCCTTCAATTTTATTGAGAAACTCCACTTGTTCTGGCTTTCTTCCGGTTTTCCTGCGCTTCTATTCTTCCGTGACATGCCTTTTCTATAATTTTATGGAAAATCATCTAATGAACATTCTTCCATGACATCCCTAGATTTTAATTTTAAGCTTCATTGGGTTCTTTCCTATTGTCCTATTCTTCACGCGCCCCTATCCATCTTAATATCTAGACTTCTTTGGGTTCAAGAAGGATTCCTATTCTATTGAACCCTATCACGACTTCGGCTTCTTCGGTTCTTTCGCACGGCCTATTCTTCAATCTGCCATCCCTATAATTTTATGGTAAATCATCTAATGAACATTCTTCCAAGGACAATTTATTCTTCCGTGAATTCACTATCATCTAAAAATATTTAATATTATTCTGAGGCACACACGCGCCCCTATACACATCAGAATATCACAAAGCAAAAACACCAAGAAGTTCTTCGGTTTTATTGAAACTCCCTTGATTCTTCGGCTTCACCCACTTATCCCTACAGCCTTAATTTAGATTTCTGCCTTTCTATATTTTACGGTTCTTTCTACGAACTTCCTCCATTCTTCGATTTTAACGAACTATCTCATTCAAAAATTTTATTTATTCTTCCGGATGCTTTTCTGTGCCTATTCTATCACAGACAAACACCAAGAAGGATCTTCAATTTCTTGAAAAGCACTTGACGACTCGGTTTATTTTCGCACGGCCTATTCTTCCATTGAATCTGCCTTTTCTATAATTCTTCCGGTTCTTTCTGAATATTCTTCCATGACATCCTAGATTTTTAACGAATTTAAGGTTCATCTAAAAAAATATTTATTATTATACTGACGCACACATTTCCACATATCCATCAGAATATCATTCCTAAAAACACCTGGCTTCTTCAATCTTATTGAAACTCCCTTGACGACTTCGGCTTCTTCACTTTCTCACAGCCGTAATTTAGATTGAATCCCTGCCTTTTCTATAATTTTATGGTAAATCATTCAATGAACATTCTTTCATGACACCTAGAATTTAACGAATTTAAGCTTCATCTAAAATATTTACTTTATACTGACGCACACACGCGCCCACATACACACATCAGAATATCACAAAGCAAAACACCAAGAAGGATCTTCAATTTTATTGAAACTTCACTTGACGACTCGGCTTTTCCCACTTTCCTATTCAGCCGTAATTTAGATTGAATTGCTCTTTTCTATAATTTTATGGTAAATCATCTAATGAACATTCTTCCATGACATCTAGATTTTAACGAATTTAAGTTATTTTCTCAAAATATTTATTTATTATATCCTTAACACACGCGCCTTCATACACACTCCTGAATATCCAAAGCAAAAACACCAAGAAGGATTCTCAATTTTATTGAAACGGTTCTTTTCTCGGCTTTCCTCATTCTTCGCACGGCAGTAATTTAGATTTCTGGCTTTTTCTATAATTTTATGGTAAATCATCTAATGAATATCCTTCAATGACACCTAGATTTTAACGAATTTAAGCTCTCATCTAAAAATATTTACTATTATACTGACCTATCACGCGCCCACATACATCAGTTATTTTCAAAAGCAAAACACCAAGAAGGACTTTCACATTTTATTGAAACTCATTTCTGACGACTTCGGCTTATTTTCTGGCGGCCCTATTCTTAGATTGAATCTGCCTTTTCTATAATTTTATGGCTTCTTTCATTCTAATGAAATATTCTTCCATGACATCCCTTTTAACGAATTTAAGCTTCATCGGTTCTATTTACTATATACTCCGTACACTTCCGCCCACATCCACATCAGAATATCACAAAGCAAAACCCAAGAAGGATTTCTTTTTTATTGAAAACTCACTTGACGACTCGGCTTCACCACTGACATCCCTAATTTAGATTGAATCAGCCTTTCCTATAATTTTATGGTAAATCATCAATGAACATTCTTCCATGACACCTAGATTTTAACGAATTTAAGCTTCATTGGCTTACTATTATACTGACGCACACACGCGCCCACACACACATCAGAATATCACAAAAGCAAAAAACACCAAGAAGGATCTTTCACCTTTATTCTGGCTCCTTCCGGCTTCACTCCACTTTCGCACGGCAGTAATTTCTTCCGTGATTGAATCTGCTATTTCCTATAATTTCTGGCTTCATTAATGAACATTCTTCCATGACACCTATTTTTAACGAATTTAAGCTCTCATCTAAAATATTTACTATTATACGGACGCAATTCACGCTTCCCATACATCTTCACAAAAGCAAAAAACACCAAGAAGGATCTTCAATTTTATTGAAACTCACACGACGACTCGGCTTCACTCACTTTCTCACAGCCGTAATTTAGATTCAATCAGCCTTTTCTATAATTTTTTATGGTAAATCATCTAAATGAACATTCTTCCATGACACCTAGATTTTAACGAATTTAAGCTCTCATCCAAAAATATTTACTATTATACTGACGCTTTTCACGCCCACATACACATCAGAATATCACAAAGCAAAAAACACCAAGAAGGATCTTTTCACTTGACGACTCGGTTTCCTATTCTTCGGCAGTAATTTAGATTGAACTCTAATGAATTTCTTTATGGACACCTTAGATTTTAACGAATCATCTAAATATTTACTTTTCCTCACACTGTGAATATCATTTCTTCCGTGACATCCGGTTTCACTCCATCCACTTAGATTTCTGCCTTTTCTATAATTTTATGGTAAATCATCTAATGAACATTCTTCCATGACACCTAGATTTTAACGAATTTAAGCTCTCATCTAAAATATTTACTATTATTCCGTGACACACTATCACATACACATCAGAATATCCTGAAAGCAAAAACACCAAGAAGGATCTTCAATTTTATTGAAACTTCCTTGACGACTCGGCTTCACCCTTTCAGCCGTAATTTCCCTTCAATCTGCCTTTTCTATAATTTTATGGTAAATCATCTAATGAACATTCTTCCATGACACCCTAGATTTTAACGAATTTAAGCTCTCATCTAAAAATATTTATTTCTTTTACTGACGCAATAACACGCGCCCACACACACACTTCAGAATATCACAAAACACCAAGAAGGATCTTCAATTTTTTTGAAACCACTTGACGACTCCGGTTTTTCACTCACTTTCACGGCCGTAATTCTAGATTGAATCTGCTTTTCCTATAATTTTTATGAAATCATCTAATGAACATTCTTTCCATGACACACTAGATTTTGTGAATGAATTTAAGCTCTCATCTAAAATATTTACTATTATACTGACGCACACACGCGCCCATACACATCAGAATATCACAAAGCAAAAAACACCAAGAAGGATCTTCAATTTTATTGAAACTCACTTGACGACTCGGCTTCACTCACTTTCCACGGCCGTAATTTAGATTGAATCTGTCTTTCTATAATTTTATGGTAAATCATCTAATGAACATTCTTCCATGACACCTAATTTTAACGAATTTAAGCTCATCTAAAATATTTACTATTATACTGACGCACACACGCGCCCACATACACATCAGAATATCACAAAGCAAAAACACCAAGAAGGATCTTCAATTTTATTGAAACTCACTTGACGACTCGGCTTCACCACTTTCTCACAGCCGTTAATTTTGGATTGAATCTGCTTTTTCTATAATTTTATGGTAAATCATCTAATGAACATTCTTCCATGACACATCTAGATTTTAACGAATTTAAGCTCTCATCTAAAATATTTACTATTATACTGAGGCACACACGCCCACATACACATCAGAATATCACAAAGCAAAAACACCAAGAAGGATCTTCAATTTTATTGAAACTCACTTGACGACTCAAGCACCTACTTTCGCACACGACGCAATTTAGATTGAATCTGCCTTTTATAATTTTGTTATGGTAAATCATCTAATGAACATTCTTCCATGACACCTAGATTTTAACGAATTTAAGCTCTCATCAAAATATTTACTATTATACTGACGCACACACGCGCCCACATACACACTCAGAATATCACAAAGCAAAAATTTTGGTACCAAGAAGGATCTTCAATTTTATTGAAACTCACTTGACGACTCAGCTTCACCCACTTTCACAGCCTTTAATTTAGATTCAATCTGCCTTTTCTATAATTTTATGGTAAATCATCTAATGAACATTCTTCCATGACACCTAGATTTTAACGAATTTAAGCTCTCATCTAAAATATTTACTATTATACTGACGCACACACGCGCCCACATACACATCAGAATATCACAAAGCAAAAACACCAAGAAGGATCTTCCATTTATTGAAACTCACTTGACGACTCGGCTTCACTCACTTTCTCACAGCCTTAATTTAGATTCAATCTGCCTTTTCCTATAATTTTTATGGTAAATCATCTAATGAACATTCTTCCATGACACCTAGATTTTAACGAATTTAAGCTCTCATCTAAAATATTTACTATTATACTGACACACACGCGCCCACATACACATCAGAATATCACAAAGCAAAAAACACCAAGAAGGATCTTTCATTTTATTGAAACTCACCGGACGACTCGGCTTCACTCACTTTCTCACAGCCGTAATTTAGATTCAATCTGCCTTTTCTATAATTTTATGGTAAATCATCTAATGAACATTCTTCCATGACACCTAGATTTTTAACGAATTTAAGCTCTCATCTAAAATATTTACTATTATACTGACGCAATACACGCGCCCACATACACATCAGAATATCACAAAGCAAAAAACCAAGAAGGATCTTCAATTTTATTGAAACTCACTTGACGACTCGGCTTCACTCACTTTCTCACAGCCTTAATTTAGATTCAATCTGCCTTTTCTATATTTTATGGTAAATCATCTAATGAACATTCTTCAATGACACCTAGATTTTAACGAATTTAAGCTCTCATCTAAAATATTTACTATTATACTGACGCACACACGCGCCCACATACACATCAGAATATCACAAAGCAAAAACACCAAGAAGGATCTTCAATTTTATTGAAACTCACTTGACGACTCGGCTTCACTCACTTTCTCACAGCCGTAATTTAGATTCAATCTGCCTTTTCTATAATTTTATGGTAAATCATCTAATGAACATTCTTCAATGACACCTAGATTTTAACGAATTTAAGCTCTCATCTAAAATATTTACTATTATACTGACGCACACACGCGCCCACATACACATCAGAATATCACAAAGCAAAAACACCAAGAAGGATCTTCAATTTTATTGAAACTCACTTGACGACTCGGCTTCACTCACTTTCACAGCGTAATTTAGATTGAATCTGCCTTTCTATAATTTTATGGTAAATCATCTAATGAACATTCTTCCATGACACCTAGATTTTAACGAATTTAAATCATCTAAAAAATATTTACTATTATACTGAGGCACCACGCGCCCACATACACATCAGAATATCACAAAGCAAAAAAAAACACCAAGAAGGATCTTCAATTTTATTGAAACTCACTTGACGACTCGGTTTCACTCCTTTCTCGCAGCCGTAATTTAGATTGAATCTGCTTTTCTATAATTTTATGGTAAATCATCAATGAACATTCTTCCATGACACCTAGATTTTAACGAATTTAAGCTCTCATCTAAAAATATTTACTATTATACTGACGCACACACGCGCCCACATACACATCAGAATATCACAAAGCAAAAACACCAAGAAGGATCTTCAATTTTATTGAAACTATTGACGACTCACTCACTTTTTAAGCTGCCTTTCTAAATTTATGGTATCTTCAACCTAGAATTTAACAATTTAATTTTAAAATATTTCATACTGAACATTCTTTATGTAAATCCACACCATGACACCTAGATTTTAATGAATTAAGCACATCAAAATATTTATATCACAAAGCAAAACACAGAATATCACAAAGAAAAATACCAAGAAGGATATTCAATTTTATTGAAACTCACTTGACGACTCGGCTTTACTCACTTTCGCACGGCCGTAATTTAGATTCAATCTGCCTTTTTCTATAATTTTATGGTAAATCATCTAATGAACATTCTTCCATGACACCTAGATTTTAACAATTTAAGCTCTCATCTAAAATATTTACTATTATACTGACGCACACACGCGCCCACATACACATCAGAATATCACAAAGCAAAAACACCAAGAAGGATCTTCAATTTTATTGAAACTCACTTGACGACTCATTTCACTCACTTTCTCACAGCCTTAATTTAGATTCAATCTGCCTTTTCTATAATTTTATGGTAAATCATCTAATGAACATTCTTCCATGACACCTAGATTTTAACGAATTTAAGCTCTCATCTAAAATATTTACTATTATACTTGACGCACACACGCGCCCACACACATCAGAATATCACAAAGCAAAAACACCAAGAAGGATCTTCAATTTTATTGAAACTCACTTGACGACTCGGCTTCACTCACTTTCTCACAGCCGTAATTTAGATTGAATCTGCCTTTTCTATAATTTTATGGTAAATCATCTAATGAACATTCTTCCATGACACCTAGATTTTTAACAATTTAAGCTCTCATCTAAAATATTTACTATTATACTGACGCACACGCGCCCACATACACATCAGAATATCACAAAGCAAAAACACCAAGAAGGATCTTCAATTTTATTGAAACTCACTTGACGACTCGGCTTCACTCACTTTCTCACAGCCGTAATTTAGATTGAATCTGCCTTTTCTATAATTTTATGGTAAATCATCTAATGAACATTCTTCCATGACACCTAGATTTTAACAATTTAAGCTCTCATCTAAAATATTTACTATTATACTGACGCACACACGCGCCCACATACACATCAGAATATCACAAAGCAAAAACACCAAGAAGGATCTTCAATTTTATTGAAACTCACTTGACGACTCGGCTTCACTCACTTTCTCACAGCCGTAATTTAGATTCAATCTGCCTTTTCTATATTTTTATGGTAAATCATCTAATGAACATTCTTCCATGACACCTAGATTTTAACGAATTTAAGCTCTCATCTAAAAATATTTACTATTATACTGACGCACACGCCCCACATACATCAGAATATCACAAAGCAAAACACCAAGAAGGATCTTCAATTTTATTGAAACTCACTTGACGACTCGGCTTCACTCACTTTCTCACGGCCGTAATTTAGATTGAATCTGCCTTTTCTATAATTTTATGGTAAATCATCTAATGAACATTCTTCCATGACACCCCTAGATTTTAACGAATTTAAGCTCTCATCTAAAATATTTACTATTATGACGCACACACGCGCCCACATACACATCAGAATATCACAAAAGCAAAAAAAAACACCAAGAAGGATCTTCAATTTTATTGAAACTCACTCTGACGACTCCTTTCCTATAATTTTATAGCTTCAACTTCTTCCACTTTTTAACGAATTTAAGCTCTAAAATATTTACTATTATACTGCGCGCCCATAATTTAGAAAACGCGAAGCATTTCAATTTTGAATCTGCCTTTTCTATATTTTTATGGTAAATCATCTAATGAACATTCTTCCATGACACCTAGATTTTAACCTAGAATTTAAGCTCTCATCTAAAATATTTATTTACTATTATACTGACGCACACACGCGCCTACATACACATCAGAATATCAATGAACAAAGCAAAACACCAAGAAGGATCTTCAATTTTATTGAAACTCACTTGACGACTCGGCTTCACTCACTTTCTCACAGCCGTAATTTAGATTCAATCTGCCTTTTCTATATTTTTATGGTAAATCATCTAATGAACATTCTTCCATGACATCTAGATTTTAAATTTAAGCTCTCATCTAAAATATTTACTATTATACTGACGCACACGCGCCCACATACACATCAGAATATCACAAAGCAAAAAACACCAAGAAGGAAGGATCTTCAATTTTATTGAAACTCCTTGACGACTCGGCAACTCACTTTCTCACAGCCGTAATTTAGATTCAATCTGCCTTTTTCTATAATTTTATGGTAAATCATCTAATGAACATTCTTCCATGACACCTAGATTTTAACGAATTTAAGCTCTCATCTAAAATATTTACTATTATACTGACGCACACACGCCCCTACATACACATCAGAATATCACAAATTGCAAAAAACACCAAGAAGGATCTTCAATTTTTATTGAAACTCACTTTTTACGACTCGGCTTCCTCACTTTCTCACAGCCGTAATTTAGATTGAATCTGCCTTTTCTATAATTTTTATGGTAAATCATCTAATGGTAACATTCTTCCATGACACCTAGATTTTAACAATTTAAGCTCTCATCTAAAATATTTACTATTATGCTGACACACACGCGCCACATACACATCAGAATATCACAAAGCAAAAACACCAAGAAGGATCTTCAATTTTATTGAAAACTCACGGACGACTCAGCTTCACTCACTTTTCACAAATTTGATTCAAAAATAATTTTATGGTAAAATCATCTAATGAACATTCTTCCATGACACCTAGATTTTCAATTTTATTGAAATATTTACTATTATACTGACGCACACACGCGCCCACTCAGAATATCACAAAGCAAAAACACCAAGAAGGATCTTTCTCACTTGACGACCTTAACTTTTCGCAGCCGTAATTTAGATTGAATCTGCCTTTTCTATAATTTTATGGTAAATCATCTAATGAACATTCTTCCATGACACCTAGATTTTAACGAATTTAAGCTCTCATCTAAAATATTTACTATTATACTGACGCACACACGCGCCCACATACACATCAGAATATCACAAAGCAAAAAACACCAAAAAGGATCTTCAATTTTATTGAAACTCACTTGACGACTCGGCTTCACTCACTTTCTCACAGCCTTAATTTAGATTCAATCTGCCTTTTCTATAATTTTTATGGTAAATCATCTAATGAACATTCTTCCATGACACCTAGATTTTAACGAATTTAAGCTCTCATCTAAAATATTTACTATTATACTGAGGCACACACGCGCCCACATACACATCAGAATATCACAAAGCAAAAAACCAAGAAGGATCTTCAATTTTATTGAAACTCACTTGACGACTCGGCTTCACTCACTTTCGCACAGGCCTTAATTTAGATTCAATCTGCCTTTTCTATAATTTTATGGTAAATCATCTAATGAACATTCTTCCATGACACCTAGATTTTAACGAATTTAAGCTCTCATCTAAAATATTTACTATTATACTGAGGCACACACGCCCCACATACATCAGAATATCACAAAGCAAAAAACACCAAGAAGGATCTTCAATTTATTGAAACTCACTTGACGACTCGGCTTCACTCACTTTCTCACAGCCGTAATTTAGATTCAATCTGCCTTTCCTATAATTTTATGGTAAATCATCTAATGAACATTCTTCCATGACACCTAGATTTTAACAATTTAAGCTCTCATCTAAAATATTTACTATTATACTGACGCACACACGCGCCCACATACACATCAGAATATCAGAAAGCAAAAACACCAAGAAGGATCTTCAATTTTATTGAAACTCACTTGGCTTCGACTCGGCTAATTAGATTCAATCTGCCTTTCTATAATTTTATGGTAAATCATCTAATGAACATTTCTTCCATGACACCTAATTTTAACGATTTAAGCTCTCATCTGCCTTTTACTATATATTTTTTATGGTCAGAATATCATCTAAAACACCAAACATTCTTCCATGAAACTCTACGACTTTTAACGAAATTTAAGCAATCTCATCTAAAATATTTATTCATTAATAACATTCTTCCAGGCACCTACACGCGCTCATCTAAAATATTTACATTACACATCAGAATATCACAAAGCAAAAACACCAAGAAGGATCTTCAATTTTATTGAAACTCACTTGACGACTCGGCTTCACTCACTTTCTCACAGCCGTAATTTAGATTCAATCTGCCTTTTCTATAATTTTATGGTAAATCATCTAATGAACATTCTTCCATGACACCTAGATTTTAACGAATTTAAGCTCTCATCTAAAATATTTACTATTATACTGACGCACACACGCGCCCACATACACATCAGAATATCACAAAGCAAAAACACCAAGAAGGATCTTCAATTTTATTGAAACTCACTTGACGACTCGGCTTCACTCACTTTCTCACAGCCTTAATTTAGATTCAATCTGCCTTTTTTCTATAATTTTATGGTAAATCATCTAATGAACATTCTTCCATGACACCTAGATTTTAACAATTTAAGCTCTCATCTAAAATATTTACTATTATACTTTGGCACACACGCCCACATACACATCAGAATATCACAAAGCAAAAACACCAAGAAGGATCTTCAATTTTATTGAAACTCACTTGACAAGACTCACTTTCGCACAACCGTAATTTAGATTCAATCTGCCTTTCCTATAATTTTATGGTAAATCATCTAATGAACATTCTTCCATGACACCTAGATTTTAACAATTTAAGCTCTCATCTTATTTATCTGACGCACACACCCCACATACACATCAGAATTCACAAAGAAAAACACACAAGAAGGATCTTCAATTTTATTGAAACTCACTTGACGACTCGGCTTCACTTTCTTTCACAGCCGTAATTTTTCAATCTGTTTCCTAAATTTTATGGTAAATCATCTAATGAACATTCTTCCATGACATCTAGATTTTAACGAATTTAAGCTCTCATCTAAAATATTTACTATTATACTGAGGCACACACGCGCCCACATACACATCAGAATATCACAAAGCAAAAACACCAAGAAGGATCTTCAATTTTATTGAAACTCACTTGACGACTCGGCTTCACTCACTTTCTCACAGCCTTAATTTAGATTCAATCTGCCTTTTCTATATTTTTATGGTAAATCATCTAATGAACATTCTTCCATGACATCTAGATTTTAACGAATTTAAGCTCTCATCTAAAATATTTACTATTATACTGAGGCACACACGCGCCCACATACACATCAGAATATCACAAGCAAAAACACCAAGAAGGATCTTCAATTTTATTGAAACTCACTTGACGACTCCGGCTTCACTTTCACTTTCTCACAGCCTTTTAATTTTAGAATTCAATCTGCCTTTTTTAACTATATTTTTATGGTAAATCATCTAATGAACATTCTTCCATGACACCTAGATTTTAACGAATTTAAGCTCTCATCTAAAATATTTACTATTATACTGAGGCACACACGCGCCCACATACACACATCAGAATATCACAAAGCAAAAACACCAAGAAGGATCTTCAATTTTATTGAAACTCACTTGACGACTCGGCTTCACTCACTTTTCTCCAGCCTTAATTTAGATTCAATCTGCCTTTTCTATATTTTTATGGTAAATCATCTAATGAACATTCTTCCATGACACCTAGATTTTAACGAATTTAAGCTCTCATCTAAAAATATTTCTTCACTTTTTTATACTGACGCACACACGCGCCCACATACACATCAGAATATCACAAATGAACAAAACACCAAGAAGGATCTTCAATTTTATTGAAACTCACTTGACGAAGATCTTCTTCGGCTTCACTTCTCACTTTCTCACAGCCGTAATTTAGATTGAATCTGCCTTTTCTATAATTTTATGGTAAATCATCTAATGAACATTCTTCCATGACACCTAGATTTTAACAATTTAAGCTCTCATCTAAAATATTTTTACTATTATACTGACGCACACACGCGCCCATACACATCAGAATATCACAAAGCAAAAACACCAAGAAGGATCTTCAATTTTATTGAAACTCACTTGACGACTCGGCTTCACTCACTTTCTCACAGCCTTAATTTAGATTCAATCTGCCTTTTCTATATTTTTATGGTAAATCATCTAATGAACATTCTTCCATGACATCTAGATTTTAACAATTTAAGCTCTCATCTAAAATATTTACTATTATACTGACGCACACACGCGCCCACATACACATCAGAATATCACAAAGCAAAAACACCAAGAAGGATCTTCAATTTTATTGAAACTCACTTGACGACTCGGCTTCACTCACTTTCTCACAGCCTTAATTTAGATTCAATCTGCCTTTTCTATATTTTTATGGTAAATCATCTAATGAACATTCTTCCATGACATCTAGATTTTAACGAATTTAAGCTCTCATCTAAAATATTTACTATTATACTGAGGCACACGCGCCCACATACACATCAGAATATCACAAAGCAAAAACACCAAGAAGGATCTTCAATTTTATTGAAACTCACTTGACGACTCGGCTTCACTCACTTTCTCACAGCCTTAATTTAGATTCAATCTGCCTTTTCTATATTTTTTATGGTAAATCATCTAATGAACATTCTTCCATGACACCTAGATTTTAACGAATTTAAGCTCTCATCTAAAATATTTACTATTATACTGAGGCACACACGCGCCCATACACATCAGAATATCACAAAGCAAAAAAACACCAAGAAGGATCTTCAATTTTATTGAAACTCACTTGACGACTCGGCTTCACTCACTTTCTCACAGCCTTAATTTAGATTCAATCTGCCTTTTCTATATTTTTATGGTAAATCATCTAATGAACATTCTTCCATGACACCTAGATTTTAACGAATTTAAGCTCTCATCTAAAATATTTACTATTATACTGAGGCACACACGCGCCCACATACACATCAGAATATCACAAAGCAAAAACACCAAGAAGGATCTTCAATTTTATTGAAACTCACTTGACGACTCGGCTTCACTCACTTTCTCTCACAGCCTTATAATTTTAGATTCAATCTGCCATTTTCTATAATTTTAACGAATTTAAATCATCTAAAATGAACATTCTTCCATGACACCTAGATTTTTCAACATTGAAACTTTACGACTCTTCATCTTTCTCAAAATATTTACTATTTTCTATATTTTTTGAGGCATTCTTCCATGACATCTAGATTTTTACAATTTAAGCCTCACATACACATTATGCAGAATATCACAAAAAGCAAAACACCAAGAAGGATCTTCAATTTTATTGAAACTCACTTGACGACTCGGCTTCACTCACTTTCTCACAGCCGTAATTTAGATTGAATCTGCCTTTTCTATATTTTTATGGTAAATCATCTAATGAACATTCTTCCATGACATCCTAGATTTTAACGAATTTAAGCTCTCATCTAAAATATTTACTATTATACTGAGGCACACACGCGCCACATACACATCAGAATATCACAAAACAAAAACACCAAGAAGGATCTTCAATTTTATTGAAACTCACTTGACGACTCGGCTTCACTCACTTTCTCACAGCCTTAATTTAGATTCAATCTGCCTTTTCTATATTTTTTATGGTAAATCATCTAATGAACATTCTTCCATGACACCTAGATTTTAACGAATTTAGCTCTCATCTAAAATATTTACTATTATACTGAGGCACACACGCGCCCACATACACATCAGAATATCACAAGCAAAACACCAAGAAGGATCTTCAATTTTATTGAAACTCACTTGACGACTCGGCTTCACTCACTTTCTCACAGCCGTAATTTAGATTGAATCTGCCTTTTCTATATTTTTATGGTAAATCATCTAATGAACATTCTTCCATGACACCTAGATTTTAACAATTTAAGCTCTCATCTAAAATATTTACTATTATACTGACGCACACACGCCCCACATACACATATCAGAAAAAACACAAGGATATTCAATTTTATTGAAACTCGCCGACGACTCAAGAATTTAGGAATCTTCTGCCTTTCCTATAATTTTATGGTAAATCATCTAATGAAATTCTTCCCGACACCTTTTTAACAATTTAGATCTAAAATATTTACTCGGCTTTTACATACACATCAAGTGTCACAAAGCAAAAACACCAAGAAGGATCTTCACTCACTTGAGCTCTTAATTTCTCAGATTTAAATCTGCCTTTTCTATATTTTATGGTAAATCATGTAATGAACATTCTTCCATGACATCCTAGATTTTAACAATTTAAGCTCTCATCTAAAATATTTACTATTATACTGACGCACACACGCGCCCACATACACATCAGAATATCACAAAGCAAAAAACACCAAGAAGGATCTTCAATTTTATTGAAACTCACTTGACGACTCGGCTTCACTCACTTTCTCACAGCCTTAATTTAGATTCAATCTGCCTTTTCTATATTTTTATGGTAAATCATCTAATGAACATTCTTCCATGACACCTAGATTTTAACGAATTTAAGCTCTCATCTAAAATATTTACTATTATACTGAGGCACACGCGCCCACATACACATCAGAATATCACAAAGCAAAAACACCAAGAAGGATCTTCAATTTTATTGAAACTCCTTGACGACTCGGCTTCACTCACTTTCTCACAGCCTTAAATTTAGATTTTTATGAATCTGAACATTTTCCATGAACGAATTTTTTAAAATGGTAAAATATCATCTAATGAACATTCTTCCATGACACCTAGATTTTAACGAATTTAAGCTCATCTAAAATATTTACTATTATACTGAGGCACACACGCGCCCCACATACACATCAGAATATCACAAAGCAAAAACACCAAGAAGGATCTTCAATTTTATTGAAACTCACTTGACGACTCGGCTTCCTCCTTTCTCACAGCCTTAATTTAGATTCAATCTGCCTTTTCTATATTTTATGGTAAATCATCTAATGAACATTCTTCCATGACATCTAGATTTTAACGAATTTAAGCTCATCTAAAATATTTACTATTATACTGAGGCACACACGCGCCCACATACACATCAGAATATCACAAAACAAAAAACACCAAGAAGGATCTTCAATTTTATTGAAACTCACTTGACGACTCAGCTTCACTCACTTTCTCACAGCCTTAATTTAGATTCAATCTGCCTTTTCTATATTTTATGGTAAATCATCTAATGAACATTCTTCCATGACACCTAGATTTTTAACGAATTTAGCTCTCATCTAAAATATTTACTATTATACTGAGGCACACACGCGCCCACATACACATCAGAATATCACAAAGCAAAAACACCAAGAAGGATCTTCAATTTTATTGAAAACTCACTTGACGACTCGGCTTCACTCACTTTCTCGCAGCCGTAATTTAGATTGAATCTGCCTTTTCTATAATTTTATGGTAAATCATCTAATGAACATTCTTCCATGACACCTAGATTTTAACGAATTTAAGCTCTCATCTAAAATATTTACTATTATACTGAGGCACACACGCGCCCACATACACATCAGAATATCACAAAGCAAAAACACCAAGAAGGATCTTCAATTTTATTGAAACTCACTTGACGACTCGGCTTCACTCACTTTCTCACAGCCGTAATTTAGATTGAATCTGCCTTTTCTATATTTTTATGGTAAATCATCTAATGAACATTCTTCCATGACATCTAGATTTTAAACGAATTTAAGCTCTCATCTAAAATATTTACTATTATACTGAGGCACACACGCGCCCACATACACATCAGAATATCACAAAGCAAAAAACACCAAGAAGGATCTTCAATTTTATTGAAACTCACTTGACGACTCGGCTTCACTCACTTTCTCACAGCCTTAATTTAGATTCAATCTGCCTTTTCTATAATTTTATGGTAAATCATCTAATGAACATTCTTCCATGACACCTAGATTTTAACGAATTTAAGCTCTCATCTAAAATATTTACTATTATACTGAGGCACACACGCGCCCACATACATCAGAATATCACAAAGCAAAAAACCAAGAAGGATCTTCAATTTTATTGAAACTCACTTGACGACTCGGCTTCACTCACTTTCTCACAGCCTTAATTTAGATTGAATCTGCCTTTTCTATATTTTTATGGTAAATCATCTAATGAACATTCTTCCATGACACCTAGATTTTAACGAATTTAAGCTCTCATCTAAAATATTTACTATTATACTGAGGCACACACGCGCCCACATACACATCAGAATATCACAAAAGCAAAAACACCAAGAAGGATCTTCAATTTTATTGAAACTCACTTGACGACTCGGCTTCACTCATTTACTTTCTCACAGCCTTAATTTAGATTCAATCTGCCTTTTCTATATTTTTATGGTAAATCATCTAATGAACATTCTTCCATGACATCTAGATTTTAACGAATTTAAGCTCTCATCTAAAATATTTACTATTATACTGAGGCACACACACGCCCATTTTATTGAAACTCATACACATCAGAATATCACAATTTTTATGCAAAAAACACCAAGAAACGATCTTCAATTTTATTGAAACTCACTTGACGACTCAGCTTCACTCACTTTCTCACAGCCTTAATTTAGATTCAATCTGCCTTTTCTATATTTTTATGGTAAATCATCTAATGAACATTCTTCCATGACACCTAGATTTTAACGAATTTAAGCTCTCATCTAAAATATTTACTATTATACTGAGGCACACACGCGCCCACATACACATCAGAATATCACAAAGCAAAAACACCAAGAAGGATCTTCAATTTTATTGAAACTCACTTGACGACTCGGCTTCACTCACTTTCTCACAGCCGTAATTTAGATTGAATCTGCCTTTTCTATATTTTTATGGTAAATCATCTAATGAACATTCTTCCATGACACCTAGATTTTAACGAATTTAAGCTCTCATCTAAAATATTTACTATTATACTGAGGCACACACGCGCCCACATACACATCAGAATATCACAAAGCAAAAACACCAAGAAGGATCTTCAATTTTATTGAAACTCACTTGACGACTCGGCTTCACTCACTTTCTCACAGCCTTAATTTAGATTCAATCTGCCTTTTCTATATTTTTATGGTAAATCATCTAATGAACATTCTTCCATGACATCTAGATTTTAACAATTTAAGCTCTCATCTAAAATATTTACTATTATACTGACGCACACGCGCGCCACATACACATCAGAATATCACAAAGCAAAAACACCAAGAAGGATCTTCAATTTTATTGAAACTCACTTGACGACTCGGCTTCACTCACTTTCTCACAGCCTTAATTTAGATTCAATCTGCCTTTTCTATATTTTTATGGTAAATCATCTAATGAACATTCTTCCATGACATCTAGATTTTAACGAATTTAAGCTCTCATCTAAAATATTTACTATTATACTGACGCACACACGCGCCCACATACACATCAGAATATCACAAAGCAAAAAAACACCAAGAAGGATCTTCAATTTTATTGAAACTCATGACGACTCGGCTTCACTCACTTTCTCACAGCCTTAATTTAGATTCAATCTGCCTTTTCTATATTTTTTATGGTAAATCATCTAATGAACATTCTTCCATGACATCTAGATTTTAACGAATTTAAGCTCTCATCTAAAATATTTACTATTATACTGACGCACACACGCGCCCACATACACATCAGAATATCACAAAGCAAAAACACCAAGAAGGATCTTCAATTTTATTGAAACTCACTTGACGACTCGGCTTCACTCACTTTCTCACAGCCTTAATTTAGATTCAATCTGCCTTTTCTATATTTTTATGGTAAATCATCTAATCTTCTTCCATGACACTTTTTAACTTTATATTTTTATGGTAAATCATCTAATGAACATTCTTCCATGACATTTCTCACAGCCGTAATTTAGATTTTAATATTTTTATGAAAATTTAATGAACTCTCATCTAAAATATTCTAAAATATTTATATTATACTGACGCACACACGCGCCCACATACACATCAGAATATCACAAAGCAAAAACACCAAGAAGGATCTTCAATTTTTTTGAAACTCACTTGACGACTCGGCTTCACTCACTTTCTCTCACAGCCTTAATTTAGATTCAATCTGCCTTTTCTATATTTTTATGGTAAATCATCTAATGAACATTCTTCCATGACACCTAGATTTTAACGAATTTAAGCTCTCATCTAAAATATTTACTATTATACTGAGGCACACACGCGCCCACATACACATCAGAATATCACAAAGCAAAAAACACCAAGAAGGATCTTCAATTTTATTGAAACTCACTTGACGACTCGGCTTCACTCACTTTCTCACAGCCGTAATTTAGATTGAATCTGCCTTTTCTATAATTTTATGGTAAATCATCTAATGAACATTCTTCCATGACACCTAGATTTTAACGAATTTAAGCTCTCATCTAAAATATTTACTATTATACTGAGGCACACACGCGCCCACATACACATCAGAATATCACAAAGCAAAAACACCAAGAAGGATATTCAATTTTATTGAAACTCACTTGACGACTCGGCTTCACTCACTTTCGCACGGCCGTAATTTAGATTCAATCTGCCTTTTCTATAATTTTATGGTAAATCATCTAATGAACATTCTTCCATGACACCTAGATTTTAAATTTAAGATCTAAAATTTTAAGCTCTCATCTAAATCAGAATATCACAAAGCAAAAAACACCAAGAAGGATCTTCAATTTTATTGAAACTCAGGACACTCACTTCGCCTTTCTCACAGCCTTAATTTACATTCAATCTGATATTTTATGGTAAATCATCTAATGAACATTCTTCCATGACATCTAGATTTTCAATTTTCTCATCTAAAATATTTACTATTAACTGACTCACACATCAGAATATCACAAAGAAAAACACCAAGAAGGATCTTCAATTTTATTGAAACTCACTTGACGACTCGGCTTCACTCACTTTCTCACAGCCGTAATTTAGATTGAATCTGCCTTTTCTATAATTTTATGGTAAATCATCTAATGAACATTCTTCCATGACACCTAGATTTTAACGAATTTAAGCTCTCATCTAAAATATTTACTATTATACTGAGGCACACACGCGCCCACATACACATCAGAATATCACAAAGCAAAAACACCAAGAAGGATCTTCAATTTTATTGAAACTCACTTGACGACTCGGCTTCACTCACTTTCTCACAGCCGTAATTTAGATTGAATCTGCCTTTTCTATAATTTTATGGTAAATCATCTAATGAACATTCTTCCATGACACCTAGATTTTAACGAATTTAAGCTCTCATCTAAAATATTTACTATTATACTGACGCACACACGCGCCCACATACACATCAGAATATCACAAAGCAAAAACACCAAGAAGGATCTTCAATTTTATTGAAACTCACTTGACGACTCGGCTTCACCACTTTCTCACAGCCGTAATTTAGATTGAATCTGCCTTTTCTATAATTTTATGGTAAATCATCTAATGAACATTCTTCCATGACACATCTAGATTTTAACGAATTTAAGCTCTCATCTAAAATATTTACTATTATACTGACGCACACACGCGCCCACATACACATCAGAATATCACAAAGCAAAAAATACCAAGAAGGATCTTCAATTTTATTGAAACTCACTTGACGACTCAGCTTCACTCACTTTCTCACAGCCTTAATTTAGATTCAATCTGCCTTTTCTATATTTTTATGGTAAATCATCTAATGAACATTCTTCCATGACATCTAGATTTTAACGAATTTAAGCTCTCATCTAAAATATTTACTATTATACTGAGGCACACACGCGCCCACATACACAATCAGAATATCACAAAGCAAAAACACCAAGAAGGATCTTCAATTTTATTGAAACTCATGACGACTCAGCTTCACTCACTTTCTCACAGCCTTAATTTAGATTCAATCTGCCTTTTCTATAATTTTATGGTAAATCATCTAATGAACATTCTTCCATGACACCTAGATTTTAACAATTTAAGCTCTCATCTAAAATATTTACTATTATACTGAGGCACACACGCGCCCACATACACATCAGAATATCACAAAGCAAAAAACACCAAGAAGGATCTTCAATTTTATTGAAACTCACTTGACGACTCGGCTTCACTCACTTTCTCGCAGCCGTAATTTAGATTGAATCTGCCTTTTCTATAATTTTATGGTAAATCATCTAATGAACATTCTTCCATGACACCTAGATTTTAACGAATTTAAGCTCTCATCTAAAATATTTACTATTATACTGAGGCACACACGCGCCCACATACACATCAGAATATCACCAAAGCAAAACACCAAGAAGGATCTTCAATTTTATTGGAAACCAACGAAGCTTCATCTTTCTCGCATTTTTAGATTGAATCTGCCTTTTCGCCCTAATGAACACCATACAGCCGTATTTAGATATCTCAAAGGTAAAAAATGAACATTCCCAAAAGATTTTATTTAAGCTTCAAAATTTTATTGAAACTCACGCGCCCACATACACATCAGAATATCACAAAGAAAAACTCCAAGAAGGATCTTCAATTTTATTGAAACTCACTTGACGACTCACTTCCTCACTTTTCACAGCCTTAATTTAGATTCAATCTGCCTTTTCTATATTTTTTATGGTAAATCATCTAATGAACATTCTTCCATGACATCTAGATTTTAACGAATTTAAGCTCTCATCTAAAATATTTACTATTATACTGAGGCACACACGCGCCCACATACACATCAGAATATCACAAAGCAAAAACACCAAGAAGGATCTTCAATTTTATTGAAACTCACTTGACGACTCGGCTTCACTCACTTTCTCGCAGCCGTAATTTAGATTGAATCTGCCTTTTCTATAATTTTATGGTAAATCATCTAATGAACATTCTTCCATGACACCTAGATTTTAACGAATTTAAGCTCTCATCTAAAATATTTACTATTATACTGAGGCACACACGCGCCCACATACACATCAGAATATCACAAAGCAAAAACACCAAGAAGGATCTTCAATTTTATTGAAACTCACTTGACGACTCGGCTTCACTCACTTTCTCACAGCCTTAATTTAGATTCAATCTGCCTTTTCTATATTTTTATGGTAAATCATCTAATGAACATTCTTCCATGACACCTAGATTTTAACGAATTTAAGCTCTCATCTAAAATATTTACTATTATACTGAGGCACACACGCGCCCACATACACATCAGAATATCACAAAGCAAAAACACCAAGAAGGATCTTCAATTTTATTGAAACTCACTTGACGACTCGGCTTCACTCACTTTCTCACAGCCTTAATTTAGATTCAATCTGCCTTTTCTATATTTTTTATGGTAAATCATCTAATGAACATTCTTCCATGACACCTAGATTTTTAACGAATTTAAGCTCTCATCTAAAATATTTACTATTATACTGACGCACACACGCGCCCACATACACATCAGAATATCACAAAGCAAAAACACCAAGAAGGATCTTCAATTTTATTGAAACTCACTTGACGACTCGGCTTCACTCACTTTCTCATAGCCTTAATTTATATTCAATCTGCCTTTTCTATATTTTTTATGGTAAATCATCTAATGAACATTCTTCCATGACACCTAGATTTTAACGAATTTAAGCTCTCATCTAAAATATTTACTATTATACTGACGCACACACGCGCCCACATACACATCAGAATATCACAAAGCAAAAAACACCAAGAAGGATCTTCAATTTTATTGAAACTCACTTGACGACTCGGCTTCACTCACTTTCTCACAGCCGTAATTTAGATTGAATCTGCCTTTTATATTTTTATATAATTTTGAACATTCTTCCATGGTAAATTTAAGCTCATCTAATGAACATTCTTCCATGAAAAACATCTAGGATTTTAACGAAACTTAACTCGCTTCTCATCTAAAATTTATTTCTGCCTTTTCTATTTTTATGGTAAATCATCTAATGAACATTCTTCCATGACACTAGATTTTAACACGCGCCCACATACACATCAGAATATCACAAAGCAAAACACCAAGAAGGATCTTCAATTTTATTGAAACTCACTTGACGACTCGGCTTCACTCACTTTCTCACAGCCTTAATTTAGATTCAATCTGCCTTTTCTATATTTTTTATGGTAAATCATCTAATGAACATTCTTCCATGACATCTAGATTTTAACGAATTTAAGCTCTCATCTAAAATATTTACTATTATACTGACGCACACACGCGCCCACATACACATCAGAATATCACAAAGCAAAAACACCAAGAAGGATCTTCAATTTTATTGAAACTCACTTGACGACTCGGCTTCACTCACTTTCTCACAGCCTTAATTTAGATTCAATCTGCCTTTTCTATATTTTTTATGGTAAATCATCTAATGAACATTCTTCCATGACATCTAGATTTTAACGAATTTAAGCTCTCATCTAAAATATTTACTATTATACTGAGGCACACACGCGCCCACATACACATCAGAATATCACAAAAGCAAAAACACCAAGAAGGATCTTCAATTTTATTGAAACTCACTTGACGACTCGGCTTCACTCACTTTCTCACAGCCGTAATTTAGATTGAATCTGCCTTTTCTATAATTTTATGGTAAATCATCTAATGAACATTCTTCCATGACATCTAGATTTTAACGAATTTAAGCTCTCATCTAAAATATTTACTATTATACTGACGCACACACGCGCCCACATACACATCAGAATATCACAAAAATATTTTTACAAAAAACACCAAGAAGGATCTTCAATTTTATTGAAACTCACTTGACGACTCGGCTTCACTCACTTTCTCACAGCCTTAATTTAGATTCAATCTGCCTTTTCTATATTTTTATGGTAAATCATCTAATGAACATTCTTCCATGACATCTAGATTTTAACGAATTTAAGCTCTCATCTAAAATATTTACTATTATACTGACGCACACACGCGCCCACATACACATCAGAATATCACAAAGCAAAAACACCAAGAAGGATCTTCAATTTTATTGAAACTCACTTGACGACTCGGCTTCACTCACTTTCTCACAGCCGTAATTTAGATTGAATCTGCCTTTTCTATAATTTTATGGTAAATCATCTAATGAACATTCTTCCATGACATCTAGATTTTAACGAATTTAAGCTCTCATCTAAAATATTTACTATTATACTGACGCACACACGCGCCCACATACATCAGAATATCACAAAGCAAAAACACCAAGAAGGATCTTCAATTTTATTGAAACTCACTTGACGACTCGGCTTCACTCACTTTCTCACAGCCTTAATTTAGATTCAATCTGCCTTTTCTATATTTTTATGGTAAATCATCTAATGAACATTCTTCCATGACATCTAGATTTTAACGAATTTAAAAATCTCATCTAAAATATTTACTATTATACTGACGCACACACGCGCCCACATACACATCAGAATATCACAAAGCAAAAAACACACCAAGAAGGATCTTCAATTTTATTGAAACTCACTTGACGACTCGGCTTCACTCACTTTCTCACAGCCGTAATTTAGATTCAATCTGCCTTTCCTATAATTTTATGGTAAATCATCTAATGAACATTCTTCCATGACACCTAGATTTTAACGAATTTAAGCTCTCATCTAAAATATTTACTATTATACTGACGCACACACGCGCCCACATACACATCAGAATATCACAAAGCAAAAACACCAAGAAGGATCTTCAATTTTATTGAAACTCACTTGACGACTCAGGCTTCACTCACTTTCTCCACAGCCTTAATTTAGATTCAATCTGCCTTTTCTATATTTTTATGGTAAATCATCTAATGAACATTCTTCCATGACATCTAGATTTTAACGAATTTAAGCTCTCATCTAAAATATTTACTATTATACTGACGCACACACGCGCCCACATACATCAGAATATCACAAAGCAAAAACACCAAGAAGGATCTTCAATTTTATTGAAACTCACTTGACGACTCGGCTTCACTCACTTTCTCACAGCCGTTATTTAGATTGAATCTGCCTTTTCTATAATTTTATGGTAAATCATCTAATGAACATTCTTCCATGACATCTAGATTTTAACGAATTTAAGCTCTCATCTAAAATATTTACTATTATACTGACGCACACACGCGCCCACATACACATCAGAATATCACAAAGCAAAAACACCAAGAAGGATCTTCAATTTTATTGAAACTCACTTGACGACTCGGCTTCACTCACTTTCGCCCGGCCGTAATTTAGATTCAATCTGCCTTTTCTATAATTTTATGTAAGTGTTCTGATGAAATTTCTTATATAGCACCTAGTTTTTTTTCCGAATTTTAGCTCTATAAAAAACATTTGCTTTGTATACTGACGTACACACGCGCCCATATACACATCTGAAAATCGCAAGTCAAAAACACAAAAATAGGATTTTATTAGACGAAAGATAAATGCATTAAAGAATTCTTTCCAGGCAAAAGAAGAATGAAATCTACGGATGCTTGATATTTAAATCTTAAGTAATGGCGAAGATGAAGAAAAACAAATCAACAGGACCAGCCAAGAGCTTCATCAGAAACTTGACAATTTTCCTGCACAATTTTTCAATAAAATTTCCGAGATCCACTCAATCTAGAGCGTTATTAAATTACGTGTCTCGGCTGTATTTATCTGAATTGGTCGAAGTAAGTGATGAAAATGGTGAAAGAATTTTCCATGGAAATAGAGATTTCTAGCTTGTAACTGTGGGAAAGAGCTTTTATAGCTTGGAAAATAATCATCACCTGCAAGGCCACATAAACCCTTTTCAACTATGTCGAAATGAGTCTAGACAGAGACAGTTTGCTCTGATCTGATTTTTGTTAATATAGAGAATATTGTGAGTGATAAAATTACGTCAACGATAATGAAAATGAACGACAACGGTGAAATACCGTAGTATGTTACCCTGAGTAAGGTTTGCATTGCTGTCAGTAACAAACATATCTCCATATTTTACATATTTTAAATATTATCCTTTACCAATTAACATTTGTGTGGAAAGAAACTGAAAATTTGGCAAAATACAGAAAAGTACTGCGAAGAATTTTCAAAATATATTTCTCAGTAGATAAATCAATGAGGACTATTCCCCTAATAAAACATTCTAATCAATTTGTCTTGTAATGAAGTCAGCACCTGATATCGTATCAACAGAATCAATCTTTGGACATCTGCATCAAATTTTTAAAGAAACTGTTTAAAATTATTGTTTTTGATTAAATGTTTTCGGCCGTGACAGTGATTATCAACAAATGAATGTTGTCCGTATCGGAGACAATTCAAAATAATGAAAATTTACATGATTCGATTTTCAATAATGTAGTCATAGTTTTCAGATACATCTGGTATTTTAATGGAACTCTCACTTAAAATTAATGAAAATATGTACATTTCAGTTTATTTCTTTACTTTAGAGAAAAGATCTGTTTTGTAAATTTTACTAGCAAATAAGTTTATCCTTAACACTAGAGGACACGGCTCAAACAATCATCAATATATAAAAACACATAGGGAAATACATTAACATATTCTATCATGACCAGATGCACCTTAACTATTAAATGTTAGGATTGCAAATCGTTTGGCGTAGATTAAACAATAGACACATGTTAAGAAGGAGTCTTTTTCATGCAATAAACGGTTGTACCACTTTATCATATTTGTGTGTTTTTTAATATCCATGAAGTAGATTGGTAAATAAAATTGTACCTATTTAGAAGAGAAATAAAGTTTATAGTAAAGTAAGAAAAAGGTAGAAGATGATTACTGATCACGGACAAGACAAGGCAAGACGAGACGAGACAAGGCAAGACAAGACGAGACAAGATAACACAACACAACACAACAATATGGCGTCGGCGATAGGAAGTTTATGTTACTTGGATGAACCGGAAATTGTTGAGACATGTATCCAGTGTATTTCTGCCCAGGCTAGGGCTAAAATTTGAAACACCACCAGGTAAGTACTGGAGAAAATTAAATAACTGAATTCTTTCTAGCTTCTGCTGGTTATGAAGATATAATAAACTTTTCTGTTACGGCGGAAACGAAACAATGGTGGAATTTAATTTCGTCGACATTTATAAAAAGAAGTTTACAACTGAAAACAAAACAAAACAAAAAAACTTGTCACAGCGGAAAGAACCAAATTTCTGTCCATTTAACAGAAGCAAGATGAATCAATGCTATGAATTTGAGAAAATTTAGAACTCAAGATTTGATTATTGAAAATGAATTGATTCAATTACAGTTGATCTAATGTATGTTTGATACATTTCATAAATATAACATATTAAAACAATTACAATTGAATTATTTGTTTTTAATTGCATGTGTAGGAGTGATACAATAGCTGGAATTGATAAAAAATATAATTTAACTCATTATAATATTGAATCGTACAGAATAAAAAGGGAACGCAATAAATGCATATACTGTAACTATGAGCATGAAATCAACAGATGAAATTTTTTGCTTTTGGAAAAATTTGCAGGAACCCCTGAAGAGAAATAGTTTTCAGTCTGTATGCAAAGTTAAAAGATAATAGAATGTATAGAAAAGTGAAAAAAAGAGAATTGGTGACATTTCTTCAACACAATGTCCCTAAGGAAAAGAATTATTTTGAAAAAGATTAAATTAAATAGCATAAGGTTTCCAATGCAAGTGGATACTGCGAGTGAAGTTACTCTTATCCGAAGAAATTTACACCTGGGTAAACCGAAAGTGAAGAAAAGTTAATTGGAATTGAGACAATTTGATTGTTCTTTAAAAAAGACTTTGGAATACATAAATGGAACTTTTAAAACCTGTGACCGATTTGAAATTATTCCCATTATATTAATGGAATATAAGAAAATATTCATAGACTATTATATATAGATGATCTAAAGGTGGATACGTCGAAATTAATCAGTAAATTAAAATGAGAAAAAGTAAAGTAGAAACGTTTGTGTTAAAGCGAGATGAAATGAGTATGAAAATATCCCCCCACTCTTATATTGAATCTCGGAAATTATCTATTCAGCTAAACAACGCAATAATTCTATTTTTTATAATGTCACCCCTTTTCAGATTCCAATTTATTATTATCCAGTGTAACTGCTAATATTCTTATCATTTTTCACGGTAATATATATTATTCCTTCTTCAGCTTTTAATGAGTCGGTTACGGGTTCCTTAAGATTATCAAAATGTCTCATTTCTTTTAATGGTGGTAATTTTATATCGAAAATACACACTGACAGTATACGGTGATATTCTTTCAAATATCACCAAAAGAAGTTTATGATCAGTTTGTAAGTCAAATTTTAGTAAACATTTTAGAGAACTACTAAAAATTTTTTTTTTGACTGGACATTTATCGTTGGATAAAAATTAAGGATTTTACCAAAATGTTAGTCTTATATCCGAATTCGTTTTTTTTTTTTTTTCAAATCTAACTCAAAAATGAAACATTTAAATTAGTCTTCTGTTAAAAACTTAAAATTCCATCGCTCGCTTTCTCCGTTTACCATTTCACCTTATGTGGTAAAATCCTCTCCCACATTTTAGTAAGGTTCAAGCACTGATATCATATATGAGAAATAGAGAATTTTCTCCCAAGATTATAGTTAATTTTCTACAGTAACATCAAAATATATAAAATCTTATTTATTCGGCAGGATGTAATTGCAACATTTTTCGTATTAATCGGACCCAACTTCCTCAATATTAGTCGCATTTTTCTTTCTTTTAGGAAGTTAACGTATTTTTTTTAATATCCTTGAAGCACCTGAAATATTCTTAAAATGTGATTCCATTTTCAGTTTCGCAACTAAATTCATTGACAGAATCCGTCACAGTATCCGAAGTAGAAAAAGTGTTCAAGACATCTTCTGAACTGTAATTCCAATAATTATACTTGTTTTGCCTGCCTTTAATGTTGTAATTGTTTTTGCAGTTGTTTTCGTTGTAGTTTTTGTCGAAATTGTTTCAGTTGTTGTAGATTTAATTGTTACTATTATTGTTGAAAGATAAGTTGCTCCATCCTGGAGATATTTTTGTTGCCGTTAGAGTTACGAGATCCTGATTCACCGCAGTTAGGTCGAATGACGTGGTGATAACAAAGAGATCGACAACAGGACTTAATACTACAATTTTATTTGCATTAAAGTACAGATCACATGAAAAGCGACAGATGTTCTTTGCCATATTATAGATTGCGTGCACCTTTCTTCTCTTTTCTCTCCACCGAGGGACTCATGTCTTTCTTAGCAGAGGAAGTATCAGTTGGTTTTGTTCTTTTGACAGGACAGAGGATCTTCTATTTAGGACAAGCTGAGAAGGCTTTTAACGTAGAAGACAATTGTTTATTCTTAATGGACGAGGGAGATGGAGTCGAAGACGTAGGGTAAACAGTCTTTAGATGGGCTAGTTGTGTCGATGATGGAGATGATGTTACTGGAGGTTAAGTATTTTGTAGGTGGAAAGGACAGCTCCCTCACAAGCTCTGCTTCGTCTCTGAATCTTCTTAATTTTGCCATTGAACGGATACTTTTCTGCCTAAGGAAATGTGGATGACGTGCACGGAGTGAGGATGATTGTGCCCTTAGCTGAACGAACTGTTTTTAGTGAACCGATGTTTGGTTGTTTGTCTCTTCTCTATTCCTACGCTCATAACGTTTCATTTCCCTTTCCCTTTGTTAAACAAAAGGGTACCGGAAATGGTATGAACCAACAAAGATGTCACGGACAGTTTCCCTATGATGGTACTGATTGTGGGTGTAGCAGAACTTGAGACGGAAGACTGACAGGTAAATTTGGTCAGAATTTGGTTCAACGCCCAAGATGAGACGACCAATCTGACCAAATATCCAGCATGTTAGTTTCCTAAACTTCGCCAGCCAATAAGCATACAGTTGACATCGGATCTGACGGGCTGTCTTTACATCATGTTGCAGCTCCATTCCCCGACCCTACGGTCAGAGGAGACGATGATGATCTGGCCAGTCTGGCTGATGTTCTGGCCAGTCTGATCTGTGCAACACTCTTAAGGCTTCTTAATCCTGTAAAAAACCTAAGCATTTTAGATTTGCTATTCTAAGCTATATTTTGTCAATATTTAAAATCAACCAATTTTTTTTTATTATTTCATTTAATTTCTCTAAGATTTTCAATGAATTCAATCTCTCTCATGGAATTATATACAGATAATCATCAAGGAAATAATTTCATTAATGATTTTCAAAACTTGCGTTGACTTTTGCATTGAAAACAAAAAAGTCTGTTTGTTGTTTTGTATTAAAATTTGCATATAAAGAGTATAGTGTAGAAATTAATGTTTGCAGGTGATGATTTTTTTCTCACTTTAAGAAGAAATCATTTTGCTTTCAACTTCTTAATCCTGTAAAAAGATCCAGTAAGGAATTTACATTTGCTATTCTAAGCTACATTTCTCACCATTCCATTTTTCTTTTATTACTTCATCCGATTTTCGATAATCTTCGTCATTCTTCAGGTCCTACTGACTGCTGCATTGAAAACTAAAAACACGTCTGTTTATTGTTTTATATTTAATTTTTTATATAGACGTTATGATGGATGAAAGTGTTTGGTTATTGTTGAAAATAATAATTATTACTATAATTTACAGTTTCCTTGTCAGTTAAAATATAAATGTGACCATTGCCAATTGTTTACAGCAAGCATTAAACGATGTAACATCTGCAAAAGAGAGTTGTTATTAAGTGCGGGATTTATATGTGTTCTGTCTATATAAAGAGAAACAAAGCGAACTGAATCTTTACAGTTAGTGAAGTTATTTGCTTTCAAGTTCGTAATCCTGCGAAAAATATAAGTATATAAGTAAGTATGTAATATATTCGAAACTATATTTCTTACTATTTACCATCAATTGATTTAATTGGCTTCTTTCATTTGATGTTTTTACCATTTCCTCAAATCTCTCTTTGTTCGTATATTATTTTCTCTCTCTCTCATATAATTATATATCCATATTTAATTAGTATGATTAACAAAAATTGTATTAATGTTTTTACGAATTTATTTATTACATTATTTATGTTCTTTGTTCAATAAATATGAACATTTGCTTAGAAAACAAAACGAAAATCTGTTTCTTTTATTGTATTTAAGTGTGTTTATATTAATTAAATGAATGAAAACTTTTGGTTATGTCGAAAAAGTTATTTACTTTCTTTGTAGAATCTTCTTTTGTCAATGGATATATTATTGCGATAAATATTATTTACTACAAACATTATACAAAGAAAGATTCTGATCAAATTTAAACTAATGATAATGTTTCATATTGAAAACATTGCTCTGTTTACTTATCTTCATAAAAATTAAACATTTAGATTTTTTGTTTTTAATTAAGAAGACATATGGCTGGAATCTACAACTTATATAAGAGATAATATATGTTTTACCTGGAAAAGAAGAGTAGAAAGTAAAGAATTACATACGGTGTCTGTAGAGCTTATCAAATCTTTCGACACTATAATTAGACAAGTGACAGTGGAAAGACTCGTTCGTACAACTACCGAATTTCCTCAATCCGATCATCTAGCTACAAGATTACTGCAGACTAGTTGGAAACAAAAGCGAATTTTTGAGCAATTAAGCATGTGAAATGGTGTAAGTTTATCAAACTTTCTCCCACCGACCCCATTTTAGCATATTTTCCAGTTGGCTTCATCATAGGTCCTTCGAAATATCTTGATACTGAATACAGTATGTACGTCTGCAAACGGACTCATGACAGCTATTTTAATATGAAGTGTTTACAGAATCATGTCAACAGAATAAATCCAGTCAATACATGAACTTCACTTCACCTAAGATTTTACCTATATTAATAACACAGCAAAGACAAATCTCCAGAATATAACCTCTTGCTTTACAGTCATCTTGAAGAAGACTGAATATTTTCATCGCCCTCTACTTCTGGAACTTGTTTTTGAATAAAGATTTCTCCTTTAATGTCACTAAGACCTTGCTTCAAATTAGAAGTCATCTTAGAAGGACGATGAAATATTCTCATTAAATACTTAATTTACACGTTTATTTTTCATTTACAACATTTAAATTAATTGGCATATTTTCAATTCAAAGCGTGTCTCCAAGAAAACGAAGAATAAATACCATCAAAATATCGTATTGTCATCACGTGACACAAAACAATTACAACCCAAAATGGAACACTGATGAGATCAAATGATTAGATACAAATATAATTAATTTGAATTATTTTTGATAGCAATGAATGATGAGCTTTAATGAAACCAAAAAGTTATATGATAAAATCTCAGACAAGGGAATAATGTTCAGATTAGCAATACCAATAAATACAATTAAAATAAATATCGTCAATCGCACACTTTGTTTTTAAAACACCAGGATGTGCCAAATATATGAAATAGTAATTCATATAAAATACATTAAATAACATTTCAATAAAATTGCAATATTTTATTATAAACTTCTTATTTATTTAAACTGTCCTTTTCAAATAAGCTTTTCGTGCACCCAAAATATCTGACCAGATTTATTAGATACTAACAGTAGAGCCCGGCGTTGCCCGGGGATGTAACAGTAAGAGATAGATCAAGTATCGACCATCATAAAGACTGAAAAATAAAATTGACTAAAATTATTGTTTAACGTTGACGGACACGCATGTCTTAATTAGAATTTTTTTTTTTTTTACGAATTGGTCAAACCCAAACTCAAACAAAAACATTGTTTTCAATCGTTATGAGTCTACCGATTGAATAGAATGTTATTATAAACAATAGCCTTGTAAATGGAATTTTTAAAGCATTCTAAATGTAAAAATAAAGAAAAAAGAAAAAAGTGTGCAAGACAATAAGAAACACTACTTGCCAAAAAAAGTCAAGTTTTGTTGAAATCGGTTGAAAAATGTAGGAAATCTGATCCCATATATAAACGAAAACACACAAACACATACACACACACACACGCACGCGCGCACACACACACGCAAACAACCTGGGTTTGATAAGTATAACTCGATATGAGTTGTCCCCCTTTCATTCCCGTGATAATGATGCCTCTTAATCGTGTTTTCAAATTGATTTCGTGCAAAAACAATTGTGTTTACCCAATTTTTGGTGCTGTCAGAATCACCGCAAGGTAATTTTACGTCGTCCTGTGAAGTTTTGTTGAAATCGGTTGAAAAATGTAGGAAACCCGATCCAATATATAAACGAACACACACACACACACAACCTGTGTTTTATAATAAGTATGATTTGCATGAAGAATTCTTTTCTAATGTAAATGAGAAGTTGCTTCAAGATGAAAAAAATCTAAGAAGAATGCGGTGGATCATTTTCATTGGACTTAATTCCTTCAAATTAATTGACCATTTTCATTTCAAGGTCAGTATCCAATAAAACCGAGAATAAATTCTTATCAATATATAGTATTGTTGTGGGTTTTTCCCCTTTTTACACAAATGGACTCACCCAGTATATACATATACTACTGCTACGTGAAGACCCGAGAGACAAGAGCAACCGAGGGTGAAGGTAACAGACAGACAGACAGACAGACAGACAGACAGACAGAAAGGTTATTTTGACTGACTGATTAGTTTTCTAAATTTTCTACCATAATTTTGCTAGGTTAACAAATCACTAATTTCATTTTTATAATTCTTTAAAATTTCTATTGTTTGAGGAATATGAACGCTGCAGCTCAGTTAATATTTTTATTGTTGGTGACGTCTGCTGTCCAGGAAACATTTAGTGTCGTTTGCGGTGTCAATTGTGAATTACTGTGTGCTACTGATAAAGAATGCCTGCAAACGTGCATCTGTAAATGCGAAAACTTGAGAGTATGTACTTATAATTTTTCTTTCACTCATCTGGTATTTATGCAAAGAAACATATATGCATTGGTATATAATATCATTACATTCAATGTGATTAGATTATGATTAGATTAGATTATTATGACATAGTGTAGGCAATAAAAGACACCAGCTCTAAATCCCTTTGAGCTTTTATGGAATATTTTAGACAAAAAAATCTCCCCCGTGAAGTTACATTTGTGGAAGACTGTATGTAAACACTCTGACACCTGCTTTTCGAGGCCGGATTGGATGATTGGCATATGCAAGGAAGTGACCGTAATGATTTAATTAATATATCTAATCAAGGAGAATAATATTTATGTTGCTTTTAAGCAATCATATCCTAAGATCCTTAGAAAACTGAAGTCAGTATTCAGTAATAATAATAATAAGAAGAAGAAGAAGAAAAAGAAGAATTACCATTATTATCATGTAGATTTATTCTATACATGATAATATATATAGACTAATATACATTATAATTATATTAGTCTATATATTATTATAATAATAATATAGATAGACTAATATACATATTCTATGCATGAATATATATATATATATATGTATGTATATAGATAGATACACCTAGTGAGCCAGAAAAACCTACCTAGGTTTCACCTAAACGGATCGTCAGGGAAAGTTTGGCTAACGAGGCAAAGAGAAACACATATTTATAGGTGATAGCTAAAATCATACCACGTGACAAAAACAAAAAACAAAAAACAACCTAAATGGGGGGGGTAAATAGTTATTCAAAAAAAAAAAAATCCTTGTTGGAAAGTCAATAACGGAAAACGTCTAATTTAGTAGCCAAGATTTTTTATGTCTACATACATTGAGAATTTCAGTTTTAGAGTTTAATAGCTGGTTAGGTTGATCATATAAAGCTTCATGGTTAATTTCTCCTCAGCACATAATTTGCAAAATTTATGGCCTGCTTTATATTTTGGGCATTTTTTAAATATTTCCCATTTGGATGGGGTCTATATTATCTTCTTGTTTGGTTTTTTCCATACGTAGGTAGATAGCGTGGTACTATGTTTAATTTTTGCATTCTTAAAACTACTCGTGTGTTTATAATATCTTTTTTAAATTTATTCTGAGTAGCACCTATGTATGTTTTAGGGTTAGTATCCTCAGTATTTTTGTAAATTTTCACTTGATACACCACGCATTCTTGCTGGTATTTTCCCTGTAATGGACAGATGTTTTTTGTTTTATATATATATATATATATATATATATATATATATATATATATATATATATATATATATATATATATATAAATATAGATCCGACAGTATAAAGAAAAATGTACAGAAAAAAACAAACAAAAATCTTAATATGCAATTATGCTGTATTAATATTAATATAAAGTCGACGTCGGATGTTTCGGTCTATTTAAGACCATCTTCATTGACATTTTCATTTAAACATAATTAACATTAGAACATATAAAAATTTAACACAAAAGACGATGGACATAAGCACTATGTAAAATTGAAAACAATGTCTCTTTATATTCGGCGGCACAGTCAGGGCTCTCCAGCAAATGCTGCCCAAACGACGATTCGTGGACTGCTTAAGTAGTTCTTAAAACTTGGCTTTGACTACTTGAACGCAAATAGGCAGGAACATATTAGGAAATCCGCGTCTCCAACCTCGGATTAATTCGTCCTATGTACACCACTTCACGGCATTTAAATTTGTAATCAACTGAAAATAAGACAAACGATCCTTACTAAAGGAGGGTAACGCCAATTTTGTTTGAAAACAATGCGGAACTTAACAGTATTTTATCATAAAATGATACAAGCTGAAATTCTGTCAGACAACAGCTGACACTTCCTGTAAAGCCAACTTCAAATATCTGGGGCAGCGACTAGTGCACCAAGTCTATGTATTCGGCCCTTCAAAAAGCATGGTTGGTTCTGCACAAATCTTTCATCACTATAATCAAATCATATGTGCTGGTGTCTGGTTGTCGACTCCTAGGAACTGAGCTGCTTGACTTCTATACGTTGGGAGATTCTACTATATATAGATAGATAGATAGATAGATAGATATTTGTGTATTTAGGCAGCACATTTCATTGCATACGACAGACGAGGTGCTTTTATGTATTTTTTTTTATACAATTCCTCATGCGATCTAATATTTTTTTCTTTTCCGATGATAAATTATATAAAAACTGTCCGAATGTTCTTTTTATCTGAGCGCTTTCGGCTATACATTTAGCCATTTTCAAGGACTAAATATTTTAACTGTTAAATGAGAATTACTTGGTGCATGTATGTTTAATAAAATGTTTTCATTTTTCAAAACACAGTCAAGATATTGTGTCCATGCTCATAGTTGATATTATTAAGTGTTGTTTTTTTTTTTTTATTAATAAGGTTCCATTATTTTTAGCCTTTTCTTTGCATGTAGACGATGCTATTATTTTGTGTTCTCAACATATATATATATATATATATATATATATATATATATATATATATATATTTTATTTAAAATATGATTCCAAATCGCTACATAAGAGGTCTCATTTTTCAAAACAAGAGCCGAAAACTTTTATAATCCTTTAAATTAAATTGAGTTGAAATTAAAATGGACTCCGTTCCATCTTCAAAAAGAAATTTTGTTATATATATATATATATATATATATATATATATATATATATATATATATATATATATATATATATATATATATATATATATATATATATATATAATATATATATATATATATATATATATAGGCTCAAACACTAATATTCCAGGGTTATAATTTATTACATTGGAATGGTAATCACGATTCAAATCATCAGACCTACAAATTCAAAAAGAAATCGGAAAATATAACTCCGGTTTCGTTATGTAGTTTCGACATGTTTTGTTTACATATTTTTTATATGATCCTTTCATACTCGCGATTATGTTTTTTGATGTTGTTATTGAAGGAGGATAGAAAATGGGAAAAAAATGTACTTGCAAATAAAACAAATATGTATAAACATGACGCTATTCTCTCGTTCTTCTATACTTCAAAAAACTTATCCGCGTGTATGAAAGGATCATATCAAGCAAACGCCATATCAACTGTTCCAACTGATAACCTGTCAGGGTTTCAATTCTCTGTAGTGAATGCGCACTGCTTATATGTCCCAAATATAGGAGGAAACGGCCGTCCAGTGCTTTCTGAATTCTGTTGAGATATCAGACTCGATGAATTACTTAATTATAATTATCAAAATCCTCTTAATAATTTCTATCATTTGTATATCATTGATTCAACCGGCTTCTAATGCTCAAGTTTGAGAGGCTTGGTGACAGTAGTCGTGGCTCCTGGGGGCATAGTCCTATGTTTATAGTGAATCTCAGTTGAATTCCACCATGGAATAGGTGAGCGAGCGGCGCTATATTGAGTCTGATTTGCAATCTCTTCGTCACCGAGGCCCGTTAGAACGACGTTTGCTTGATAACCTAGCTGTTAGGGTTTCAGTTCAAATGCGTACTGTTGATGACTTCCAAATATAGGAGGAAACGGCCGTCCAGTGCTTTCTGAATTCCGTTGAGATACCAGACTCGATGAATTACTTAATTATAATATATAAGAATATTTCTTTTCATTTATTAATCATATGTATATAACTTTCGTGCCTAAACGTTATTTTAATGGATACAAGCATTTAAGTATATTCTCTGTTCTTAAACATTTTATTTATTTATTTCCATCTACCAGCCTGACTATTCGAGAAATCTTATTAGGAAAATATTTTTATAAGTTTACGTTCATTGCCTCAAATGCAAATGAGATAATTTATGAGGTTTATCCGTTGTGGAATATTAAATGCTACAGTTATGTGCTTTTGCCTTGACTTAGAGAATTTGCACTGTGTGAAGGAAGATTAAAGAAGCATGATAGCCAAAAAGGTACGGTGAAGTAATAGATAGCGGCTGGAATTGAGGAATCAGAGAGCCGAGGTCGAAATCCAGAAAGATCCATTATATTAACATGCGTGCTAATACCCTTGGGAAAGGTATGAATCCTCTTCTCCAACCCATCAGTACAGACTGGGTTCTTTAGCCATGCATGGCAACTGGTCTACCACATAAAGAAATGGTAACCAACTGCGCGAAAAATCTGCTTCGTCAGTCATGTATCGAAAGATACATGATCGCCTAAGCGTGTGTCACGCATGGTACATAACTGATTGACTGATAGTCGCTTTGAGATTCTTTTTGTTTGCAGATAAGTCAGTTGTTCAGGCCTTTACAAATTCTCTTTTTGCTTGATGCAAATCAGACATTGCATAAAGCAGCATTCAAGAAATTTGTGAAAAAATAAACCATAAGGTATACAAAATTATAATAAAAGTCTGTATTTTCAATAGTCAGAATACATATCTTCCGTTACTAAATGGCGACCATCATATTTATAAACGTTAGCAAACATTTTATTGTAAAGTATATAAGAATTATTATTGCGTCCGATTTACTTTGAATAACTTAAATTTATTTCTTCATTTATTTTTTAATATTTTCAGAATCTGGAATATTGTCATCATCACAAGACATGAACATTTCGATCCAAATACTACGAACTATTTTAGAAATGATATTACGTTAATATCCCATAATGAATTTTATGTCTCATTATAACGAAAATTGATGAAAAATTTATTGAAATAAATTCTTATCTACATCTATATTACTATTATTAAATTATTGTGGAGGTAACCCCTTGGAGGAGAGATACATTGGGAATGTGAGACTGGTTTCAAAAATAATTTAATTAAGTAAGATCCAGTTATTTCAATTCGATGTAACCTAGGTCTTTCACCCGAACAAACACCAATCATGCCACAATCAACAATCCTACAGACACACCCAAATCCCATTAAACCAATTAGAATTAGTATATACAATCACGCAAACACATCAGAATCTCACTAACATATTCATGAATCAAATACACGTACACTACCAGACGCACACAAAAAGGCACACTAGAATCCAGAGGGATAATCAGGAAATCGTCCCTGTTTATATATTATTGGTGCTTCTCTAGAATGACCACATAATAGTCTAGTCTCTTTTTCTTGGGTCTGTTAGAGGTCCAAAATGAAGTATGTTGTTACTGGGGGACACCGCCATAATGATCAGAGCCACACAACAGCACACAGAAAAAGTTCGAAAAACTAACAATTACATAGACGAAAAAACAACTCGTTATAAAAAAGAATAAAAAAGCAAGATCGACAATGTAGACCAAAAATAATACTTTTCTTTCTTACAATGACAAGTAAAGTATGAACTCTTCCAATCGTATATTGGAACGACTGAAAAATAATTCCCCTACCCACGACTTCATAGGAAGAAGCAGACAGGTGCATGCTGGGATTTCTTCCTGGCTAATAAGAGAGGTGATCTCTTCGTCTCAGCTGACCCAGACCTGGTGAGACCAGCCGAAATCTTTCGGCCGTACAGTTAAACACTTTGCCTTCGGGAAGAGAGGAACCCGAACGAAGCAATGCCGAAGAGCAGAGTCTCGTTCGGGATGTAGCCCGACCCTGAACACGTTTATACGGGTGCAAACGGATTATTTTTGTCCAAGCCCGTAGGCTCGGAGATCCCACGTTAAACCCGGCGTTGTGCCACATGCGACCCTCTTGGGTGGCTGGCTGAATATTCCAGACCTGGTCTGGCTTGTTTGGAAGTTAATAGGAATCCGCTGTTGTATGTCAACACCAATTCTTAATTTCTTAACTTCTGACCTTATTACTGTTGCCTTTTCTTCAATATATTAGTTTACAAATATATTTATATATGTAAACCAATTGTAAATGTTTATGTGAATAGTGTTGGTATTTATTGACCTCACAAAAAGTTGGGATAGGGGAGTAAAAATGAGTGCTACCATTCATTAGATTGAATGGGCGTCGTTAGTTACAATGGTCTTACCTGAATTGTTCGTCTTATCACAGTACAAATATGCACATATCCCAACAAACCCTCGAAAACTGACTACAAAAAATCGTCAGGATCTTGGCGCAAATCCTTAACTCTATGATTAGCAGAGTTATGGGCCTAATAGTCATTTAAATCCCAACCACTACCCTTGCCCTTTTTAAACAACGGGATTATCCCCTGGGGATCTGGTCATGGAAGGACCCCTGGTGTAACCAATTATTGAACACGACATTCAAAATTGGAACAAAATCGTAAAATATAGTTGGCATTGTTACAAATGTTTTTGTAACTTGTTTGCCGGAAGGATTTTTGTAATATAGTCACATGTTACGGGATCTTATGACTGTCCACAAATCCTTTCAGATTATTTTTAAGTTCATAAAATAGCCGAAAATCACAGCGGGCTAAGTCTGGTAAATAAGGTAGATGGCACATATTTTTAATGGATATCTGAGAGAGGAAGACATGGAGGACTTTTTCTTCGATCACGTCTGGTAACCTTTTCAGTATTTTTATATCGCTTAAAATGTGTCGTTCCACGAAGACTCTGTAGCAAACTATCGACTCATGAGCGGACAAAACCTCACAAGAACTCGTGACAGAACCGGATCCCTCTTATGAAGTTGTTTTCTGTGACGTTTATCGAATCGCATTGATGAAATCGCGTTTCAGCATCATCTTCGCATTATTTAAAAGATCAGATAAAACATGAAACTAAAGTTATTAGTGTTCATCAATGAAGATACGTGTTAAAATCACTAAGGAAATGTTTTCATTTTCTCAAATTCTGTTAGAATCTACCGCTTTGTTTCTTGGGTCATATTCAGTTCTCTTACTGTCAGTTGAACACACATCTTTTTTTCTTATGGAAGCAAAAGGACTTCTGTCCTTTATTTCTTTATAAAGCTGTTGTTGTTTCTATGCCTGATACGCTGATAAATTCATAAGGTCGATGATCGTGTCCTGAAAGTCAACGTATTCGTTCCCATATTTGCTCATCTTCTGCCAGAGTACAACGTTTTCATGCGGTCTACGAGCGCCACATATAGACATTTGACTTTTTTCCTCGAAGTTTGTCTGTAATACTGTTTTCTTCGCAATTTCGCTGATGGTAATGTGTGGAGGCAGAGTATGAACAATAACTTCAAGACAATTATAAAGCAAAAGTTTAAACCTTGTAGCCTTGTCTTTGCTGTGTTCTCAAAAACAGCATCATGGGTGGGAGTAGTTCTTGAATTGCCATGGGTCATTTTGTCGCTATAAGATTGTAAACGATTTAGTTTGAACAAACTGTGTCATGTAGTGGATGTATGTAAAATCTACAGAATCAAGGTTTCCCAGAGACATTCAAATGAGGAAAATGCTGGAATCAGGTGTACGTTAGAACGTACCCCATTTTATATGCTGAAGAAGTAGTTGTTTCTAACTAGACAATATTAATCTTCTTGTAGCTAGATAATCGGATTGTGGAAAATGGGTGTACAAACAAAGTATTGATTAAATATTGATATATAATTCTATGAGGAAGGAAAAATAAGATATGAACAGAATCTGAGATATTGGTAAAAAAAATAATAAAAAAACTTCAAATGGAAGAATCCATTTAAATCGATTGATTTTAATTCTGTAAATATACCGAGTATAATAGCAAAATTGTCCAAATCCTGTAACAGCATAAGTGTCCATCACGAAAAATATTCAATATCTAAAAAAAACATTAAAGTAATTAAATTTCTTTTTTCCAGGTTTTCAGATAAGACGTTTAGCCATCTTGGTACTATTTGTCGTAAGAATCACTGAAATACCTTTGAGGTATTCAGCTAGAAAGAAAACAGGTTAAAACCGTTTTGTTTCAGCCCCGCTATATCTTTCCAACTGAGTAATGACGAGAGCAAAATGATGACTCAAGCCTTCAATACTCTGGCTTCCATTTTCAAAGTCCATTCAAGAACCATCAAGAGAACGCTGAATAAGTTTTAAAAAGCGGGAACAGTAGAGAGGAAAATTGAATCAGGTGGTCAGAACAGGAAGAGGGATCATCATTTCTGTTAAAACATGGTACGTGGAACTAGAACAGTCTACCCCAGTGAGCGAAATAAAGGGTTCAGTTTGACATTCCAACCATCTGAAGAAGACCGGAGCATACAACGGCCGAAATGTTGTAATAAATATGGCCACAAAGATGAGGACAATAGTCCGAATAATGTAAATACTGAAATGACATTGTAGTTAAGTTGGTTGTCCCAAGCAAGTCGACTGTAATTTGGTAACAGTCATAAAAGCAAAGTTAGTTCGCCCGTCGCTTTCCATTTTCTATGTAGGAATTGTGATTGAAATTTTTTATAACATTGTCTGAGAACCTTTTTCTCTAGTTTGCATTTTATTTCATTATTTGTTTGTTTTCCCAGTCCTGAAAAAACGTTTATTTGTATCCTTATTTTTGACAGGAATATTTTTTGTTGATAAGATTTAACACTTCATATTGTTGAGAGGACGTCGGTCAAAAAGAAGCTTTTTAGTGTCCGCCTAGAAGTTGTATTCCCCCAGTAAGGAAGCACCAAAAAAGTAAGAGAGGGTAAAGGAATGATGGAGATATCTAGAAGCATCTAAGGATGGAGCACGTGAAAAAAATGTTGCAGTTGGCTCCCAAAGAGACGGCAGAGGGAATTAAGTCACATCCCAAGGATGCCACCAAAGAGAATATGTCGTCTTCTAAAGCAGTTAACAAAAAGACCAGTTGCTTCTCAACGAGGCTTCCAAACAAGACTAGTCGCTTTCCAAGTATTGAACACGAACATCGAAATGACCCGAATCCTAATGTGAGTGAGCCATCCACGGTAAGGGTCGAATTCTAGTTGAATACATTACATTCACTTACGTACTAGTACCATTATACATATATAAATTAAAAAACATAAATAAATACATATATAAATTTTAAAATATATAAATTCATATATAAATAAATACATATATAATTTTATAATATATAAATAAATACATATATAAATAAATACATACAAAAATTTAAAATATGTAGATAAATACATACATAAATTAAATAAATATATAAATTAGAAATATATATATAAATTAAAAAATTAATGTAATAATTATAATATATATAATAAATGTAATCAAAGAAATAATTACCATTTATGTTAAATAATTTGATTAATTTTAATCATTGTTTATCTTTTCTTCAGTCAAACTTAAATCCGTTAATATTTGGAAGTTTGAAAAAAACATTGCCAGCACTCTTTGAGTTCAGGACGCCATAAACTAAATCAACTTCAACAAAGTGCACCTACTACTCCCAGTGAACGAGCAGAGGAGATAAACTCGAGCCTCATGAGATGTTGCATCGAGTCCATGAAGAGGCACATTTATTAAATCATATGGCACATTCATTTATGCCTATATATATATATATATATATATATATATATATATATATATATATATATATATATATATATATATATAAAAAGAATGAGAGAGAGACATAGGGAGTAGGCAGGCACGGTGGAGTAGTAGATAGCGGATCGGTGTGAGGAATCGCAGAGATTGAGGAAACATTATTTGTTTGTTTTCCCAGTCCTGAAAAAAAAAACAGTTTATTTGTATGCTTATTTTTTTAAATGAATATTTTTTGTTGACAGATTTAACACTTCATATTGTTGACAGAACGTCGGTCAAAAAGAAGCTTTTTAGTGTCCACTTAGAAGTCGTATTCTCCCAGTAAGGAAGCGCCTATTAAGTAAGCGAGGGTAAAAGCATGAAGGAGGTATCTTGAATCATCTAAAGTGCATCTAAGGAGGGAGCATGTGATCAAAATGTTGCAGTTGGCTCCCAAAGAGACGGCAGAGGGATTTAAGTCACATCCTAAGGATGCCACCAAAGAGAATATGTCGTCTTCTAAAGTAGTTAACAAAAAGACCAGTTGCTCCTCAACGAGAATTGCAAACAAGTATTGAACACAAACCTCGAACTGGTCCGAATGTGAGCGAAGCCATATACGCTAGAAAATTCACATGAAAACAGCGATGTCTCATGCTCGGCTCACGTTTAGTAAAGTCCTATGCAGGGGCGACAGACGCTGTAAGAGAATTTTCGGATATTTATGCCGCAGTAAATACATTTCAGGAGGCACGGTGGAGTAATGGATAGCGTCATGGGTTGAGGAGAGCCGAGTTCGAATTGTACTCGGATCTATTACATTACATGCTAATACCCTTGGGAAAGATATGAACCCTCTTCTTCTCCCCACACCCGCTAGCTACGTATAAATAGCAGGACAGTCTGGGTTCTATAACCTTGGGTGGAAACCGGTCGAAAACAAGGTAACTCTACATCCAAACTTCCTGGAAACAGCACTTCTACTGCCGCTGCAGGACATGTGGTGCCTTACGTCCCTGATGAGTCACGAGATTCGGGGTTGTTTTTCCAGGTCAACCGACAATAAAAGCCTGGCTGTAGCTTTGTACATCTCTAAATCTTTCGATGGAATTTGATATGCAGGTCTCCTGAAAGATTACGTTGTCTGTGGACAATTTTTGAACTGATGCTATCTTTCCTATCGAATCGTGAAATGAAAGTAATCCTGTACGGCCAATCTTCCACTTCCTTCCCTATAAATTCAGGTGTCCCCCCACAGCTCTCCCCTTGGTCCTACTTTATTTTTGATTTTCATAAATGATCATCCCTGTCTCATCAGCTATCAACTTGGTATCTACACTGATTACACTACCATTTAATCTTGTCTCAGCAGAAAGACTGATCAGTTTGATAAGGTCAAAATGGCAGCTAATACCCAAAAGGACCTTCAGTCTGTTGATAACTGGAGCAAAGAATAACTTGTTAATTTTAAACCTTCCAAAATTAAACGGCTCTCTGTTAATCATATCAGAGAACTCTCTCTTCTTCCCTTTAACATGGCTAATGCTGATCTCCAGGAGAGTAACTCGAGATGCCTTCTTTGGCTGCCGTTCTCGCCTCACATAAAGTTGAAAGACCATATTGAATCCATTTGCTAGGTCAGCTGCTAGGAAGGTTGGTTAACTGGGTCGGGCTAGAAGATTTTTCTCTCCAGAGTCTGTCTTTCATATCTATAAGTCTATCTATTTCTGCCACATATAATCACTTTCTCCTGCTACTTATTTAGAGATCCTTGATAAAATCCAAAGCAGAATCAGCAACATTCTTAGCTCCAATCCGGTGTCATGGATTCAGACACTTTCTCACCGTCGTAAGGTTATATTCCTTTGACATTTCTATAAAAATGTTCATAGTCATTGCTTGGATGAGCTCTTCACTCTGCTGTCCAGAATCTTTGAATTTATGCGCAATACAAAACATGCGACAAGTTCTCATCAATTAATAGATAAACTGACTAGAATTAACCGCAAATTCTTTCTTTGGTCGCAATTCTCACTTGTTAAATCACTTCTGGACCCATACTTTCCAGCAAACTTTAATCTGCAAAAATTTAAATGTAATATCAATCGCCATCTACTGTCCTTCTCTCTCTAGTAATGTTCTTGTTTTTCATTCTTCCATATTCAGTAAACTCTTGTGTCTCAGTGGCTTTACTGATTTGCTTGAAGTGTACTCGATTAAAAAGTTAACAAAATGCTCCAAGTTTATTCCTGGCACACGTCTGATAGAAAAAGCAAACATCAAACTGAAAACCCTGGCTTGTGATTGGCTTGGAAATGTCATTTGTATAATAGACAGAACAACAGCATCGACTACTCATCGTTCACTGTAATAAATACTGACTAATTATGGCAGTTCATTTTTATCGTTTTAGATGTTCGTAATTCTGAGTAAAATTCTCTTATTTTAGGATTTTTAAAGTTGCAATTAATTTTCATTACTGAGGTTGACTGCTTCTGTTGAAACACTCCGTTTTCCTTGGGGATACGACATCGGCGTAGATATTTATTGTATATAAATACAAGTGCGGCACATGGTCTAAAATGGGGAGGTGTTGAGGCTAGTCGACACTAACTATCCTGCACCTAGCTAATCAGATTCTACCCATTCACGACCCATTCACTCATTAAAATTTCCACATTCCCCATAAAAACTCGTCTATCATCACTCTATCCTTCATACACCACAATACCGCATCCCTCTTCAAGGGGGGGGGGGGCTACAAAACGCACCCAATTCCATAACACTTTAATGATAATAAATAATATATAAAAAATCTCATAATGAAGAATGAGAGGGGAAGGAGATGAACCCAATAATAAACTAAAAATCAACACAAAGTAAACTAAACATAACTGATGTTAGTAGGGCCCGTCCAACCCTCGAAACTGAGAGGAGGCTGTATTCTGCCCATTGGACAAAATCAAGAGACTCTCTCGCTAATGGAGTGTGAAAAGAATAAAAAATTATATGGTCATGGGAAGCTGACCCAGTCGAGATAAAAAGGGGCCAAAAACAAATTGGGGAGGTTGGGAATCTCGACCTGGATCATGACCAAAGATGTGGCCGGGAACAACACTTACTCACATTAACTAGGTACACAAGGCTTGTCTAACCTAACCAGGGGGAGGGCTTCACAGGAAACCACCCCGATGTGACGTAGGTTGACCTGAAAGAGAAAATCAAGGCTAGAGAAAATCAAGCCTCTTTCATCCACCTTTCGCTAAAGACTGTCGAATGCAAGCATTTTCTATCAGTTTTGATATTCATCTTGAGCTGATGCTCAAAGAATCGGATCAGATCCTGATGAGAAAGACGTTGCTTCGCAAGACTTCCTCCTGTCGCGTCGTCCAAATCATCATTCGGGTCGTGGCCAGCAGCGTCAGAAACATCATTCATTTCCCCCCAGAATACGGGGGCGACACATTGTCACACGCGTATGCGCGATCAATGGGCACGAGCTTTTCGAGAGCGAGACGAGCCGTCAACTTGCCGACATGGTCCCATAAGGGGCAGACCCGGTGCAATGGTAGAAGACGTGCGAAGCCGTTTCTTCTAAACCAAGGCCATACCGTTCACCTTCTGGCAAATCCGCCAAGCCCCATATGAAGAACTTGTCATTGAAAGGCAGCCGATTCCGAGCCAATAGCCAGGTAAACGAAAACTTAGGATTACTGAGTTAATCCGCCGCTGGCGCCCAAGACGAGTAAGAGCGAAACTCCTCCTCCGACAATTCGAGCTGATCACGTAGAGAATCCTTCGCGACTCCCTCCACTAGAAGACGATAGAAGACCTTCCTAGGCCGTGAAAGGTCACTGGACCGAGGAACAACCAACAAGGCCGACCGACACTCGCGAAGGAAATCCGATGGCGCTCAACCCGCGAGATGCGGGGACTGATAGTAAGGAAAGGGAACGCGTCCTTAATAATCCCCGCCATAATCGAATCTCCTGTCAATGCGCGGCGTAGGAAAGCCAACCTAGAGGGTAGTCTGTGGCTCAAAAAGTGTGGCATTCTCAGCCCCCCATGACACGGACGTTGTGCACAAACTCGTCTGTCGACCCGATTCCCGCGTCCCCTCCATAAAATGGAGGATAGTGAGCGCTCGAGCGGCTTCCGATGGTCTTTACAGAGAGGAAGTACGGACAATCGATAAAGTACAATCGGGAAAACGTATGTAGCAAACGCTTCTGCCCTGCCCTTCAAGGAAAACCTCCGTCGACGCAAAGTATGACCGGCAGCGTCGACCTTTGCTCGGACTCCAGACCAATTTTTCTCCAGCTGGAGGTCGTGCAAAAGACACTCCAAGAATTCGGACCTGATCTTCCGTCCAGCCGAACCGGCCCGGAAGATCGATCCCCATTCAGGCACCTAACCGCAAGCCGGACGAATTGTCACGGACTATATTGGCCCATTTCACCATTTCGTGCCGATCAAGCGCCTTCGGTACCGCCTCAATGTCGCTGCGGGACGACACGACACCAGATACACATCAGCGTATACAATTGGCGTATTTTTTTATCGTTTTTGATGTTTGTAATTCTGAATAAAATTCCTTATTTTAGGATTTTTAATGTTGCAATTAATTTTCATTACTGGGGTTGACTGCTTCTGTCGTATCCCCATGCAAATTCATTGCTTCTGTTGAAGCACTGAATTTGCATCGGGATACGACATCTGTGGTTACAACTGGCGGTTTTTTATCGTTTTATAAGTTTAGATGAAAACACTTTGTTGCCAATTTTGAAAACATTGTGTCTTTTTTATTATCCGTTACTGTTTTTTTTTTTGTTTTGTTTTTTAACCTGGTAACAACTTTTCTAAACCAATTTAAATTTTCCTGTGAATATCAATTCTGCCGGTGACAATTTTTTTTATATCATTAACTGCTTTTTTCAAAGCTCTCTTGAAAGTGCCCACAAACCGTTCAGTCTGACCGTTTGACATTTTATACGGCGGAGTAGTAATATGTTCAATCGCGAACTTTTTACAAAATTCATTAAATTCATAAGCAGTGAATTGTGTAGCATTAATCAAGACTATGGCATCCAGAATTCTATGTTTCGCAAAAGGTTCATGTAAAAAAAAAAAATCACTGTAACCGTAAAAGTTGTTTTTTTATTATTATTATTTATTTATTTTATTTATTTATTTTATTTATTGTTTTGCACTCACAAATCCAGGCCACTGAGTAAAGTTTTGACCACGGTGTATCTGTCTTTGGCCAAATTTGTTATTTCGTGGTAAGTGATTTTACTGCCAGAGTACAACCTCTGTAGACTTTTACTAATTTTTCAATGCCTTGATCCATTTTGGACCTTTATACGTAGCTTCTCATAAGAGATTTCATCCTTGAAATTCTCGGATATCAGCTATGAAATTCATTTAATAGCTGCTTTTGTAATATGTAATGTAAAACTAACCTTGTAAAAACATCAGTGTTCCGTCACATGACGAGAAAGTGTTTAAGGCTGGATAACATTCTAAAAATTTTCTTTCTTTTAGTCTTTTATTTATTTTCGAAATGTGTTCTGTTCTGCTTTTAATTTGATTTTTTTCCATGTTAACTTGTAGTTCTCGTAATACATTTCATAATATACTTTTAATTTCTACTTCAGTTTTAATAATGCATTAACAGTGCCCTAATATGCTTCGGTATTTTGTATATCAATCTGGATAAACCATCAGCATGTCCAAATTTTTTTTTTGATTGGTATTCCATCCTAAAACCGTAATTTAATAAAATGGTACCCAGTCGCTGTAATCTATTTTCTGTATGGCGAGCAATTCCCTTTTACAAACCATAACTTCAGAATATAAGACCGTATTCCGTCTGTATACGAAAGCACCTTCGATGTATGAATTTATGAGTTTTTTTTTTTACAATGTAGATATTATTTCTAATGCCTCTTTTTTCGATCTGGCTTTAGTTTACTATCTGCCAGTAGCAGCAAACACGAAGCATGTGCGGCTTTTTTCATGTTACCTTCATCATATTCGTGTAGAATTATTGCTCCTATACCACAGTCACTAGCATCTGAAGCCAATACAATTTCTTCTTTTGGATTGTAGTGTACCAATAATAAATCTGACATTAATATTTTCTTGATTTCTTCAAACTCATTCTGACACTTATCAGTTCAGTTCCACTTTACGTCTTTTTGTCAGCAAATTCTTCAGTGTAGCTCTCAAATACTCCATATTGGATATATAGTTTTGATAAGTTTGCTAATTCGAGAAATGTAACTTAGCAAGGTTTGTTGGAGGAGGCATATTCTTAATTGCACTTGCCCTCGACGGGTTAGATACTTGATTTTACACAAAAACGATTCACACGTTTTTTCACTGAGTTTTCGTCCGTATTCTGATATATTTTCACAAACTCTTTTCACGTGCCCCATTTATGTTGTTCCTTAGATAGATTTTAATCAATATATCATCCAGATAAGCAATTACGAAATCACAATCTGTAAACATGGTATCCATAGCTTTTTGAAATGTAGCTGAAACCACTTTTTATCCCAAAAAACTGAATCAGTTAAACTATAATCCCTTTTGCAAATACGCTTTAGAATGATGCAGCTTTTCCGAAGGATATACCACCATTAAAATTCGCAAAAATATATATATATATATATATATATATATATATATACCACCATTAAAATTCGCAATATATATATATATATATATATATATATATATATATATATATATATATATATATATATATATATTAGTGAATACATATAATATCCAGCGTATATAAAACTACTTGGAGTTTCATGCAGACTTACAATCTTCAGATTCTGTCTATAATCTGACAGTTATAAAATTCATGTTCTCTTCGTAATCATTTAAAATTGTGTTAATATTTGTGGATTTTATTATTGTCTAAACTATTATAATTAATTATTTATAATTTAACTCATTATAATTCTTAAGTTCGAAAGTATAGAATTTAAAACAAAAATTAAAATTGGAACTTAACACATTAGGTGTCTCTCTTTTTTACATAAAATATCATTGTTATAATATTTAAATTCCTGTCTAATGTAGATAATTACAGATGTTTATCCCTTTTCTCCTGTTTAGGAAGAAGTTTCCAGTTCCATGTAAATCTATTTTATTCGGTTTTACTTCTTCGTTGCTTGGGAAGATAACTTATTCTCTAAATATAATACCGCTGTTGATTCTTCATCGAATTTTTCTTTCAATTGTCTCTTAATTTTTTTTAATAATAGCATTCATTTTTTTTTTTTTTTTTTTTACATATTATAAATTTTATATAAACAATTTTAACACAAGTACAATGGGAATTGGAGAGGGTAGCAGTATTTCAGAAGCGAGGAATTCTTTGCTGTAACTTCATTCTTCATTTGCCCACATTTATGCTATTTAATCATAGACTTAAAACGACATAAACCTTAGGATAAAACGCTAAAGCAAAGGTTTCAATGTATTCTTGTTAGAAAATAATCATGGGTGTTCTTTCGTTTATTCTTTAATACGAATGACTTTAAGCTTCAGGTAATAACCACAGATATTATTAACTAATGGAATATCTCTTTTATGATAACCTTTCCAAACACAAACTCAAACACACACTCACTCATCACACATACCTATATATATATATATATATATATATATATATATATATATATATATATATATATATATAATATATAAAAGCACACATTTATACAGACGCACGATATATACCATAGTAAACACTTGTATCTCATAAATTATGAAAGAAAAATAGAGTTGAGGATATTAGTCAGACTGCATGAAAATAAGGCTAATTATCATCTCTATCTATAAAAGGCGGGATGTGTGTGTGTAACGAATGCACGGCCGCAATTTTCGACGGATTTGCACGAAAATTAACATGCACAGGTTCCAAGTCAGCGGGTAGTTCAAGACCGACTTTGCATTTCCCAACTCCCACCGATAATGGAAATAATCGATTTTTTCATGCTTGTACGGCAGTTTTCATATAGTTTGCGGCCATTTTGTACTGGCCAGAGTTAGAGCCAATAGCTGGCTGCTACGAAGAGGCAGGAAGATTCTATTGGCCAGCTTGAGAGCCAACAGCAAACTGACACGAATGTTAACTAGCATGCTAGCATGCCAAAAAAAAAAATCGATAGCTGCATTCGTCACAAGTGGAAAAAATTTAAATCTGCATGGCACTTTACTCCAATTGGCTCATTCGCTTGCTTAAACTCAACGTTGATTCTGATTACGCAGAACTGGGTTGGGTGTGAAAAAGTATTTGTTGTTAACATTGTTTTTTCATTCGGTTTTTCCAGTTACGAGTCCTTTTTTAAAGCTGATCGTTTTGCGTTCATTTCCTTTAGTTCTTTTTTCGTAACAGATTTAATGTTTAGTATAAAGCTTAGAAAGATTCGCAGGAGATAGGCAAGAAGTAAGGCATGTAGCAACATCCGCACGGCAAAGGGCACTCTTTTAAAGGCAAGGAAGGGCAAAAATATTTTATGTCAAGTGATAGCGATTGCTGTATGAGTCGTACGATTTTTGAATGAGGCACGGGCAACACGGAGCCATGCTGCTAGTTATTGAATAAAAAGAGGTTTCGCAAAGTGAAATATATTCACTAATCTTTGAAACAAAAAATTGCAAATGAACATTTCATTCATAAATTAGCTTGTTATAGTTAAGAAAAGTTTTACAAATAGATGCTAACTTGTTGAATGCCAAGTAAAATGCAAATTCCCAACAATTTCCTGCACTATATAAGACGATGTTCCTAAACAGAAGTTTTTTTTATATCAAAATCAAACGAACGCGCTAACAAAGAACAGTAATGAACAACAGTTTATTAATGAAATATTTTTTTTAATTATTATATAAATCAGTAAAACCTGAAAAGTAATATTGCCTAGAAGTAGATAATATATAGTAGAGATATTGAGCTTTTAGTGTGTAAAGTTTTGTAATACATCTATTTATCATTTGTCAGTTGCCTCTCTAACCCTAGTCAGATTGCACCGAGGTCAGCGCAACCGACTGTTGCGGAGGCTGCGGGCAATTTTGTTCCTGGCCCGGGTGTACGAGCTCGTGCCCCCACCTTAAAAAAGACCTTGCTCACAACTCATCTTAGTGGGGAGACAAAGTAAATCCATAGTGTTTAAACACCTCTCGAGGAGTTTGTAACACAAATGTTTATCTCTGTCTTTGAGCACAGTGCACCCAGAAGCGACTCCGTCAAATGACAGAGTCGCAACTGAGAAAAATTATATTAAGAGGCACCCAGGCTAGAGGAAGATCTGCCCGAGGCCGCGCCATCACATTGCACCAGAGAGAAGGATAGGTGCTCAGTAGTGTGTTCTCATTTCAATGCGTGTGGGTATGTCTGAATTATAGCAGTTTTGTGTCCGTCAGATTCTGTGTTTGTACTTAATTCCTGAAGATGGTAAATGGGTGATGAAGTGCCTGAATGTTTGTGTATCCTAATTCTAGTTGATCTTGTAGGAGTTGGTTGTGTCTTAAAGTCTATTGCTTTGGACGGTGATGATTTCTGTGTCTGTTTTGAAATGAAAGACTTAAGTTACATCTAGAATAGTCGTCTGTATCTCATTTAAAGAATATAAAATCTCTTTAAATATCACTTAAATAAACGCTTTCTGAAATCAGTCGCACATTACCAAGAAAATTCTTCTCATAAATGGGGTCATCTCCCAAATAATTCAACAACTCAAGAAATAATTTGTTAGTTTTTTTTTTAACAAATTTTTTAATCATTTTTCGTTAGGATGATACAGAAAATTGATTGGAAGTTGTTTGCGGAAAATTATTTCCATAACAGTTTCCGGTATTTGGATCAAATCGTCATTTAAAGAGAATGTGTCCAATGGGCTTGAGACATAATATTACCTGGATAGCGTCTTCCGCATAGTATATGCTGAAAACAGAACAAGAAATGAAGAAAAAAGTTTGTGTCATTCAATGTTAATCATATTAAATAATAATTCACGAAATAATCTAATCCTTGATAGCAATACAAATTGCATAAAAATAGACACTGAACACAATATAAGAAATGAAGAAATATGTTTTTGTCATTCAATGTTAATCACATTAAATAATAATTCACTAAATAATCTAATCCTTGGTAGCAATAAAAACTGCAAAAATAGACACTGAATTCAATATAAGTAATTAAGATGTCACACTCAATAATAATATTCGCCTATATTCATTTTATATTAGATCAAATATTACCATACACACAAAAAAGAGAATGTTTCATATCGATAATATTTAACATTGAAAACATAAGGAAAATTAATTCCTTTTAATAATCCGTGGAAATATCCACTCTTTGCCTGATGAAGGCCGCGAATTCGGAAACTTCTGTAGCAAAATTATGGAAAATACAGCAATATATGCTGTCAAAATTTCACGTTACAACCATTATGATTATTGAATAGAGACTTTAACTTTGACTCGCACGATATCTGCTTTCATCTTTTAGAGAAAAATACACAAACTATAGCGCTTAGGTATGACTGTTAACAAGCTGAGGAACTTAGGATATGAAAGCTTGCAGCAGCCCAAATATTAATGCGGCAATTGATTACTACTATATTATCAAGCAATTGATCATCTAAAATTGATTGAAGTCCCAATAGAAAAATATTTAAAAAAATTATGGACACCTTCTTTGGTGAAAATTATCCTTTTTGCATCAAACCTAATCTGAGCAAAACTAGTGTCATCATATTAACATACATTTTGATAGCTGTAACATCGCGTGAGGAGGATGGACTCAATTATTATTTCCTCTAAAAAAAACAAAATGCTTAAAGGGATTTAGATCTGTAATAGTTCTTTGTTTAGGATATATAATAATAATGTAATCTAATGTCATTGAACATAATTATATTACGTATCAATTAATGTTTCTCTACATGTTAAATAATAGTGGAATTAAAAAAAAATATGGGTACGTACGTGTTTGAAGATACATGCACAGATGCAGGGCCAATAACATTCATATCTTTTACAGCTTTTTGTACACTGATTGGTGCATAAATTAATATAGAATGCTTCAACTGTGGCAGTCATCATCAACATTAAAAAGATTAAATAAACTGCAACGTTCATATTTCTGAAACAAAATAAACATGAAGCTAGTTGATTGTTTACAGGTGACATTTGTTAAAGAAAATTTTAAAACTAATTATTCAATCAGATAGATAGATAGATAGATAGATAGATAGATAGATAGATAGATAGATAGATAGATAGATAGATAGAAACTGGGGTGGATAGATAGAAAGAAAGAAAGTGGGATAGATAGATAGATAGATAGATAGATAGATAGATAGATAGATAGATAGATAGATAGATATAAATTGGGATGGATAGATAGATAGAAAGAAAGAAAGTGGGATAGATAGATAGATAGATAGATAGATAGATAGATAGATAGATAGATAGATAGATAGATAGATAGAAACTGGGATGGATAGATAGAAAGAAAGAAAGTGGGATAAATAGATAGATGGATAGATAGAAAGAAAGAAAGAAAGAAAGAAAGAAAGAAAGAAAGAAAGAAACTGGGATAGATAGATAGATAGATAGATAGATAGATAGATAGATGAATAGATAGATAGATAGATAGCATTCATATTTCTTTGGCATGAATTGAAAATGATCAGTTTCTAAAACTATAGCAAGGAAAGGGACAATAAGCATACATTTAAGGAGGCCCCGGCGGTGGAAATATTCTATGGTGTCGCTTGGTGGCCCCGCCAAGCAAACGACAGGGTTCCCTCCGTTCAATGGTCGACTTTTTTTGACAAGTGGATTGTCAATGTTTTTAAAAGGAAAATGGAATTAAAATAAAATAGACAAAAATTATATAATCTGACAAAAACAGAGAATAAATATAAAATATATGTAAAAACCTTGAAATATCTCGTGTGGAAAAAAATATATAAAAATAATTGGAACGTGAGTCCTAAAATTCTTAGACAAAAAGAAACAGAAGAATGCGAATGGACCTCAAATGGCAGAACATACTAAAAGGAAAAGAAACTGCAGCTCAGCAAAATTGTTCATGCTGCGTCTACGGAATAATAAAAGTGCAAGAAATGATCAGAAAGTAAGGAAGAGATAAAGAGCAATTAAAATATTATTAAACAAACAGATTCTACGGAACAACTTTATGGAGGCAACAGCCGCACACAACTTTGAGAATAATGGACTTGCGTTAGATCTTTTTGAATTGAAACAAGTACTTCGTTGAACGTTACGATGGACAAGCATTTGCACAGAAATTGTCTCACCGGGAATCACACGGTGATAAAATCAGAGGCGTCCTTTAAGTAAAGCCGCAGTAAATCAAATGAAATGTGTCCTTTTGCGTGAGATATTCTGTTACTTACGATGGAGGAATATAGGTCCATTAGGAAAAAGCAGTCAGTTCCGTAAAGTCTGATTTTGCGTAGTTCCGTAACAGTTTCCGAGTTCTCTTCTTGTATATTGAAGTAGAATCTTATCGCTTCATATATTATTGGCCAAAATTTAGGTGGTTCCTTCAAATAATTTGTGATAAGTAGGAAACCAAAAACTGATCACTTTGCCCTTACCTACCCCGGGAAATACGTCTCCTGATTTTCGCCTAGTGACGTCCGATGTCACCGTCTGGCTGCCACTACTATTATGGGTTTGATCACAAAATAGGCTGTCTGGATCTCTTTTAGGACCTTCATTTCGTGGCACCCCTTTATCAGCTTCAAGTGTGAGAAGGACTACTGAGAATGTTTGGTCATGTTTCGAGACAGAAGAAAGATATCAGCACATGAAACTTCTTTAATATTTAAATTAATTGTCATATATATAATAATCAATAATAACCATGTGTCCCCTGCATAAGTTAATCATTTTCCTCACTCTATGTCAGGTTATACGAAAATGGAAGAATTTGAATATCTGAAATCTCAATAGCATGTATTTCCGAGCAGTACGGGTTTTGATTAGATCGATCCACTGATGTTCTAACTACCATTATTCACAAAATTAGTAAGGCTCCTGACGACAAACAAACCTAGAAGACAATGGTATTAGAGATTTTCAAAGCCTTTTGACAAGGTGTGGCTATGGAATCAGTAGAAAGGTTTTTCAATGAGAAATTCCTTCCTAACAGGTAGGTCCCTGAATGTAGTCATTAACGGTCAGAACCTCCGAGTACTGGCGATCAATTGAGGCGTCTCCATAGGGTCACTTCTTCGATCAAACCTCTTTTTGATTTACATGAATGATCTATCTAAAAATATATTCAGATCATTTGTAAACATCTATGCCGATTATATAACTATATACAAGAGTACTTCTAAAGCTCTTAATGAGCAGAGATTACTATCCTCTACGTTTACACGAGCACGATCATGTTGAAAATAGAGTAATGTTGTCATATTTGGTTAGGGGAGTAGTCCTATCTTTATGTTCCGGTTTCGATAGAGTTCAAAAATGCTCTGAAACCTTGTGGGTGACTCATTATTTTCCAACTTCTCTTTGTCTCTCAGGCGGAATGTAGCAAGACGCTCACTACTGGAGAGTGCTCGGTCGAATCCTTGGTTCAGTCAGTTCTAACGTTTACGGCTAAGATACACCATGCCAGTTATATTGTAGCACACCAACCACAGGCACCCTGTATTCCATTGGTAAGAAATAATTTCCATACAAACAGCTACCTTCGGTGAACCGACTCCCAACTGTATGTTTCCTCGATCATTACATTCTTAACATGTTCATATCTAGGGATTGTATCCACAGTGCCACTCCTCCGGATAATGAACTTTCCACGTACGAAGGTCGAGTGGACAGTGTTGACAAGGCACCCTGAAGTCTACAAAAAGGAACGCATTGCTAATTAAGAACAGATGTACCCCACGGTATACGAAATAAATGTTACTTGAGTCTTGAGTTCCCGGACAGTCATAATTGTCTGGGTGCCGTTCCATGTAAAATAGTGCCACAAAGAGATGGACGTCTCACTACGGTATTATCCACTACTTGGCCAAAAAAGAGGAAAATGAGGTTCACGGAATAAACCGAGTCAAACTTGCACCGCCCTTATCCAGCGGTTAAGACGACCACATGTTTCGTCAGAAGACTTGTTCACATCGTAAAATGATCTCAGATCAGCCATCAAAACCTGTAGAATTTCCGTGCAATTGATCTATCACGAAATGGTAAAGAGAAAGAATGTGTCTATCTTGTGGCACAGGCCTAAGATGGACGTAACTCACTGCAGTATTATCCACTACTTGGCCTTGTGCGATTGTGAGTCAATAATATTTAATATATGGCAACCATTGGAGCAAAAAGACTGAGAAAATCAGGCAAGCGCTAGAGGCAATATTTCTAGAGAAGGTGTCTCTTTAGATATACGCCAGACGGATTGACTTCAAGAAATTTATGGAAAGTACAAAGTCTGGCTCACGCGAAATCTAGAAGATCACCGGCTAAATTATTGAAAAGCGGCTGTTTCCGGTATTATTAATGACCTCGAAGTCATATCTACCTCGACAGACAAGGCCAAGCTTATCGAATCGATCATTGCATACAGATCAACGTTACATTACAAAGTCCATCCTCGCCACAGATCATCACCTCTCTTTGCGCACGAGAAATCCCAAGATTGACACAAAGAAAGCCGCCACTGTTCCAGAGAAAAATACAGTAGTTTTACAACTACTGGAATTTTGGCTTGAAAAGAATATCAACCCGTCTTCAACAACAATGTCTTCTTTGGTTCAGTTTAAGTATCACGCTGATGATTATACTAAGAAGAGGTCGGTGTAAGAACCCTGCCTGAACTGAGTTCTTTTCATATGCTTCAGCATTCTAGATGTTGTTTCTAACTAGGCATCACTGATCTTCATTTAGCTTGACGACCATATTGAGGAAAATGAGGAGGGATAACCTAGCCTTTTGAAATTTTCACACAGACCATTTATGCTTTCAATGACTTAATCTGAAGGTCTGCAATGTTCACATCTAAGCCTTTTTTTTTCTTTTGTATAGTACTAAAGTTTAATTTGCACTCCTATTCCAAAACGAAAATATTTATTTTACATAAAGATATGTCGATGATAAAATGTACGCAGTCTGTTATTAGCTGAAATTTGCTCTGAAAGTTTCTTGTATACCTCTTTCTGTAAATCATATTGATCCCAGAAAGCGATGATGAAAATAAATACTTTGTTTTTAAATAAATATTATTTTCAACAATTCTCTACGTAATTAACCAGAAACGGTCATCCAGTTAATGAATATATAGAAACTTAAATACAACACAACAAAAATCCTCTTTACTTCTAGAAACAAAAGTTAATGAAATGAATAAAGAGCAAAAATAATGTGATATTAATAATAAATTTTAACAAATTTGATCAAATTCTTTAATACAATTTCTTGCTTGTTGCTTAAATACTGATTATTTCTTTATACATTATTTTATAAATTAGAGAGAACAAGACATCAAGAGACTCGGGAGTCGGGGGGGTATGTAGAGAATCGGAGGGATTGGATTAAATAAGACAAAATCAATCAAGTGCATCAACTGAAATAAATCGATCGACTCAGAAATTGATTATATTAGATACTTACAATTTCGTTTCGGAGAACGTATTGAAGCGAGGAAATTTCGCCAAATGTAAAGATTCACATTTCCAAGTTCTTCTTTATATAATCTGATCTCACTGTTTTCCATATGTTACCTCGTTAAATCAATTTAATCGTTTATTTACGTAGCGTCTGTTGTAAACAGTTCATAATGTTCTCATAATTTTAAAGACAGGGTGACTTTATTATGGAACTAAATATTTATTAAGGTAAATAAATATTATTTTCAAATATTTTTCGTAGTAATTAATCAAAAGGTTTCATCCATTTATTGTATGTACACAACCTTAAAGACCGTAACGAAAAGGTAATTTTATTAGTGTGACAGATAATCGTTCTTGTTGGCATGAAGATTGAACAGGCTGCCATCAGAGAAGGAGTAGATATATATATATATATATAACGTTTTTAGCATCAAGGATTTGAGGACTTTTTAAAATGGGATCAACGTGAAAAACGAGCAAAATTTACAACTATTTTCTATGCATAATTACTGGAAAATCCAGTAATTAACATGAGTAAATTGAGGAAATCCTACTGATCTTTTTCTTCTTAGAGTGTCGAAACATTTGACACAGTTTACAGACATGGTACGTACTTACTTACTTTCTGCTATTATAGTCTGTGTATAAAATATTATATTATTTCTAATATAAGTAGCAAATTTCAGCATCAAGAATCGTAACGTTTCCTTATGATAAATAATGCGTGTGATAAATAATATTGTTTTATTGGCGGAAAGGAGCAAAAACAGATAAAACGTTATCAGCCTTTACGAAACTAAAAGAAATGAGATTAGACAAAACCCAGCAAATCTAGAAAATGAATCTAATAAATAATCCAAAATATTGAATTGCACTTAAATATAAAACAAAATTAAAAATATAGATTTCCTGAACTTCAGACACAACCTGAGAATTTATAGATATAAAAACAAAACTTTAAAACAATTAGCGGCATATTATCTGAAAGTTCTTCTAATGAAACTATCTTCAAAGAAGCGAAAATAAATAAATTAGCAACACTAAAAGACAGTGGATTCATGTAACAAACCTACACACTGCAAACAATACAAAAATCCACAAACAAAAAATGCACTATTGTACATAACGTAAAAACAAATGTAGGAAAAATAGTGATTCAACACATACACACACACTTACAAACGCCCTATTTATCACTGTTCACATGATATTCAATAGAAATGCGGTGAAAATCAGCAATAATTGCACTATGAAAATGACACAAATAATAAAACTTACAACAGAAAAATAAATATCAAACCACTCACACAAATCAAAGCCAACAGTAACTTTAAGTAACGAATGCCCTTTAAGTGGTAACTGTTTACAAACCAATGTAATATGCAAATAAACCATATAACTTCTAATGCACTATTTTCCAGCATATATAAGTAGATCATCCAAGACATTGCACCGCTTAGTGTCCAATTCTCCATTTATATATACTATATGATAATAACACTTATGCCTATAGATATAGCATAAACTATTAGAACTAAATTTTTATCATATATATATATATATATATATATATATTTTTATCATATATATCTATATCTATATCTATATCTATATATATATATATATATATATATATATATATATACACACACATATACACACATTTCAACTACCATATGCAGTCTTTAACCAAGTGTGACATAATTTCCCGATGCATATCCAAATGCTATAACATTACATCTACAAATGGATTGATAAGAAGTTCCATAAAATGATTAGCTTTTTTATTATTGTAACAGGACATAAAGAAATGCTGTTACTTAAACCATTTTACTTTAAATAATTACTTTACTTTAAATAATTTATTCTTTATCAAGTGAAAACATAATTGAGATTTTCACAAAGAACTGTGGCAAAACGAAAGAAGGTTACCGATATTTTAGTAGAGGCAACATAATGTCTGACCAACAAAAGAAAAACTCAATTTACCGACTAAAGTCTAATATTATCGAGAAAAAAGTGAATTCTAAAATTAAGGAAATTAATGTGTCTTAGACTTCATAAGATGTACACACCCACGCACATACATACATCTGTGTAAAGGTACCAAGTATTAGGGATAGAGAGTGTGTAAATAAAAATAGATAGAATAGTTTTTTTATTTTTTAATTATAATCTTTTGATGATTCATTATTAGTATAATTTTTAGTTCAATATATTAGCTTGTTTCATGTGTTTCATTATCTGCTCCTGATAGAATTGAAAGATTTTGATTTTTTGGTTTTAATGTTGTAGGCTGATGCTTCTTATTTTAATTTCCATGACAAGGGTGTAGTATTTTTGTGTGTTTATTTCCCATATATATTTGTAATGCCTCATAATACGGATTAATGATGTTTAATGTGTGTAGTCCCTATGCTTCCACGGTCCTTCAGTTATTCCTATGTATATATATATGTGTTTTTACATATATTGCAAGGAACTGGAATTTAGGATAAATTCGTGCATTATTTACAGTTACAGGTTCGTTCTATTTGCTCAGGTGATTTCTTGGTTATTTTTCTCTTAAGCAGTCTTATTATTTGTGTCATGTTCTCTCGTTCAGAAGTATCTGTCAGCTGTATAAAATCGTTTCCTAAGATCAGTTTCGAAAAAATGGCTATCAGCAAGTGAAACCTCGTGGTCTTCTCAAAGACCATTTTTCTTTGAACATTGTAGATTGGTGAAGAATCATAAACAACGAACTGTACAACTAATAAAAAGCACTCCGCTTAAAGACAACATCAACAACTGAAATAGTATATACTAGCAGTAGAGCCCGGCGTTGTCCGGGGATGTAACAGTAAAAGAGATTGATCAAGTATCGACCATCATAAAGATTAAAAAAATAAAATTGACAAAGATTATTGTTTAAGGTTGACGGACACACATGTCTTAATTAGTTTTTTTTTTTTTAGTTTTTTGGGTTTTTTTTTTACGAATTGGTCAAACCCAAACTCAAACAAATCATTGTTCTCAATTGTTATGAGTCTATCGATTGAATACAATTTTATTATAAACAATTGTCTTTTTTTTTTAGAATTTTGGAATTTTTAAAGCATTCAGAATGTAAAAATAAAGAAAAAAAATTGCAAGACAATAAGAAATAGTGCCTGTCAAAAAAAAGTGAAGTTTTCTTGAAATCGGTTGAAAAATGTAGGAAATCCTATCCCATATATAAACGAAACACACACACAAACAACCTGGGTTTTATAATAAGTATAACTCGATCTGAATTGTCCCCTTTCATTCTGTCGACAGAATCGTGTTTTCAAATTGATTTCGTGCAACAATTGTGTTTTTCCAATTTTTGGCGCTGTCAGAACCACTGCAAGGTAATTTTACGTAGTCCTGTAAAGTTTTGTTGAAATCGGTTGAAAAATGTAGGAAATCCGATCCAATATATAAACGTACAGACACACACACACACAGACACACACACACACACACAACACCTGCGTTTTAAAATAAGTGAGATTATATCGAGCAATAAATAATGATTGAATCTACATGTTAACATTGCACACTATTTCAAATAGAAGATTAGGAAGACATTCCATACTGAAAAGTGTGATAACAACCACTGGAATTAAGAAACCAGTTTTCCTTAAAAATTGTTTGAAGAGATAGATTTTAGAAATTTCAATCTAAAACAACAGTGACTGCTCGGTCAGTGACTGATTAATATTTCCTTGTAGAAAAATGTTTGCGTAATTAATATAGATTAATGATATTGTGTGTGTGTGTGTGTGTGTGTGTGTGTGTGTGTGTGTGTGTGTAGTCTCTATGCTTCCACGGTCCTTCAGTTACTCCTATGTATACATTTGTGTTTATACGTATATTGCAAGGAATTATGATTTTGCAGTTATAGGTTGGTTCGATTTGCTCATGTGATTTGTTGGTTATTTTTCTCTTGAGCTTGTAGAAAAACGGCTAATATTACCATTATCATTACAAATTGTTTTAATTTCATCAGACATGTTTGGAAATGATTTATAGAAGAGAATGTTTTGGATTTTGTGTTAGGTGTAGTTTGGTTTGTTCAGAAAGAACCAACGTATATTTTTTATTGCGACGTAAGTGCGCATGTGTGTTTGCTTGTGTGTTAATATGTGCTTGTGTTCTCGCTTCCATGCGTGTGGGTGTGTTTGGATTATAGCAAACAGTTTTGTGTCCCTCGGCTTGTGTCCATGTCTTTAATTTCTGAAGTTGGTAAAGGGATGATGACGTGCCTGTATGTTTGTGTATCCTAATTCTAGTTGGTCTTGTAGGAGTTGGTTGTGTCGGAAAGTCTATTGCTTTGGACGGTGGTGATTTGTGTATGTATTTTGGAATGAAATACTTAAGTTACATCTACATTAGTCATTTGTATCTCATTTAAAGGATATAAAATCTATAAATCTCACTTAAATAAATAGTTTCTGAAATCAGTCGTGCATTCCCAACAAAATTCTACTAACGAATGGCGTCATCTCCCAAATAAGTCTACAACGCAAGGAATAGTTTGTTTGTTTTTTTTTTTTTTTTTTTTTTTTTAATTTTTTAATCATTTTTTGTTAGGATGATACAGAAAATTCATTTTAAGATATTCACGGAAAATCATTTCAAAAACATTTTCCGGTATTTGGATCCAATATTCATTTAAAGAGAATGGGCATGAGGCATAGAATGGTGTCTTGGAAGGTGAAACATACTGCATATAAATAGACACTGAAAAGAGTATAAAAAATGATGAAAAACGATTGTGTCATTCACTGTTAATCACATTAAATAATAATTCACTGAATAATCTAATCCTTGATAACGATACAAATTGCATAAAAATAGACACTGAATACAGTATAATAAATGAAGAAATATGTTTTTGTCATTCAATGTTAATCACATTAAATAATATTTCACTAAATAATCTAATCCTTCATAGCGATACAAAATGCATAAAAATAGACACTGATTACAATATAAGAAATGAAGGAAAATATTTGTGTCATTCAATGTTAATCACATTAAATAATATTTCACTAAATCTAATCCTTGATAACGATATAAAATGCATAAAAATCGACACTGAACAAAATATAAGTAATGAAGAAAGATGTTTGTATCATTCAATCGTTAATCACATTAAATCATAATTCACCAAATAATCTAATCCTGGGTAGCGATAAAACTGCATAAAAATAAACACTGGACACAATATAAGAAATGAAGAAATCACACTCAATAATAATTTGAGCGTATATTCATTGTATATTAGATCAAATATTACCTTACTTTTTAAAAGTTATGTTCGCCTTACTCGGATGGGGACTTTCTATTCGGCCTCTAGAATAAGAATTTTGGGCTCTGCCCATTTGGTGGAATTAAATGTTGAAAATACAGACATTTGTTTAAGTATAACTTGGTATAGTTTGCTTAAAAAGTATATATTTGTTGTTTTCTCGATGATTTATTAAAAGTTACTTGATACAAAGTAGTTATTTCATCTCGCAAAAGTGACTTTAGAATAACATCGGCAATTCACTCATCTGGAAACAATCAGAGTTTTTTAAGTGACTTGTCTGCGTCCTTAAAGTTTCTTCATACCGTCCGGCTTCTCAACTCAAGAAGCTCAGCGAGTATCTCATTTGTCCATGGATCAATCGACGAAATCTTCAAATTGAAACTTTTTCAACTTTCTAGATTCTATGAAGAAATGTGGGAGCCTTAATTTTAAATTTTTCAATATATTTTTAACTTTTTAAAATTCAGATTCATAAACATTTCCCATGTTTTAAAATTGTGGTTCGAATTGTAGTTTATCGTTCTATAAATTAAATTTAAGTAATTGCAAGTAAATTTTTAAACTTTCGCAACGGTCAGTCTGTACTCAACTCCTGAAGATTACTTTCTGCATAAAACTCGTGCTATCGCTGAAGGATAATATATATAATTATTTATTGCTTAATTGCTTTCTTTTATTACATCGAGCACTGTTAACAACAGAACAATATGTGAGAATATACAGGGGTTGAACAAAATAATTGAAACCCTTGTTAAATTCAAAGAAAATTTATTTGATATGAAGTTGGTTTTCCTTTAGCCTCACATACAGCTTTAATACGTCTAGGAATGGAATCAGACAGCTTCCTGACTTCATTCAGAGGAATTCTCAGCCATTCTTCTATTAAAACCTGCTCTAGCTCTTTCAGAGACGACGGTGGAGGATAGCGGCTCCTAACTTTTCGCTCCACAATGCACCATAAATGCTTAATAATATTGATATCTGGAGATTGGGGAGGTCACTCCATATGCTGACTTTCATGCTCTTCATACCAATTCTTAACCACTCGAGCGGTATTTATTGGAGCATTATTGTCTTGGAAGATGCAATCTGGGCCATTGTATGAACATGATCACCCAAAATGTTCAGGTAATCTTTGCTGTTGATTCTACCACGCAGTGCAACTATTGGACCGATAGATTTCCATCATATAGCGGCCCAAACTATCACTCATCCACCACCATGCTTCACTGTTGAAAGAAGGCAGTCAGAGTTGTAAGCTTCTTTGGGCTGCCTCCACACATAAACCTGCCCTGAAGTTGGGAAAAGAGAAAAACTGGACTCGTCTGAGAATATGACTTGCTTCCATTGGTCTGCAGACCAGGCATTGTGATCTCTGCACCACTTCAACCACTTCTGAATGTTGCGAGTGGACAGAAGAGGTTTCCTTACGGCAATTCTTCCATGATATCCAGCCTTATGGAGCTCACGACGAACAGTTTTAGTAGAAACTGGACTATTCAGAAGATTATTCAACTCAGCAGTCACTTTGGCCGCAGGAATCCGATGATTTTTCGCCACATTGTGTTTCAATGCACATCGGTACCTGTCACTAAATTTGCAAGTCCGACCCGAATTGCTATGCTTGCTAGATGTTTTACCCTGCTTCTTGAATTGCGTCATAATTCTTGATATGGTATCTCTTGAAAAACCAAACAGTTCAGAAACCTTACTGATCGAGGCTCCTGCCATGCGAGCTCCAACAATTTGACCATTTTCGAACTCAGAGAGGTCACGCATTTAGCTTAACTTTTACTAAATTCTAAAGACAAAGACAGTAAATTCGATAAATAAACGTATTTACAATAGATATAACCAGCAATTACGAAGTTTTAGTTAAAGTTCTTAATATAATAGGTCTTAGAAATATAGGAGTGGAATTTGCACCTGTTTCTATTATTTTGTCCAACCCCTGTAGATGTATCTATATCTATATCTATATCTATATATATATATATATATATATATATATATATATATAATCAGGACGATCCTTATAATATGTAACTGGCGTACGCAAATTGTCACAAAGATGTGGAGACATAAATTACTACTAAATAAAAATTACTAAGTACATTTTACCAAGGAACTTCTTAGTTCAACAATTATTAATTAGCAACGATATATAATATTAGGAAGCATCTAACAATTATTGACTTATTTACATAAATGCAAATGTACAAAGAAAGATCCAAAATACCATAAAATATCTAAATGCACAAACATTAATTTATTCACCATAAATTAAACTTTTTTTTAGATAATAATGCAAAAATAATCAGTTCTTTTGTTTCCTCAATTGACTACAAAAATATAATTAGAATCAGAAAGCAATGTTAGCATTTTACAAAATCTTCTAAAAATAAAGTCTGAAATTACTTTACAAAATGTGTGAATTTCCTAGAACAATATGTGCGAATATATATATATTTCAAGACGATAATTATACCATTCCTGGGGTCCGCAAACTGGCGCAAAGTTGTAGAGACATAAATTACTACTAAATAAAAATTCGTCGTCGGCGTCCGTCCGTCTCGAGAGACAATGCAGTAGCGCAGTGCGCTACTAGGTTGAGCGAGATATATGGAGAACAAGGGCTGCCCAGATGTCTAGTCCCCCGTCTCGGGCTTGCTAGCAGAGTCCAAAGGAAAGGATGAACCAATACAGTTTGGTACCAGCGCGGCTGCAGGAGTTGCCGGAAGTTAGTACAACGTACAGTCCATCCGCCTTAGGGTGTCCACTCTGGGTTTGAATTCAGAGTTGTCCTTCTGCTAGACCAGTTGCCATCCAAAGCTATAGAACCCAGTCTGTCCTGCTATTTAACCAAAGCTGGAGGGAGACGGAGAGGATTCACAACTTTCCCAACTTTTGACGGGTACGATATCTGCTTTCATCTTTTAGAAAAATCTAGAGAAACTATAGCGCTTAGGAATGACTGTTAACAAGCTGAGGAACTTAGGAGATGAATGCTTGCTGCAGCTCAAATATTAATCTCGCCAATTGATGACTACTATATTATCAAGCATTTGTATAATATCATCCGAACTTTATTCAAGTTACAATAATAATTATTATTTTTAAAACTGATTAAGATATTATGTAAACCTTCTTTCATATGACAATCATCCCTTTTCGATCAAACCTAATCTGGAAGAAAACTGTTAACATGTACACAAAGGTTACTTCCTCTAAAATACCCAGAAATGCTCAATGGGATTTAGATCTGGGGAGTTTGTCTAGGATATATAATAATAATGTAATATAATCTCATTAAATATAATAATATTAAATACCAATTAATATTTCTCTACATGCATAAATAATAGAGGTGAAAGAAAAATCTGGTTACTTACGTGAACGCGGGTATATGAACAAACGCAGAACCTGTGATAGAGGGCATCACGACCACATTTAAAAGTACAATTTTCACCGCATAAATGGAAAACAAATGCTTCAACCGTTGCAATCATCCTCAGCATTAAAAAGATTAAATAAACTACAACGTTCATATTTCTTAAAACAAAATATATTTTTTTTTTTTTTTACTAGGAATGATAAACATGAAGTTAGTTGCTTGTTTACTGGGGATATTTGTTAAAGAAAATTAGAAAACTGTTTATTCAGTCATATTATTAGATAGATAGATAGATAGATAGATAGATAGATAGATAGATAGATAGATAGATAGATAGATAGATGTAAAGAAACTGGGATATTTAGATAGATACATACACGCACCCACAAACACACACACATAGATAGATAGATAGATAGATAGATAGATAGATAGATAGATAGATAGATTAAAAGAAACTGGGATAGTTAGATTGATAGATACACACACACACACACACATATATATATATATATTTATACATATATATATATATATATATATATATATAGATAGATAGATAGATAGATAGATAGATAGCATGCATATTACTTTGGCATGAATTGAAAATGATCAGTTTCTAAAACTATGGCAAGGGAAGGGACAATAATCATATATTTAAGGAGGCAAGCGGTGGAAATATTCGCTGATGTCGCTTGGTGGTCCCGACAAGCAAAAGACAGGGTCCTCAGTTCACTGGTCGACTTTTTTTAACAAAAAGTTACCCATGTTTCGTTTACGGAGTAACAAAAGCGCAAGACAAAACCAGGAAACTAAGCAACATCTAAAGAGTAATTAAGACATTGGTAAACAAACAAATTCTACGGAACAACTGCATGGAGGCAACACCGGCACTCACTTTTTGAGAATGGTAGACACGCGTTAGACATTTTTGTGTTGAGACAAGCACCTTGTTGAACGTTACGATAGACAAGCGTTTGCAAAGAAATTGTCTCTCCAGAGAAAATTCCAGCGGTTTTACAACTACTGGAATTTTGTGTGGACCAATGGCTTGCAAAGAATATCAACCCGGAATTATTCCTGATCTTAGAGAATTTATTCAACCGCCATTTGGAGATAACGTTCGCAAGCAATATGGAAGGTGTTAAGTGTATGCGCGGTCTTCAAGAACACAGACGTGCGATATTTACCGTCCCAGTATAGACTCATCACACTCCTCAGTATCGTCAGTGAGTGGACATTTCGAGGCAATAAACATGAAGTCGATGTGCATCGAGATAACAACAAACTCTCGAGCGACGAGGAGTACGGGTTTTGATAAGGTCGATCAACAAATGTCCTAACACATAATTAGACGCCAAACACACCGAGATGAGCATGGCATTAGACATATTTAAAGCCCTTGACATGTTGCGGCTAAAAACGTTTTCTGCTCGCGCTCTCCAGCTATGGAATCACTGTAAGGGTTTTTCCATGAGAAAGTCCTTCCTAACAGGTAGGTCCCTGAATGTAGTCATTAACGGTCAGAACCTCCGAGTACTGGCGATCAATTGAGGCGTCTCCATAGGGCCACTTTTTCGATCAACCCTCTTTTTGATTTACATAAATGATCTACCTCAGAATATATTCAGATCATTTGTAAACATCTATGCCGATTATATGACTATATACAAGAGTACTTCTAAAGCTCTTAATGAGCAGAAATTACTATCCTCTACGTTTACACGAACAGGATCATGCCGAAAATAGAGTAATGTTGTCATATTTGGTTAGGGGAGTAGCCCTATTTTTATGTTCCGGTTTCGATAGAGTTCAAAAATGCTCTGAAACCTTGTGGGTGACTAATTATTTTCCAACTTCTCTTTGTCTCTCAGGCGGAATGTAGCAAGACGTTCACTACTGGAGAGTGCTCGGTCGAATCCTTGGTTCAGTCAGTTCTAACGTTTACGGCTAAGATACACCATGTCAGTTATATTGTAGCACACCAACCACAGGCCCTCTGTATTCCATCGGTAAGAAATAATTTCCATACAAACAGCTACCTTCGGTGAACCGACTCCCAACTGTATGTTTCCTTGATCATTACAATCTTAACCTGTTCATATCTAGGGATTGTATCCACAGTACCACTCATCCAGATAATGAACTATCCACGTCCGAAGGTCGAATGGATAGTGTTGACAAGGCACCCTGAAGTCTATAAAATGAACGCTGGGCTAGTTAGAAACAAGTGTACTACACGGTATACGAAAGAAATATTACTTGAGTCTCGAGTTCCCGGGCGGTCTTCGTTGTTGGTGTGCCGTACCATGTAAAACACAGCCACCAAAGATTACGAGGGAACAACGTCACCATCTATTAAAGATGAAATCTGACAGCGGATGACAGTTACTGATAATAACGACTAAAATGTGCCGGGTGTATCCTTTGAAGTTATGCATACTTCTGTGTTTAGGCTTCATTGAAGTAAAGATTTTCCATGCGAAGCTTAGATCTAGCACAAGGCCGAAAGCATTAGGCATCCAGTGAGGATCGAACTCACTTTTCAGTAGTAACTGATCTAGCAAGAAAAGCTTGATAACCATTACACCACGCTGAGGTGCCCAAGGCTTCATTGAAGTACCCAGCTATAGAGATTGCTTCCGAGTTGTTGTTGATATTGTCAGAAGATCAATAGATGTACAGCAAAGAAAAACGACAGCGACTGGCATATATTTTGCGGCGTAAATGAACGATACCTCTACCAACAGTCACCTTTGCAAATGACTTTGTAATAATTTAGCTGAGCAGAAGACATTCCTCATTTTTGGCTTGAGTGTCCAAACCTCGGAATTTTTTTTCCAAATAAAGGCTCAATTGTGACAGTTGTTGACCAAAAATGTTAAACCAAAAACATACTCCGTTCCTGAAACCGATAAATTTGTTGGAAACTTTAATGCTACATGAATAAATTATTTTCTGGAAAACTGAAAACGATACATGAAAAACTTTTATATGAAAAAGTCTGTTCAAGTGAAATATATATCACAACTTGTGTTGAAATATTTTAAGGTCATTACTTTATGAAGTTTTATTGCATTTACTTGGTTCGTTGTTATTTATTATAAGCGAAAATCTCAACTGTCGAATATTCATTTTTGATTTGTTATATATTATCGCTAATTCTAATACGATTCTGTTGTCTTAGAACATGTTGTCTTTTTGGTTTCAGTGTATATTATTACGTGCTGTCAAGAAGAATTTAAATTGATTATATGAGTAACTTGTCATTCGTTATTACTGCAGTGTTCAATGACATGTCCTCATGACAATTCGATATTTTAGACGTATTTTCTTAATTTTCTTGGAGACATACCTTGAAATAAAAATGGCCAATTAATTCGTTTGATGTAAATTGGAAATATTTATATAAATTAGGCATTTAAAGAAAATATATCACCGCGTACTTATTAGATTTCTTCCAGCTTGTAGGAAAATCTCAGTGATATAAGAAAAATATTCTTCATACAGATATCAGAAAAATCGTTCAGAAATTTGAAAATAAATCTCAAGCAATTTGTGACAATCTCAGATTTTGAAAGAACAGATACAAAATATAAGAGATATATTCAGACGAACAAAACACTTTGAGACTTTGGCATATCTCTGTTTAAGTTGCATTTATGAAGTTTTATTGCATATACTTGGTTCGCTGTTATTTATTAGAAGCGAAAATCCCAACTGTCGAATATTCATTACACGACATTAATAATTTCTCTAACAAAATTATTAGATTCGAAATTTATAGTCTGTATATAACATGAAGAAAAATATTCGACAACGTATCCCAAACATTTGCATTTCAAATTTTCTTATTTTCAAAGCAGATTAGAAGTCTTTTCCTCTGAATAAAATCTCGTAATCATAACAGTTGATTAAATAAATTTCATTCCACTAGAAATGTCTATTAAAAAAAAACAGGTTTTTTCGAAAATAAATATATATCGTATATAGTATAATAATTTCTCTAACAAAATTATTAGATTCGAAATTTATAGCCTGCATATATCATGAAGAAAAAACGTCTCTATATGTATACTGACTTCTGGAAATAATTTATACTCACCACAGTTTAAATTTGCAACTCATTTGCCTCATGTACAATCTCGTAATCATAACAGTTGATTAAATAAATTTCATTTCCACTAGAAATTTGTAGTAAACGAACAAAGAAACCCAGAATATTAGGTCCATTTGACACCACATATAAATCTTTATATGTGATATTGTTGGTATTCTCCTGTAAACGGCTTAGAATGAACAGGCTGCCATCGGTTCACTATCACATTTCGAGGCCGTCTTCAACAGCAATGTCTTCTTTGGCACAGGGAAGTATTACGCCTAAGAAGAGGTCGATTTGAGAACCCTGCCTGAGCTGAGACCTATTCATATGCTTCAGTATTCTAGTTGTTGTTATTACCACCTTGTGTAAAACATATTAATCCTAAAACGTGATGATGAAAATAAATATTTTGTTTTTAAATAAATATTATTTTCAACAATTGTCTACGTAATTAACCAGAAACGTTCATCCATTTAATGAATATATAGAAACTTAAATACAACACAACAAAAACCCTCTTTACTTCTAGCAACAAAAGTTAATATGAAATGAATAAAAAGCAAGAAATAATGTAATATTAAGAATAAATTTTAACAAATTTGATAAACTTTTTTTTATTCTTGCTTGTTGTTTAAATACTGATCAGTTCTTGATACATTATTTTATAAATTAGAGAGAATAAGACATCAAGAGACTCGGGAGTCGGGGAGATATGTAGAGAATCGAAGGAATTGGATTAAATAAGGCAAAATAATCAAATACATCAACTGTAATGAATCGATCAACTCAGAAATTTATTATTGTATTAGATACTTACAATTATTTTCACAGAATTGAGAAGTTGAAATCAAATATTCTCTTACTGAAGTGAGGAAATTTCGCCAAATGGAAAGATTCACATCTTCACGTTCCACTTTATATAGTTTGATCTCTCTTTTTTTCCATATGTTACCTCGTTAAATGAATTTGATCGTTTACTTGATTAATGTCTGTTGTAAACAACTTATAATGGTCTCATAAATTTAATGGCAAGGTGACATTTTATTATGGAACTAAAAATTTATTAAAGTAAATAAATATTATTTTCAAATTTTTTCGTCGTTATTAATCAAAAACTTTCATCCATGTATATAACCTTAAAGACCCCGTAAAAACGGACGTTTATTAATGTAACAAATAAGTGTTAATATAAAATTTTGAACGGGCTGCCATCAGGCAGGTAGTGGCTATATATAACGTTTTCAGCATCAAGGATTTTCCGGTACCTGTATTGCATCCAATTGAGGAATATGTTAAAATGGTATCCACGTGAAAAACTTTGGCTAAAATTACAATTTCGTATGCTGAAGTATTCTCTTGTTTTTTTAATATCATGTAGTCATCTTCTTGTGTCTAGACTATTAAATTGAGCAAATTTCGTGCGTGTAATACCGAGTCATTCTACTCAGCTTTACTACGTAAAGTGTCGAAATATTTGACAAAGTCTACAGACACCGTACGTACTTGTTAGCGTTCTGCTATTCTTTTCTCTGTATAAAAAATTATATTATTTCTTATATAAGTAGCAGATTTCAAAGTCAGAGTTCTTAAATAAGGACCCGAAAACGAATATATATTTTTCTTTTAAAGCTATAATGTGATCGTACATTTTCCTTATGATAATCATGTTAGATAAATAGTATTGAACTCATTATTTGCATTTACAAACGAAGATTATAGAAACAAATAATTTGTATTGAAATAAATAAAATGTGCTACATTAGTCGACGCAATAAACCAAAACATCTTGCTCGTTATTCTTCTTACATGAGATTGTACTATCATCATTGTTATGGGACCGTAACCATAATAACATAATGGACTATTCCATATGTAATAATACTGCGCCTCAAGAGAAAGCAGGATGTTCAGCCCGAAGTCGGGCGACCGGCTGACTGGCTGACCGGTTGAACTCTCTGCCTTCGGACAGGGAGGAACCCGAACAAGGCTACGCCGAAGGGCGGAGTCTCTTTCGGGAAGGTAAACCGACCCTGAACCCGTTTATGCGGCTTCAAAGGGCATACTTTTGGCCGAGCCCACGGGCTCGGAGATCCCACGTTAAACCGGCCTTGTGCCACATGATGCCCTCGTGGCGTGGATGACTAAATACTGTTCAGTCTGAAGTCGGGCGACCAGCTGATCGGTTGTACTCTCTCCCTTCGGGCGGGAAGGAAGCCCGAACGAGGCTGCGCCGAAGGGAGTAGTCTCTTTCGGGGTGGGGATAAACCGACCCTGAACCCGTTTATACGGGTTCAAAGGGCATATTTTTGGCCGAGCCCACGGGCTCGGAGATCCCACGTTAAACCAGCCTTGTGCCACATACTGCCCTCGTGGGTGGGGGGGTGACTAAATACTGTTCAATCTGAAGTCTTGAGTGAGTTCCGTCAGTAGTCTGTCAGTCAGTCAGAGCGAGTCAGTCAGTCGAGTCAGAGGCAGTCCGAAACAGAGTCACGTTTCAGACAATTACTACTAAACCGAATTGTTCGTACTAACACTTTCTACCTTCTCTGTATATATTCCTGTTTGTAATATATCTGTGTTATTCCATATCCGTGTTCGAGTTCTTCTTTATTGGTTCTATCTTGGACTATCACCGTGGTACAAGGAACCGGACCATAACAATCATGTTTAAGAAATGTCGAGCGTAGTCTTTACATAGATGAGTAACCGCTTGGGAATACCAAACATAGTAAGCCTGGATGTACGGTTAGTGTTATGGACTATGGCCCGGAACTGGAAATGAATGAGCTGAATTCCTATTCCAGTTGCTTTTCCGTTTTCAAGTTCCAGTTACGCGTAAAAAAATGTAGGAATTCATCTCTTTTCACTCAGCTAGGTGTTAAATAGTAGTTTTATCAATAAAATTTCTTATGATCCTCAGAAACATCTTGAAATCAAAAAATATTTAATGGCTTTAAATAACATAGAAAAGTTTGATAATCCGTAAAAGCAAATCACTGTTCCACAAATATTTGGAAACTGGAATTAATGAGTGAGCGTTAAACGAAATCGTTTATACTAATTCCGAATTCTAAATAATTCCAGCATATAAGTATTTTTTATACGAATGAGACTTGGGAAATCCGGTTAATCGTAATTCAACGGAAAAAATTAATTTTCGTATTCAAAGAAATAACAAAACAACATACATTGCTAAACCGCGAATAATAATTCAGTACCTTCCCTAATAATTGTACCAGAAATATTGTTGCCGTGTTCTTAAATGACGGTAGTATTCAAGGTGAGAATGCATCTCATCTGGTCAGTCAATGGTCAAAGAGTCTTCGGAATATCCCTTCTACAAGAGGTAGGTTGATATAAATAAATTTCAAACATAGTTAATTAAATATCCTCAAAAACCTTTTGTTTGTTTTGTTTTGTTTGAAAGCATATCAACACCTCAATGGGTTACTTAATGCCGACAAGATTTTTATTACTAGTAATATTTTTTTCCGAACATGTATTGCTGGTAATATTTTTTTCAAAAATGTATTGCTGGTAATATTTTTGTTTAAAAAAATGTATAGCTGCTAATATTTTTTTTTTAAAAAATGTATTCCTGGTAATATTTTTCTTTTTCCAAAATGTACTATTGGTAATAATTTTGCCAACAAAGATGTAACTGGTATATAAAAAAAACAAACTATTTTTATACTTTCATCGTGTTCTGACCCTTTTGGGGGTTAATTATTTGCCCATAGTTGGGACCTCCTAACAGGTGCTACCACCTCGGTCTTGGTGGATCTGAGAACAAGAGTAATTAAGAGGTGATTCCATGCTCCTCAAAATTTGATCAATAGACCTTGCTGTCGGTTGTAGTTTATCGTCTCGCCGAGGACACGGATGTAGTTGATCGTCTTACCCCGGACGGTCAAAGTACTTTTAAAGTGGACATTACAAAATGCAAACTGATTTTGTAAAGTAAGAAACTATATGTCACTTGATGACAACAGCATTCAATTTGATAAGGCATTTCATTTAGCCGAATAATCTATGAGATATATCTTCTACAAGTCGTGATTTTGGATAGAATTTAAAGAAGACCTTTTTATGGAAAATATATAATCCATAAAATAACTTGAGACGAGGATTGCCTTATGGTGTAATTGTAACAAATGAGCATAAGATTTGTAGAAAAATATAACAATTGTTTGTTCTCTGTCTCCGGAAGAAAAACGTTTTGACTCGTTCTGGGTATTAGGATGCTCATATTTATTCTGTCAGTTTTCATTGGATTAATGTAAATATTTAGTGTAGATATAAATTTATGTTTACAGAGATTTCCATAATTATTGTGATAATTGCAATTGTTTTGAAAGCTGGTTCTAAAGAGAAAATATCAGACGAATGGTAGAGTCTATTCAGAATTTAAAGGTTTTTAGGGGATAAAGATATCCTAGATTCATATTAATGCACACCCCCTGGAAATTACCTAATCTGAGGAGAAAATAGAAATCTATTAGACCCTGTCACTCCAGTATGTTTAAAACTGACTTATGGTGAAAGAAAGGAAAAAGGCGGTTGTTTCAATTAATTAATTATTTAAGGAAATTATTTTTGAAACCAGTCTAACATTCTCAATGAATCTCTCCTTGAAGAGGATGTTACACAATAATTTTACAATAGAAATATTCATGCAAGAAAGAATTTATTTCGATAAGATTTTCATCAATTTTCGTTTAACGAGGCATAAATTTAATTGTGGGATATTAAGTTAAGAACATTTGCATAAGAGCTTGTGGTATTTACATCCAAATGTTCACGGCTTAATGATTACTGTAATTCTGTGTCTGAAAATAATAAAAAACATGATTGAAGAAATAAATTTAATTCATACAAAGTAAACCAGACGCAATAATAATTCGTGCATACATTACATCAAATGCTTGCTTAAATTCATAAAATATGATGGTCGCCATGTATTCTGAAGATATGTATTCTGCTTTGAGAACATTGTGTAAGAATCGTGGATTATATACATTTCCCAGAATTGAATATTGAAAATTCGGACATAATTTTGCATAGCGTACTTACAAATATTAGTTAATATTAATTTCTCAAAGAATTCTCTTGAATGTTGCTTGACGTGAAGCAAATATTTCAACAATCAAAAAGAAAATTCGTAAAGGCCTGAGCAATGGACTTAACTGCAAGCAAAAAGAGTCTCAAAGAGAATACCATGCTGCTTTAATCTTCTCTTTACATTATGTGAATTCTTTAAGTCAAGGCGAAAAGCACATAACTGTTGCATTTGGAGCAACGAACGAAAACCTAGTACAAGACTTCTCGAATATTCAGGTCGGCAGATCATCTACTCAATTACGAGTATCCATTAAAAATAACTTTTAAGTAATAAATTAAAATATTTCTATTTAAGAAATGAAAAAATCCATTGTTGTATATATATATATATATATATATATATATATATATATATATATATATATATATAATGCAAGAGAGATCAAATGGAGTGAAAATCAACAGTCCGTAGCATTTATTTTTTTTAAAGTGCTCAATACAAAGTGGAACAAAATATTACTATATTATTTTTATTATAATGTATAATAAAAAAAAATTTTAAATCTCTACGCGAAAACATAAAAACTTTCGTGTAGAGATTTAAGTTTGTTTTTTTTTATTATTATAATCTCTTATAATATTTGGGATAAATATGAAAATGTATCTTAATTCCAAGGATAATTTGTTTGATATATAGAAAACTTGTCTTGTATTTGACATGACAGGTTACCATATCAAAAATATATACAGCTACTATTTTCTTACCTGTACCAAGTGTGGTACAAATTCTATATGTAATTCCATGAGGAATTTATAGAAAAAACTTAGAGAGATCGGATGGAAAAAAAAAACGTAAATTGGAAAAATGGAATAGTGAGAAATGTAACTAAGAATAGCAAATATAAATTCCTTACGGGATTTTTTAAAGGATTAAGAAGTTGAAAGCAAAATGATTTCTTCTTAAAGTGAGAAAAATTCATCACCTGCAAACATTCATTTCTACACTATACTCTTTATATGCAAATTTTAATACAAAACAACAAACAGACTTTTTTTTGTTTTCAATGCAAAAGTCAACGCAAGTTTTGAAAATCATACTTATTATAAAACCCAGGTTGTGTGTATGTGTGTGTCTGTTCGTTTATATATTGGATCGGATTTCCTATATTTTTCAACCGATTTCAACAAAACTTCACAGGACTACATAAAATTACCTTGCGGTGATTCTGACAGCGCTCAAAATTGGAAAAACCCAATTGATTTTCGCGAAATCTATTTGAAAACACGATTAAGAGGCATTAATGAAAGGGGGGCAACTCATATCGAGTTATACTTATTATAAAACCCAGGTTGTTCGTTTGTGTGTGTGTGTGTGTGTGTGTGTTCGTTTATATATGGGATCGGATTTGCTACATTTTTCAACCGATTTCAACTAAACTTCACTTTTTTTTTTGGTAGGTAGTGTTTCTTATTGTCTTGCACACTTTTTTCTTTATTTTTACATTAAGAATGCTTTAAAAATTCCATTTACAAGACAATTGTTTATATTAAAATTCTATTCAATCGGTAGACTCATAACGATTGAAAACAATGTTTTTGTTTGAGTTTGAGTTTGGGTTTGACCAATTCGCAAAAAAAAAACAAAAAAAAACTAATTAAGACATGTGTGTCCGTCAACCTTAAACAATAATCTTTGTCAATTTTATTTTTCAGTCTTTATGATGGTCGATACTTGATCTATCTCTTACTGTTACATCCCCGGGCAACGCCGGGCTCTACTGCTAGTCATTTATAAAATTATTTCCTTAATGATTATCTCTATATAATACATTGAGAGACATTAAATTTCATAGAAAACCTTAGAGAAAATGGATGAAATAATAAAAACCTTTAATAGAAAATTTTGTAGGGTCGGGGAATGCAGCTGGAACATGATGCCAAGACTGTTCGTCAGCTCCGATGCCATCTGTATGTTTATTGGCGGGCGAAGGTTAGGAAACTATCATGCTAGAAATTTTGTCAGATTGGTCATCTCGTCCTTTTTTCTGTACAGAGAGAGCCTCGGGCGTTGAACCAGACTCTAAACTAAATTAACTGTCATTCTTCCGTTTCGAATTCTGCTACACCCACAACCAGTACCATAATAGGGAAACCGCCTGTGACATCTTTGCTGGGTCATAACATTTCCGACAACCTTTTGTCTAAAAAAAGGGAAGGGAAATGGAGAGATCGGGTTAAATAGTAAAAACTGTCAATTGAAAAAATGGTATAGTGAGAAACGTGGCTTAGAAAAGCAAATGTAAATTCCTTACATGATCTTTTACAGGATTCAGAAGTTGAAAGCAAAATTAATTCTTCTTGACGTGAAAAAATTTCATCACCTGAAAATACTAATTTCTACACTTTGCTATTTATAATGGACGATCAATGTTACTTTAAGTCACTTGAGAAAATCTTTTTTTTAGGCAGTCTTTTCTAAATTAATTTAATTGTTCATCTTTGCCATGTTTGTTGTGTCAACAGTAACTTTTGAACTTTTGAAGCGAAGCACATACGATTTCTTAAAATCTTTCTTTTGGATGAAATAATGTAATATTTTTTTTAAATGTTAGACTTACTCCATATTCCCATTAATTAACATATCCAGGATTTTAAATGTTTTAAAGATTAAATAATTCTTAATTATTCAACATGTCTGAACTTTACAGAAAGTCACAGTTCTGTCTAAAAGTCAAACTAAATTAATTTTCTTTTGGAAATCATTCTTAGTTTCATAATGAATTGAATCCTCACAAAAATAAACGAAGTAATGTGTTTCATTCATTCCTCGTAAATCATACGCAATAAAAAATATTCCACTCATACATTCACTTTTAGATAACATTAAATATAAGCTTAACTTTATAAATGTGATGGCCGCCATATTGCGACGGAAGACATGTATTCTGTTCAGACTCAAAGGTTTAGGAATCGGGTACGATGTTTATTTGACAGCACTGAATTGATGCATAATTTGCAAGATGATGCAAAGCAAGTGACCAATCAGGCACAAGGCGACTTCATAAATACTTCATCTGCAAGCGGCGTCACGTGACGACCTGTATGCGTCTGAAACCTTTCTTCATCTCGTCCGAATTCTGTCCAAATTCCTCAGTATCGTAAAGTCAGCAATTATTTCAATGTACTTCTTCCAGAATTCCAGTAAATATTGAACTATCTCCCCACAAATGAAGAGAAAGCTTAAAGGAAACAAATGCAGTTTTATATAAGGATACTGAATAATATAAACATTTTTCACGTGCTGTATTCTTTAATTCCTCAAATTCTGACCATTAGATCGAAGACCAGATATGCTATATATACAGGGGCAAAAATCTCTCCTCATTTTCTTCGTAAGGATCTATCAATAACAAACTAAAGACATTTATTTCATAGAAATACAAAGACAAACATTAAGGTTCCACAAAGAAATATAAACAAACACGTAATTCGTTGTCATCGAAGACATTCTTTTGAATTATTGTATTGATTCCAACCATTTCTAAATTTTCTAAATAAACCATTTTTGTGACCTTCTTAAAATTGTACATTCCCGCCTTTTGTATTCAATGTAGAATAGTCATCGTTTTTTTTACATGCCGTTCGTATTTATTTTTCTTTCAAGTGATTATATTTGTTGATTTAAATCTGCTGAAAAGAAAACAACGTTATGAAACATGTGTTTGATTCAGTCCAAAGGAGACAAGTAGAATTATAAATAGTCCCATGCCATATATGAATGCTCCATATCAACACAAGACCATAGTTTTGTTCCTTTGGACCTTGAATGAAAATGCTTTATTTTTGCATATTCTGGTCATTTGTTTACGCATATTTCTATACAAACGTTAATAACACTGGCCGCCATGATTAATTTTAATCTCCTCTTATGATTTCTTCATTCCCCCAAAATTCACATCATTTATACTTTTTAAAATATCTTTTCTTGTATTACTATCACATCTCCATTGCATATAACACCGTTTTCCATCGTTAATTTATGCTTTATTTCTTTGTAAAGTCTTTCAGTATTTGGGCAAATACTTCACCGTTTTCTTCTCATTCTTTCAGTAATCTTGCTTAATAATGGATCCTGTAGTATTTCCGATACAAATCTTTGTAGAGATAATATGTCAGATTCAACCCAATCTAATATTTCTTCATCCAGGATTTCCATTTGTTTTCTTTTATTAAATTGTAACCTTGACAGCGCATTGATATGAGCTATTGTATTTCCTTTTACGTACTCAATATCAAAATCATCAGCCAATAATTTTATGGCCCGTCTTAGAATATCGAAATAAGTAACTTTTGGTAGTTCCTTTCTCGGGCTAAAGATAAACTCTAGAGGTTTATGGTCCAATTTTTATAGGAATTTCTTACCTAATAAGAATTGTCGAGGTGTTTCAGACAATGGTCAATGGCTTTTTCAGTATTTGAATAATTTATTTCTCGTAATGTCAATCTTGAGCTGCAACACACTGGATAAAAATCTCAATAAATTTTTGTCCATCCAAGTAACATAAACTTCCAATCGCTGATGCCAAATTGTTGCGTTGTGTTATGTTGTTCTATAACACGTGATCAGTAGTCATCTTCCGCCTCTCTCTTACTTTAGACTTTAATTCTATTATACTTACCGTATGCAAATAGGTAAAATCGTATTTACCAATCTACTACAGGAATATTTAACAATATCACAAATATGATAATGTATTAGAAAAGTTTATTGTGAAAAAAGACTCCTTTTTAATATTTGTTATTTGTTATCTACACGAAATTATTAGTGATCCTAACTTTTAATAATTAGGGTTGATCTTCTTATGATAGAATATATTCATATATTTTTTATGCTTGTTTTTATATGGATGGTTGTTTGAGCCGAGTTCTTAAGTGCTAAATATAAACTTATTTGATAGTCAACTTTTAAAAAAATTCAATCTTTTCCCTAAAGTTAACAAATAAACTGAAATTCTTATATTTTAATTATTTTAGATGAGAGTTCCATAAAAATACCAGGATGTAGCCCCAAACAATGTCTACAATACTGAAATGTGATTTATCTACGATACGGACAACATTCATTTGTTGATAATGACTGTCAATGCAAAAAACGTTTAATCAAAAACAGAATTTTAAACACTTTATTCAGAAATTTCATCCCGATGTCCAATGATTTATTCCGTTGGTATGATAGGAAGTTCTGACTTCGCTACAAGACAAGTTGATTAGAATATTTTATTATAAGAATAATTATTACTGAAGTATCTACTGATAAATAACTTTTGAAAATTCTTCGCAGTATTTTTCTGTAGTTTGCCAATTTTTCAGTTTTTTTAGAGATGATTATTAAATGGTAATGTATATATACGTAAAATATGGAGATATATATGTTACTGACAGAAATGCGAACCTTAATCTATGCTAACACACTCCGGTATTTCACCGTTGTTGTATATATTCATTATTGTTCATGTAATTTTATCACTCACAATTAATTTTCTCTATATTAACAAGTCAGCTCAGAGCAAATTGTCTCTTTCTAGACTCATGTCGACATAGTTGAAAAGAATTTATGCGACCTTGCACCTGATGAAATATTTTCCAACCTATAAGCCCTTCCCCACAGGCACAAGCCAGAAAGCTTATCACTATTTCCATGGAAAATGTTCTCACCCCTTTTATCACTTACTTTGACCAATAAAGACATTTACAGCAAAGACTCGGGATCTAATACCTTGGGTGTATCGCGGGCATTGTATTTGGTGAACAATAGTGCAAGAATATTGTGAAATTTCCGATGAGGCTCTTGGCTGATCCTGTTGCTTTGTTTCTCTTCATTTTCGCCATTACGCTACTTACGTGAGATTTCTGCTATGTATTTATCTTTCTTCTAATAAAACATTAAAACTTATTTGCTAGTCCAATTTACAAAATCGAACTTTCCTCTAAAGTAAGATATATCAAACAAATAAACTGAAATACATATGTTTTAATTAATTTTAATTGAGAGTTCCATAAAAATACCAGGATGTAGCCCCAAAGAATGTCTACAATATTGAAAATTGAATCACGTATATTTTCATTATTTTGAATTGTCTACGATCCGAACAATATTCATTTGACTATTACGTTTATTACTTGAGATTTTAATATCAAGCATGCGTAAATATCACACTTTTTTTCTCTGAAAAGAATTCTGCTATGTATTTATCTTTCTTCCGGTAAAACTTTACATGTATTTTTAATAATTCTATGATTGGAATTTACTCTCCTTCAAATGCGATGTTGATCTGACTTTATATAAATAATCTTCTCTATTTTTCTGTTAATATTTGATATTACTGTCTGTATATACCGCATATAAAATGCATAATAACTTTCGGTCATATCACGTTGAAACACCAATTCTCGTACGATCAACGAGTTAAGAAACAGCGAGGCTGGTCTATAGCCAGATGGGTGACCGCCTGAAGATACGAAGCGGAGTCAACTTGAATATGTGATTTGTGTAAAGGCCGGTTTCAAATTCAAGTCGAGTTCCTTATATTCACTTACATGGGAAATACATCACTGTGAAATCAATAGATCCACCTCTTCTATCCAGGAAACAAGATGTCCATAGATGGCAGCAGTATTCAAGTTGATAATGCGGCTTAGCTATATATACCGCATTTAATGCGGCTTAGCTGATAGAATACTCTACGGGAGATGTCTTCTCCAAAAAGTATGTTGTAATCCTTGATAAGATTTTTTTTTAATATTTAATAGGGGAAAATCCAGAAAAACATGAGACGACGTCAGCTTCATAATGTCATTTTAACATTTTCGTATACTTGAATAAATATGATGCTTAAGATTCATAACATTTGTTTATTCCCTGTCTCAACTGGGAAAATCTGTTATTTTCTACCGTTCTTGATATTCAGACGTTTAAATATATCTTTCTTTTGTCGGTGTTCATTAGCTTACTGAGATATGTGTTACTTTGATAATTTTGTATAATTAGGCCATCTTACTCTATTATTCAATAAGTTTTAAAAGCTGGTCTATAGAAAAAAGAAAATATAAAGAATGGTAGAGTCTATTGGTCTTTGAAGAATTTCTAGAGTATACAGGTATCCTCAAGGATATGAGTGTCTGTTCAATTAAATAATCTAGACAAAGAAAAAAGTAAAGTATATTATTATAGAAAATCAGAAGAAACTAAGAAATTCATTCATTTTTCAGACGATTGAAGAAATAGATTTTTGACACGAACTTTAAGTTTGATAAAAGAACTCCCATATGTGAACAACTTAGAGATATTGCTTAGAAGATAACATAATTCACGGAGTTTCGATTAATTCCATGAATGTCGCCAATTCTATCATTCATCAAATCCGAATTCAACAACAAATTTCACCTTCTCAACAATTGTTCTATTTCCAATAAAATTAGCGTCCTTAAAAATTTGGCATGTGAAAAATCTTCGGGCAAATTATCAAGCTAATCAAGTAGTTAGTTCAATCATTTTTAATTGACCTCATTATTGGGGTCTTGTTAAAATTCTACATTCCATCGTTTATATTCAGTGTACCATGTGCATAGGATTTTGTACATGCAGTAGGCGGCTGAAGAGGTAGTTTCTTAAAATTAATTTTTGGTTTAAAGAGTCCCGATAAGTGACGGTCTTACAGATATTGTTTAGGAGATAACATATTCCATAGAGTTTCCATCCGTCCAATAATGTCGTCAATTAGCTCCTTCAACAAGTGTTGCATTTTTAAAACTTTGGACAATATATCAAACTAATATTTCAGACTACTCTAGTGAGTCCGATCATTACTGATTGAATTCATTATTGGGGACTTTTTAACATTGTACACTCCGTGTTTTGTAATAAGTGTATCATGTGCATAGGATTTTGTAGATGCAATTCTTATTCATTTTTTTTCAAATTATTTATCATTGTCGATTTGAATTTAAAATTTACATAAAAGAAAACTGTTACCTGTAGGATTATATCAGGACTGTATGTCGCCATTTCACATACTCAGCTTCCTTCAAAATTTTCGTTTTGTCAACAGTTGTCGCCTCTCATAAATGTTGTCTGCTTTTCAAGAAAGTTCACCCCATCTTTCCTTCTAAAAAAATATGGCTTCTTGATCAACTATCGCCCCCACAATAATTCTTGTTTTCCAACCAATCTCACAAAGCTAAGTAACATGGGAACAGCAAATATCTCTTCGGCAAATAATATCACCTCCGAAACTAATCTCGTTTACCGAATACGTTTCAATTTATCAACAAATCTAGTTTCCTCAACAAATCTTGCCACATAAAAAAACTAAGGACTTCAACTCATCTTATTTCTCATATATATCTCACCACCCAATAATTTTTGCGAAGACATTGGTTATTCTATACTTGAGTTATCCCGACTTCAGGATCACATGTTTTGTAATAATGGTATAGAGACTCAGGAGGTTTTCAAACTTAACCCTTTCTTGCCGTGTCTAGTGACACTGAAATATTTGCTTTTTTATTATTTATATCAGTGAAGAACAGGTTTAAAATCACCCGAGAAACATAGACTAATAATAGAGTAATAGAGAATACCTTAGTTCAGTGAGGCAATGCGTACGACTCAACCGCTACACCTTACGACTTAGAGTTTCTATTCTCCAGTCATAGAGGATGAACGAGTCCATGCTCAACAGTTTAGTGTAGAGAGGCTGTCATCTGTCTACACAATATTGGTAAGAGTTTGCATTCGTGCCTACATTTTGGGATAAGGTCTGATCGTTCATTTTGTAATTTGTTGTGGTCAGGGAAGGTAATTATAGCTATTTTATCCTCCAGTCAGAGTTTACAATTTTGGGATTTATTTTTGCCGACTGATGCAGCCTTCTTTATTTTTCATGTGTTCGTCGAGTTTTTGTTTTGTTTTAATTTAGCATATATGTTTTAGTGAATTTTGTCTTGTTGGCATAGATTGAAAAAATGTTTTATGTGCGTAGTTTCTCTGTTTCCAGCCTCCATCATTTACTTCTATGTATAATTTTACTTAATTGTCTGCTAATATTTCGCCAGCAATTGCCATTTAAGGAAGATTCGTAATATTATCTGCATTTACAGGGGGTGATTTATTCGAGTCATTTCTTGTTTACTTTTCTGTCTGCCTTTTTAAAATTTTGTGATATGTTCTCAGTGTAACTGATTTTAACTAGGATTCTTTTGAATATATTGTGGCCAGAGCTTGATGGAGGAAGTATTTGTGCTTGAGTTTAATTGATGCATTCCATTCATTTGTCTTTATGTCTTTATTTTTATGGAGTTTTCTTTTGCATTGTGTGATATATATTTGAGTGTTACTTTTAATTCATCTTCAGTTACTTTAAATCCATCATTTTATCATCTTTGAAGATGATGTCTTTACAATTATTATCTGATAACATGCGGTTTATTAATTATAAAATCTGCTCGATTATTGTTGGTGGGTAGTTAGAAAGATTTGTGTATGTAAAGTGATTTGTAGTTAGTTTCTCTATATTACAGATATCTACAATTTATCTGTAACATGAAGGTAACCTACTTATTTTATGTTTGTTATGTATATGTCAATATACATAACAAACATATGCATATATATATATATATATATATATATATATATATATATAATTTAGGATATTACATCAGAAATATGTCAAAATCGCTACACAATTTCAGTCGATTTTGCATTACTGGCGAGTGACCAATTTAACCAGATTTAAAATCAAAGTACGATTTTATATTTTATTCATATCTGAATATAAATATATTTAAGTTTTATATACATGTTTATACATATACACACGCACAGACACACACCTACATACAAGTGTGTGTGTGTTCGTGGGCGAAAACAAATTGGCTAACAAAAATATCATATGCATAGATATGCACGCACACGCAGTCACAGATACACACACAATCTAGAAAGAAATAACAAAATGCTAATGGATGTTCTTCATATACTAATCTATGAATATCAGTTGTTTGAATTTATTAATATAGCAAATGACTTCCTTCGTTTATTCTTTAATATGAATGACTTAAATCTTCATGTAATAACTATGTGTATATGTGCATATATATATATATATATATATATATATATATATGCACATATACACATGGAAGATAAATACCAAGGAAGGCACTTGTCGAAATGAAGTATGAAAGAAAAAAACAAAGATGGCGATATTAGTCTGAATACATCTATGCATGAAAATAATGACAATTATTATTAGTGAATATTGACTTCAGATTTCACTGGAACAATTTGTGCTTTAAAGTTTTCGAAGAAATTGAAGGAACCTTAACCTTCAGGAATAACTCCCAACAAGCCGAGCCACTTAGCGCATGACTTTATTATCAAGCAGTTAAAAATCTTCATCTGAACTTTATTCAAGTTACAATAGAATAATTTACGTAGATGTATAAATAACAGTAAAAAAAAAAATAATATACCTTTATACACCAAAGATCGACCATTCACAGATGAAATATTCGTAATATTTATCATCCAAAAGCCTGTAATCTTTATTCTATTTAGTAGAAGAGCAATTCAGTTAAATTGACGGATATTAGTCTGAATAAATTGATACAAGATGATTATTATTATTATTACTATTATATTTTCTTTGATTTCTGTTGTGTACTCCTTTATTTTTGGGTCCCGCCCAGAGACATAAGGTCAGAAAAGGCATCATAATATATTCCATAGAGTAATTAAAAAAACAAATAAACGAAAAAATTTTTACAACGATAAAATTCTTCGTAAAATGTGGGCTGTACTCGTGAGAACAATCTTTTGTATATATTTAGGGCATGGCCTTCCAAGAATCCCTTCAATGAGTCTAATGGAATATTTTCTAATCAATCCGAGGGCTCCAACTACAACATGGTTTGTTGATGTTCTCATGTGCCACATCTTTGAGATTTCGGTTTCAAGGTCCTTGTATTTAATTAGCTTTTTGAAGATCTTCAAATATGCATTGCAGTCTGCAGGGACTGCGATATCAAAAAGTAGGCAGGTTTTTGTTACAGATCCTATCTCCGTAACTCGCGTCTAGGTTGTGTTCATACCAATTTCTTTCAGTTTCCTTTCCGTACAAGTTTCAGATTTTCCAGTGCAGATATTGGCTCTTTTTGTCATACCGGGTTCTATATTCACTGATGCCAATACCTTGCAACCAGATACAAGATGATCACTTGCTTTTTATTATTATTATTATTATTGAATATTGACTTCAGCTTTGTGAAGCACGATTTCCTCAGGTATAACTGTCAACTAGCTGAGGCACTTAGGGTATGACTGCTTGAAATATTATTCGTCTCAATTAAATATTTTGAAATCTGATTAGTTAAGAAATAAGTCTACCTTCTGACAGGTGTCAATATTCCAATCAGGTCTTGAAGAAATAGGAAGAAAATAGGTGTCAGTATGCTAATATACAGTCTTCCTCACCTGTACGTTCACGGGTGGTGGAAGTTTTGTCTAAAATATGCCACAAATGCTTGAAGGGACTAGACCTGGTAACATTTACTTCTAAGGCGATGTAATAATCTGATCTAATCACATTGAGGTTAATGATATTACATATCGATGAATATTCGTTCCTTTAAAGAGTGAACGAAAAAATATAGGTATATACCTTCAAGAAGTGGCAGATACATAAGCAATTTCTCATGCATTTTTTCTATGAAAAACATGCATAGTCACATTTGGTGATGCAACTAACAGTTAATGTAGATTGTTGAGCTTCCTGAACAGCAAACATCATCAAAAATAAAAACATTAACTGAGCTGCCACGTTCATATTCCTGAAACAAAAGAATCTTTTAAGAATTGTAAAAATGAAATTAATGCTTTGTTAACCTAGCAAAATTATAGAAAATTAGAAAAATAATTAGTCAGTAAAAATACACTGTCTTGATATTTACATATTTCTTTGGCATGAATTGAAATTTGTCAGTTTCTAAAAATACATCGAGGAAAAGCGTCAATAAGTAACATACATTTATTCTGACAAGTGTTGGAAACAGATAATTCCTTTGACAAGCTAAGGACGAAGACAGTCATCAATTCTATGGTCGTTCATTTTTTGACAAAATTATTACTGTTTGGGACAATTTTTTGAAATTATCTGCGTAGAATTTCTCTTACTCATTTTGTTAATTTATCTGTCTTCTATTTTGAGTTGGTTTCGTTCTGTTAAATTTACTTGTTATTTTCATTTAGCAAACTGGATGATGGCATTTTTCATTTGTTCGAGTGTAACATTCATTTGCACCAGATTTTGGCTTTTAAATGTTTTATATGATGCTATAGTTTATTTATTTATTATTTCCGTTTGCAAGTTTTGTAATTTCGTCACCAAAAACACAACAAACATATATTTGCTCCTAAATGTGCTTGCATAATGCTTGCGATAAATAATATTGATTAAATTATTATTTGACAAAAGGAGGATATTACAGTAAAAGAATTCATTGTTTTAGAATAAATACAATTTTCAGTATCAGTCTACATACAATAATATATCGAGTAAAATCGTTCATAATTAGCATACTTTTATTGCGACGGGCGATGGAAACTAAGAAGTCCTTTGGCAAGCCAAGTAAGTGACAATCCTCACTTCGATGGTCGTTCATTTTTTTTTTTTTTTTTGTAGAGGCTGGTGCTAAGTTCTTGGGTACGACATTTCTTTTTAATTTTCTTAAATGCGTGGAAACTCTCTGTCTCATTTTGTTAATTTATCTGTGTTCTATTTTCTGTTGGTTTCGTTGTTATATTTATTTGTTACTTTCATTTGCAAAATTGGATGACGCCATTTTACATTGTTCTGATGTAACATTCATTTGCACCAGATTTTGATTTTTAAAAGTTTTCAAATAATTTTCTGTATTATTTATAATTTCCGCTTAAAAATTTTGGAATTTCATTATCAAAAATACAACAAACATATTTGCACGTAAAATATGCAGGATATTACTGCAAAGATCAGTTTTAGAATCAACAACAGTCTACTTAATTGACTAATAATTTTCATTCAGTTAATGAATATATATAAACTTAGATACCATAAAACGAACAAACATTTTGCTCCTAAGGTTTCTTTGTATAATCGTTGAAATTCTTTATTTGATTTCACTGTTGATGATTTGGCTTGACTTATTAATTTTATTTCCATAATCTAATTTATTTTGTATGTTTTTCATCATTTCTTATTTTTATTTTTGTTAAAATTTACATTTTCTCATATTTGTAGAATTTTCTTTCAACATAAAAAAATTGAACAGTTTTTTAAAAGAAATGTTACTGAAGAAAATTAGAAAAATAATTAGTCAGTAAAAATACACTTTCTTGATATTTACATATTTCTTTGGCATGAATTGAAATTTGTGACAAATATTCAAGACAATCCCTCCAAAATCGGTTGAAAAGATAAGGAAAGTGTAGTGACCAAGTAAATGCTTAAAGAAATTACAAAACAAGCGTTACAGATATATCATATATTGAAGAAGAAACCTCAGTAGCGCAATTTTCAATTGGGAGTTTAAAGATGTCATTGTAAGAGGGGGTCACGGAGAAAATCACAGAGTGAGTCCCAATCAGCACGCTGATAACGGAAAGAGCTCTTGTGGATAAGGGGGTTCCTGTTTAATAGAACGAAATATCAATAGCTACCACAGAGTCAGAATTAGTAAGAGGACATTGTTGCAAAGCTCGGCAAGAGCGAAGAGAGGAGGTAAGAAATAAATCGAGAAGACTTTTGCTCGGTTTTGATAGGGAGATAAGTAGGGAAGGCCACGGTTTGTGTAAGAGATTGAACAATGGCGAAATTAATTTCTAAACACCGGCAATATCAGTCCCTTTAGAATGTTTAAGCCACGCTTTGTGGTGAGCATTAACGTCAATAAAGACAAAGATGTTAACAGATGTGTGTAGGGAAAATGCCTTTTCTATATTGTCATCAATTATCTGTAATATACTGCATTCATGGGAAGAGTGGAAGTGATAAAAGAAAAAGAGATAGCTAACAGATTTTAGTAACGAAATATGGAATTACATGAAGGATTAGTCAGGGATGGGAAGATTATCCCGGATGTAGACCAGACAAGGTCATGCATGTGAATGCTGGGATTTTTTCGGCAAAGTGGAAGATAGCCTGGAACCAAGAATTCATTGGTAGCAATGGAAGAATTTAAGTTAATTTCACAGAGGGCAAATATATCTGACGAACGTTCCAAGAGGAAAGATTCTACGCTGCAAACGTTGGAAAGGATACCATGAATATTAGTTTTGTGACCAAGTAAATGGTTAAAGAAATAACAAAACGAGTGTTACAGATATACCACATATTAAAGAGTAAGTAAAACAGAAGAGTAGTACACGACAAGTGAGTGTGTGTCGGTTCACCCAGCGTTCAACTGTTATATTTAACAGCCCCACCCACTCACGAGGGATATATGTGTCACAAGGCCGAGTTTAGCGTGGGTTCTCCGAGCCCGTAGGCTCGGCCAAAAATATTCCCTTAGAATCAGCATAAACGGGTTCAGGGACTGTCTACCTCCCCGGACGAAACTTTGCCCTGAGGCAAAGCCTCGTCCGCATTCAAAATAGACTCTTTAGAGGGAGGTCACCACAAACTCCCCCTTTTCAATCAAGCACGGGCAACGCCGGGCCATGCTGCAAGTTATATTATAATTAAATAATAATATAATATTATAATGTTATTATAATATTATAATAATATTATTACAATATTATATAATTTATTATAATATTAATATAATATAATATTATAATATTATAATAATATGTTATAATATTATTATATTATATATAATATTATTATAATTTTAATATATTGTTATATATTATGTATATAATAATATTGATATAATATGGTTATAATATTATAATAATATTTTTATAATATTATAATATTATGTTATTATTAAATAATATTATTATTATTATTATCATTATTATTATTATTATTATTATTATTATTATTATTATTATTATTATGTGTCAAGCCTGGCAGTACTCTATCATTATTTCGCCTGTTCTCGCTTTCACTTTTGACCCGGCATGTCACTCCCAATGTAGTAAACCACACTTATTCACTTTGTATTCCATTCGAACACCTTCTTCCCGCAAAAATCTGCTTTGGGGAGCCGACACCGCTGATCACTACAATCTTAACCTAATAAAGTCTATTGTAAACCGTTTCTTCCCCTTAAGTCCACATAAGGTGTCCCTTAACCCTCTAACTCGTGTGAATCTCGTTGTAAAATAAAGAGAATATGGTTAAATTATCGTTGAACAGGCCTACAAAAGCGAATTACTGCTGGGATGTTCTGTTCTATTCTGTCCATAAGACAGTAAGTTTGTCTCAATTGACACCCAGCGATGGCATTCACGGTGAAGCTGCTCCTGATAATCCACTTTAAACGTACAAGCTTCGAGGGGAGACTATTGAAACGACACCCTGGCCAACTGTCGAACCGTGGTATGATCCCTAGAAAAAGAAGCTCTGTGCTTGTGATCGATTTACTTAACATCGAACGGCAAGTATATAAAATAGGAATTGCTACACGACTGTTTATTTGATGATATGCCCGCCGAAACAAAAACCACTGCGATTGGCATATACATTTATTGCAGCAGAATGATCCGAAAATATTTCCACGGTATCAACCTACAAATGACATTCTTCTTTACTTTAGCCAAGCACAAGATATTCCTTATATCGTGTGTGAATTTTCTAGAATGGCAAGGTCTCTCATGGTAGGATTCGAGTTAATTCGTACTTTCTGTTCAGAGTTCGTAACAGTCAGGTGCGTTATTGCACCGGAAGTTTCACTACCGAAGATGCAATGATACTTTTTATTCTGCTTTACGCAACATTTTGAAAACAAAACATACAACAACGCTGTTCTAGTGAGAGTTTTATCAAACAGGAATAGGACTAGATAAACAATAGGGAATGCTATCTGAGTTTTGAGCCACTGTACCATGTGAAAAAACCGCCACCATTTCACTTACTTGAATGAGTTAAAGGATGATGGGTGAAGAACTTCTTCATCAATTGGAGATGAAATCTGTCAGAGGATGATGATGATAATGTCTATTCAGGCGTTAATGAGGATGCATCTCTTGCGATGACAATGACTACCACCTTTTGGGGAACGCCCCATTAAGTGACAGATACTCCTAAGCCTAGGCTACGTTGAAGTTATCAGCTGAAGAGACCACGCCCGAGCTGTTGTAGATATGGTCAGCAGGCCAGGATGGAAAGCGCGACACGAATATCCGAAGAAGCACTGGGATAGCGAAAGATGCCTTCCAAAACCTAAGCAAAGTATTAAGAACAGAATACTGAAGTTTTATCCGTCTTCCTATATGGCTGCGATTGGTGGATAATTTCCTCACAGATTAAGAAGACTTGAAGCAAAAGATATTTAGTTATACAGAAGGATTCAGAGAATACCATGAAAATAACTTAAAGAATCAGTTTTGCCAGTGCTACTTTCGTGTTTGCTTTTGTTCAAACAAAATTTTAAAATAAAATAATACTTCAGTCGTGGAAACCATATATTGGTTAAAATCTTATTTTCATTTCATGCTACTTGAATATATAAAAATTCAAGCGTTCCACGAAAAATGTCTTCTCATTTGTTTGATGACAATACGATATATTGATAAGAATTTATTCTCACTTTTATTGGAGACTCACCTTGAACTGAAAATGGTCAATTAATTTGAAGGAAGTCCAATGAAAAGGATCCACCACATTCTTCTTAAATGTCTTTCATCTTGAAGCAAGTTCCCTGTTACATTAGGATAGGATTCTTCATGCAAATATCTAATAAATCTGCTCAGATATTAGGGTGCACGAAAAGCTTATATGAAAAAGACAGTTCAAATAAATAATAAGTTCCTAATAACATATCGCAATTTGTATTGAAGTGGTTTAAATTGATTTTTATGAATTTCTATTGCATATATTCGGCACGTCTTGGCGTATTAAAAACAAAGTTTGCCATTGACAATATTTATTTTAATTGTATTTATTGCTATTTCTAATCTGAACATTATTGCCTTGTCTGAGATTCTATCATATGACTTTTTGGTTTAATTAAAGTTCCTCATTCAAAGCTATCAAAAATAATTCAAATTAATTATATTTGTATCTAGTCATTTGATCTCATCATAGTGTCCCATTTTGGGTTGTAATTGTTTTTGTGTTACGTGATGACAATACGATATTTTAATGATATTTATTCTTCATTTTCTTGGAGACATGCCTTGAATTGAAAATAGCCAATTAATTTAAATGTTGTAAATGAGAAAAATTCGTGTAAATTAAGCATTTAATGAAGATATTTCATCGAGTCCTTCTGAGATTTCGAAGTACGTTCTCAGTGTCATTAGAGGAAAATTCTTCATTCAAATTCCTGATAAATCTATTCTAAAATTTTCAAAGTCCTTTACTGTTAGCACAAAAATGTCCAGCAACTGACGACAGACAAAGATGTTTACAGAACAGTTGTTTTCAGATAAACAAAACATTTCCAATAAGCATTTTGGCATATGTCAGTTCAAGTTGCATTTAGTAAATATCATCGATTACCAAACTGTTTTATGATCAATAGTTGATGGTACATCATAACCTCATTTGTGAATTAGTTCCTCCTTCTGAGGCTAATTAAAAAGGACTAAACTGCATTTAATATACAAAACGCGGCGGTCTATTTCCTGGAATAACCCAGTCACTTTTGTGGGTTGTCATCTTGAGAAACTATGTACTTTGGCAGATTCAATGGTCATCGTTAGAAATATTCTTGAAAATCTTTTGCCTGAATATAGTCACGTGTTACTGAATGACAGATATGTCAGGAAATTTGTTAGTTTTCAATTCAAAAAATAACCGAAGGTCACATACTGACCTGTTCTAGATAATAAGACGGATCAAAGAAACTCAGATGTATTTCTTGAAAAGTGAGTAAGAAATTTGTGCTTCTTGACTGAACGGAATTCTTCTTATTTTATTGCACTCTTTGGCGTTTATTTTCCAAGTCGTTTTGAAAACAATACATTTGAACACCAACAGGGACCATGACAATCATCTCCACATTATTTAAGATTAGATGAAACATAAATCCACAGTTTTTTGTCCTCATCAATGAAGATTTGAGGTGAAATCTCTGCGGATTTTTTAAAAATCTCTCAAATTTTCGATTAGAATCTACGGCTCTGTTTCTGGATTCATATTAACATTTTTTCATTCTGCTTGATATTTAAAGTAAACTATTCGCGTTTGGTCACAGAAGCATTTCTTGAACGGCATTTAAGTGATGAGTTTTTCCTGACTCAGCGAATCTACTCCTTGTTTTAACTTACTCTCTTTGACATTAATTTTCCGAGTCGTATTGAAAACATTACATTTGAACCCCAGTAATGATATGTCAAGAAATCCTTTCAGGTTAATTTTCAATACCCGAAACTCACAGACTGGCCTCGTCTAGATAATAAGAGAGACGGTACCTTTATGTAATGGTTTTCTTCGATAGAAATTCATGATCTCCGTCATATCAGGCACATGTACATTGTAATGTTAGAAAATCTGCTTTTCAGGTTAGATTTTTTTCTAACCAAATAATGGTATTATGGAACAAAGAACATACTGTAATAAATAAATACGTAAAAACATTCATACAATTCTTTGTTAATCAAATACTAATTAAATATTGATATATAATTATATGAGAGTGTGAAAATAATATATGAACAAAGAGAGATTGGAGGAAATGATACAACATCAAATGAAAGAAGCCATTTAAATAAATTGATAGTAAATAGTAAGAAATATAGTTTCGAATATATTACATACTTACTTATATATTTATACTTTTCGCAGGATTACGAACTTGAAAGCAAATATCTTCACTAACTGTAAAGATTCAGTTTTCCATGTTTCTCTTTATATATGCAGAATACATATAAATCCCGCACTTAATAACAACGCTCTTTTGTAGGCGTTACATCGTTTAGTTTGTTGTAAACAATTGGCAATGGTCACATTATTATTGTAACTGACAAGTTAATTGGAAATTATAGTAATAAATATTTCAAAAATAACCAAAAACTTTCATTCATCATTATGTCTATATGCAAACGTAAATAGAAAACAACAAACAGATGTGTTTTTAGTTTTCCCTGCAAAAGTCAGTAAGAACTGAATAAAAAACAAAAACTAGTAAAATGTCGAAATCATGGCAAGTTTGAAAATCATTAATAAAATTACTAGGCATAGGAGTATCTGTCACTTCATGAGATGTTCCCAACAGGTGGTAGTCATCGTCATCGCAAGAGCAGTCATCAGCATTAGCGACTGAATAGACATTTTCGTTGTCATCCTCAAAAGGCTGAGAGATTTCATCTACAATTGATGATGACGTTCTTCACCCATCATCCTTTAACTCTTTAAAGTAAATGAAATGGTGGCGGTTTTTCACATGATACTGTGGCTCAAAACTCAGTCACATTTCCTGTTTTATATCTAGTCGTATTCCTGTTTGATAAAACTCTCACTAGAACAGCGTTGTTGTATGTTTTTGTTTTAAAAATCTTGTGTAAAGCAGCATAAAATGGAACTCGCACCGTCAGAAGTGAATCTTCGGTTGCAACATCGCACCTGACTGTTAAGAACTGTGAACACAAAGTACTAATTAATTCGAATCCTACCATGAGAAACCTTGACATTCTAGAAAATTCACACTCAATCTAAGGAATGCCTTGTGCTCGGCTAAAGCATAAGTAAGTCATTTGTAGGGTGATGCCCTGGAAGTATTTTTGGATAATTCTGCTGCAATAAATGGATGCCAATCGCAGCAGTTTATCCTTAGGAGGGCACATCATCAACTAAAGACTCGTGTTGCATTACTTATTTTATATACTTGCCTTATAACTGTTTAGTAAATTGGTCACAAACACAGAGCTCCTTTTATGTAGGGAACATACTCCAGTTCACCTTTTATCCAGGGTTTCTTCACTCGAAGCCAGTATGTGTAAAGCGCATTAACAGAAGCAGTTACACCGTGAATTCCAGCCATTCCTGGGTGTCACTTAAGATGAACTTACTGCCTTTTGAACCGAACACAACTTCCAAGCAGAATTTACTTTTGCAGGACCGTTCAACGATACTTTTTCCATATTTTCTATTTTTTTCATACTGTGGTTCACCCTATACAAGGCCCAGTGGCCACTCGAGGAAGAGCGTTATAGAGTAAGTGGCGGCTTATTCGGATAGGAGGAGGTAGAAAACGTATGACCAAAGACATGAAGAAGTTAAGATTCTAGTGATCGGAAGAGTTTGTTCCACAGAGCAGAGTTTCGCAGGGATAAGCTGTTCGAATGGAATACGGAGGAAATGAGAGTGGTTTGCTATAAAGTGAGTGGCACAGTGGGTCCTAACCGTGAATGCTACAACTGGTGGAAGCAAGAAATGCAGTTCGTCGAAGCACTTTCCATGGAAATATCGATAGGACAGTGAGAGGTTTGCTACATCCTGTCTGTGAGAGAGGGTTTGCACGGTGGAAAATAATTTATCACCCACAAAGAAGCTGGGGCGTTTTTTGGATTCTACTAAGCCTGGAAAATTATAGCATCTCCTGTCCAAATACTCCATTTTAGGCCTAATGTATCCTATGTACGAGTTACACTTGAAATCAGCGGTGGTATTAAATCAAATTAATCTCTCAAGACACAATAACTCGATGAGGAGACATCCATATATCGTGACTAGTTATATTTCAGAGTCCGATCGACGATGATGGAATTTAACTCGTTTTTTTTTTCTAGACATTGAATATAACCACTGAGATGTTAGAGCTTGATCGGATGAGAGATCAGTTGCCGATCCCTGATTGTCATGAGTTTTGGAATTTCACCCATATATACCTTTGTAACATCAACATAGATATTCCCAAATGATCTGAGTATACTCTTCGGCAGATCATTTATGTAAAGTAAAAAGCGTATTGGTCCGTGATTTAAGCCCTGGGAGACGTCTGGCTTAATTTCTAGTGCCCCGGAGAACTGACCGTTAACAACTACCTTCAGGAACCTAACCGTTAAGAATGACTTTATAATTACGAAGTCTCTTCCAGTAACCCCGTTGTTTGAAATCTTGAGTAGCAAACATTTGTGACATACCTTTTGAAATGTCTTTAACTTATCTAATGCTTTGTTCCTTGCTAAGGTATATTTGTTTTCTCGACCCTCACTGATTCTCTTAGTAATGGTAGTCAAGACATCAGCAGTGGATTGGAGCGTTCAAAACCAGTACTGCTCAAGATGTTGTTCTTATCTAAATGCTCAAAGAACTTCTTGTTAATTATTGCCTCAAAAAGCTTCTGAGGAGACTACAAGTTCCATACTGAGAGGGTGATGAGCACCTGATCGAGTTCTTGAAAATCGGGCATACACTTGATACTTTCCAAATGATAAGAACGATTTCTCCTTCAAGCAACGGGTAAATAACTTTGCTCGGATCGGGTATGATTCCAGGTTGATATTCTTAAGGACAGCCACTGGGATTTTGTCCGAGCGAGTGGTTTTGTTAGGATCAAAGCTTTTGATAAATATTAATGTGGTCTTTGCCATCTAACATTGAATTCAAGGCAAAGTTTGAGGCGAAAAACTTAGCCTTGTCTGTCGAGAAAAGTCTGAACCCGGGGACATTAAAAATATTGGTACAGCCGCTTTGCCTCTGTTCATAATTTGGTTGGTGATCTTCCATAATCCTTGAGATTCAATTTGCTTCATTTCAATCTTGGTCTGGCCAGCTTGTACACTGCTACACTTTGCATTTTCTAGAAATTTCTAGCAGCGATTTCAGGGCATTCTGAATGCAGTAAGATTTAAGTTACACTTCTCCTTGCGATAAATACTGATGTAGTGATTACTGTGAACCATGGCTGCTGTACATTTAGGGTTGAGTCAGGGATTGCTGTTTGTATTTTGTTGAAATGGCAGATCAGGAGATTGCTTTGGTTTGATCATCAATTCGAATTCTGACCAGAGAATGGTCTGACGTTCTCAGGAAGGGTATAAAATGTTTTCTAAATATTTTTCAGGGCAACATATAAGGAAAGTTCAGAGGAGGTTTGCATTATATTTCGTCGCCTCGATTATTTGGGCTATCTCATAGGCGGTGTAGAAGTCTCTGCAATGTAGGCACCGAGTCCGTGGTTATAGAGATGTGGGTGTGCGTGTTTAGCTATTAGGTTTGAGTAGTCCGGGATTTCGAACTCATGCAGAAGAATTGAGGCCTTAATACATGTTTCAAATATAAACAAGAGATTGGGTTTGGAATCAAGAATATGAATGCGCATCAAACGAGACCTCTCGAGAAAGAAAATCACAAGCTGTAGCATTGAGTCAAGAGTCACTGGCCAAAAGGTGAACTGGAGTGTGATCCCTACATAAAAGGAGATCTGTGTTTGTGACCAATTTACTAAACAGTTATAAGGCAAGTATATAAAATAGGTAATGCGACACGAGTCTTTAGTTGATGATGTGCCCTCCTAAGGATAAACGGCTGCGATTGGCATCCATTTATTGCAGCGGAATTATCCGAAAATTCTGAATGTAGTAAGATTTAAGCTTCACCGTTCCTTGCGATAAATACTGATGTACTGTTTACTGTGGGTTATGACTGCAGTACATTTAAGGTTGATCAGGGCTTGCTTTTGGGGGGTTTCTTGGAATTTATGTAGGGTATAAAACTATCCATTCCAGAAAGAATTCATTATAAAATCACCGCAAATATGAAAGCGTGCTGGGAGAAATTCGGTGAGGATATTATCAATCTTCAGATATTCATTCGAAAATGAAACTCTCATCGTCCCGAGAACGATAGAGAGCGAAAACGAATATAGTTCAATGGATAAAAGTCACATGGAAGCATATATACAGGAGATCAGGATCCCATCGTCCTGAAGACGATAGAAAGCGAAAACGAATATAGTTCAATGGATAAAAGTCACATGGAAGCACATATACAGGAGATCAGGGTCCCATCGTCATGAAGACGATAGAAAGCGAAAACGAATATAGTTCTATTTATAATTGTCACGCGGAAGCACATATAGGGGAGATCATGGTCCCATCGTCCTGAAGACGATAGAAAGCGAAAACGAATGTTGTCCTATGGATAAGTTACATGCAGAAGCACACAAACGGGTATTCAGGGTTCTATCGTCCTGAGGACGACAGAGAGTGAAACCGTATGTAGTCGTATGGATAATTGCCACGTGGAAGCACACATACGGAAGATCAGGTTCCCTTCGCCCTTAAGGCGATAAAGAGCAAAAATGAATTTTGTCCTATGGATATGTGCCACTTGAAAGCACATATACAAAAGATCAGTGTCCCATCATCCTGAGAGCGATAAAGAACGAAAACGAAAGTATTACTAAGGATAAGTGCCACGCAGAAGTACACATACTGGAGACCAGGCTCATAGTTGTTTTGCCATAGGAAACCGGTCCTTAATGTAGGCGCCGAGTCTTTACCTATATTTTATCGTTTGTCTAATGTTTGTTGTAAACAATTGGCAATGGTTACATTATCATTTTAACTGGCAGTAAAAAAAACTATAATTTTGAACATTCGTCCGCATAATTAACCAAAAATATTCATCCAGTCTACGAATATATGCAAAATTAAATAGAAGACAAGAAACGCTTGTTTTTTTTTTTTTTTTTTGCTTTTCAACGCAAATGTTTATCGTGACTAAATGAAGAACAAGAAATAATGAAATATTATAAATTTATCCTGGAACATTCGTTGAAAGTCACTTCTTTATAAATCTAATAATGATTATCTATATATAAACCCATAAGGAAGGATGAATTTACAAACAATATTAGATCGTATGAAATAATAAAAAACGTCAATTGAAAAACTCGAATTAAATCGGTTGATTTTAACTACTGCGAAATGATGCTTAGACTCTCAAATATATAATCCTTCTTTTATGTGTCGTGTCCCTTCAGGACGTAGGCGATTATGGCTTTCCATTTCCTTCTGTCCCTCGTAGATCTCAATAAGGTTTGACTTTTTCTTATTTTTCTACGGGTCCCAGAAATTTCAGCTGCCTCTTCCTGATATTAAGTATAATATTCATCCTTCTTTGCATCCTCTTCAAAACCTCATCGTTGCTCACATGTTCGGTCCATGATATTCTTAGCATCTATCTGTAGAACCATTACTCTGTTACCTTGAGTCTCTTCTTCATCTTTGAGGTGATCTTCCAATATTCTCAGCCTTAAAGGAGTACGGTTATTACGTAGCAGTTCAGTAGCCTATTTTTTTTCTTTTTTTCTTTTCTTTTCTTTTTTTTTTTGTTACCAAAGAAATTCTCCTGTCTCGTAATTCTCTGACTAGCTTTTGGAACGCATCTTTAGCCATTCCAATACATCTTCGGATCTCAGCTTCGCACTTACCGTCCTCTGTCAGAACAATTCCCAGACGTTCAAATTTTCGCATCTGCTTGATTTTAGTGTCTCCGGCCTGTAAATCGCATTTCGGGTTCATCTTTTTTGCTGATGACGATGAATTCTGTCTTGTAGTTTATGCTTAGTCCCTTCTTCTCGCTCTCTTTCGTTACATTCTGTAGAAGGTTTTGTAGTTTCTTTTCCGTGTCTGCTATTACCACAGTGTCATCTGCGTATCTTATGTTGGTAAGAGTGTTGCCGACAATGATGAATCCTGGTAGGCTTTTCAGTTCTCTCAGAAGTGCATCGCTGTATAATTTGAATAGGTCCGGTGAGAAGACACTTCCTTGCCTTATTCCTCTTTCTATTTCTATCTCCTGAACTCCTTTTCTTTTTTCATTATGCAGGAGGTTTGTTGCCAGTAGAGAATATTTGATTAATCTAATATCTTCCCGAATATGTCAAGTTTTCTGAACAGCTCCCACATATCTTTGTGGTGTATTTGTCGACCGTTTTTGCGTAATCTATAAAACACAGGTGCACATCCTTCAGCATTTGTATTGTTCTTTCTGAGCATGAATATCGCCTTCCTTGCTCCGGTGTCTTTAACGAACCCGCACTGTTCTTGTCCTATCTCTAATTCTGCTGCGCGCTCTATTCATCAAAATACGGATGGTGAGTTTTGTTATGTGGCCCATTAGGCTGATTGTTCGGTGGAGTTCACATTCGTTTGCGCCTGGTTTCTTAGTAAGTGCTATGAAAATAGATCTGCTTAGATCTTCCGGTATATCCCCGCTGTTGTAGATTTCATTTATTATTTCCGTAATGCTGTCTTTACCAATATCATCTAAAGCTGTCAGCATCTCTGTTGCAATTCCGTCTGGCCCTTCCGCCTTCTTTCTGTTCAATTTGGCCAGTTCAGCTTCTACTTCGGTTTTTTAGAATTTCAGGCCTGTCAGTATATCTTTGTATTTCCAGTTGTTCTCTTTCGTCGTGGAAGATTTCTCCAATATATTCGTTCCAGCTGGAGACATTTTCCTTCTTTAATATGAGCGTTCCGTCCTTTGAATTTAATCGGCCTGTTGACGAGCAATAATTCTGCCCTGTTAGTTGCCTTATCTTTTTATGCATATCTCTTTTGTCTGTGGTACTCAATCTTTCTATTTATGCACATTCTTGTTTAGCCATTCTTCTCTATCCTGTCTGCATTTGGTCCTTATTTCCTTGTGCAGTTTTCTCTATTTCATTTCGTATCTTGGCAGAGATTTCTGTCTTCTTTGCATCATGTCGAGAATTATATCAGCGATTCATTCGTTTTTTTTTCTTTCTTTTGCGTGGATTCTCCTTGAGGATGATATTGCTTGATGATGTCTCTAAGCTTCTTTTAGTCTGTACTATTTAGAGTTTCCATTTTCATTTTATCCCTCGTATCTACTCTTCACCCTGTCCATATATTTTTACTTCAGATTCGTGTCACTCAGGAGTTTGTTGCGTTGCAATTATGGGGCTGAGTTAGGTTACTTCTGTTTCCGTAGTTTATATACGACAGGGCAATGCTCACTTCCGTAGTCTTCACTTGCTTTGATTTTGCAGTGAATCATTGCATTCCTGAATCTTTAGTTGATAGCTATGTAGTCAATTTGACTTTTAGTCTCTCCTCCTGGGCCTCTCTATGTTCATAATCGTCTCGGATGTTCTTGGAACCATGCGTTGGCTATTATCTTGTCATTGGCCGTGCACAATTAGAACCATTTGTTTTTCACGTTTTTTGTGGGTTCCTAGTCAGAATTTACCAGCTATCTCCCTTGTCCTCTCCCTGCCTTCTTTGGCGTTCAGGTCTTCCATTATAATTATGACTTGTTGGCATTTGTCATGAGTCTTGGGATTTTCTCGGATCGAATAGATAGATTCGATTTCTTCTTACTTATTTTGTGCTGTCGGTGCATACACTATTATGATGCCTACGTTGAAAGGCTTTCCTTTTAGCATGACTACCAGAATTTTTTCGGATAATTGTAAGTATTTTTTTTACAGGATTAAGAATTTGAAAGGAAAATAATTTCTTCTTAAAGTGAGAAAAGTTCATCACCTGTAAAAATTAATTTGTACGCTATACTCTTTATAAAATATGATCAATGATATACTCTTTATAAAATATGAAATATACTCTTTATAAAGTATGATCAATGATACTTTAACTCACTTTTTTCTAGAGTGTCTTTTCTAAATTAATTCCATCGTTTATCTTTGCAATATTTTTTAATCGTTTCACATAGCACATACGATTTCTACAAAGAAACCATTTCTAGCAAAGATTATAATATTTTCCTTTTTTCTGGATTGATGCGCGCAAGTGCCTGTGTGCGCGTCTGTGCATATATGTGAGATTGGTACTGTGTGTGGATGCGTTTCTTTGCATGTGTCTGTGAATATATCCAATAAATCTATGAAGTCAAATTATTAATCGCAGATTTCTGAATACGTGGATAATCGTTACTTGAAATATCATTGTAGTTAAGTTGGTTATCCCCAAGCAAGTCAATTAGAATTCGCTAACAATCATAAAAACAAAGTTAGTTCGCCCTTCGCTTTCACTTTTCTAAAAAATTTTCTTTTTTTTTTTTTTTTACAACATTGTCGCTGAACATTTTTCACTTGTTTGCATTTTATTTTCATTATTTGTTTATTTTCTCAGTCCTGAAAAAAAAAAAAAAATATTTGTATCCTTATTTTTGACAGGAATATTTTTGTCGATAAGATTTAACACTTTATATGGCTAACAGGACGTCGGTCAAAAAGGACCTTTTTAGTGTCCACCTAGAAGTCGTATTCTCCCAATAAAGAAGCGCCTGTTAAGTAATAATAGCTATTATTTTTGACAACTTTAGCTCACTTTATTACTGGTGAATCTGTAGTAGATAAATAAGATATATAATCTGTTCTATTAAATAAGAGTAACTTCTCTATCCCTTCTCTCTTCAGTCAATTTGAGGCGTTAACATCTGCTAATAAAACTGATTGTTTTGACGCTAAATTCGCCTTAAACTCTGAAGTAGTCCTGTCTAACTTCCCACCTAGAAATGTGTTTCTATTGATTGATATGAATATAATCCCTTTTATGGTTTCTGCTATCATCTCTAACCTGGAACCTCACAAAGCATGTGATCCTGATGTTACACATTTAATAGTATTCTCCCGTAATGGCTACTGATCTCTCTAAACTCTATAAGTGTCTTGCCGTCTCTTGCTTTTCTACTTGCTAGAGGTCTTCATATTTACTTAAGTCATTTAAGAAGCGAGGTGAACCATTCGAGCATTCCAACCATCGGACTATTTGCCTTCTGCTGCCTTTTGGAAAACTCCTAAAGATCCTAATCAATAATGAATTTCTTAAGCCACTCAGATCGCAGGTACTTTTTTCAGATAAGCAATATTGCTTTCCTTTTCCCAGGTCAACTGACGATAATTTTGGAAAGAGTCTATGAAGCTCTAGATAACAATGGAAAATGCCTGACTGTAGCTTTGTACATCTCGAAATCTTTCGATGGTGATTTGACGTGCAGGTTTCCTGAAAAGTTACGTTGTCTGTGAACAATTTTTGAACTGATGCTATCTTTCCTATCGAATCGTGAAATGAAAATAATCCTGAACGACCACTCTTCCACTTCATTCCCAGCAGGTCTCTTCCAGATCTCTCTAGTAAGTTTACTGTTTGTAATTCTTCCACATTCAGTAAACCCTTGCGTCTCAGTGGCTTTCTTGCCTTGTTTAAAGCGAACTACCCTATTATTTCATTCAATGTTTGATAATAGGATGGAAGAGAAAAGATTACATAATTCACAAACTTTCTCGTTCGTTGACTAGATTTTTATTATCACACTGCCCATTCAATTTGGTTAGTTCATTACCTATATATATATATATATATATATATATATATATATATATATATATATATATATATATATATATAAATTCGCTTGAGGATGAAATGGAACTAATGTCTTTAATTTAATCACAAAATTAAATTCGTGGCTTTTAGCTTCCATTTTTTGAAACATGGTTAGAACTGTGTAGCGAAAAAACCATATTTTAAATCAATTAATTTATAATATTAATGCTTTGTAAATTTACATTGAGCACTATTTTGTAAAAATAAAATATCTATAAGAACACCGGATTATATATCTTGCTGTTCTTTTCTTTATATATATATATATATATATATATATATATATATATATATATATATTATTATTATTATTATTATTATTATTATTAAAATATAAAAGACAACGTATATATATTATTTCTGATCATGAGCCGTTCTAAAGTTTCAATGTTTGCTTTAATTTCTGGTGAAAATAACGTCAAAAATTGTCCAACATTTGGATATTTTTTTTATTAATTTCATCTTAAGCTTTCAGCTGACATAAGCCATCCTCTGCGTGGTTATACAGACATGAAGCAAAGATATCCACCGCCAAATATGATATTTTGTTATTTTGACATAGAAAATTTTAACCTTCGCGAAATAGCAAACGCAGATCGGAAGTTCAAGATGGAGTTTTATGACGTCATACCACGAGAAATACGAAAAAATAGATAAACCGACATAGGCCCCTCCGAAATTGTGTCAGAGAGAAATAGAAAAAAAACGAAAAAAACAAAAATTAACCTAAAAATATTCTAAGTATTTGATTTCGCTTGGATATAAAACACACGTGAAGATGGACATTTTCTAGATGTCAAGCACAACCCAAGAAATTACAGATATAGAAAACCACAAAATAACTAAGCTGATTAACGGCATGTTATTTGAAAATTATTCTACTGAAACCATCTTCAAAGAAGCGAAAATAAATAATTAATCAATTTTAAAAGATAGTGGATTCATGTAACATTCACGTAATTAACAAACTATACAAAAACCACAAAGAAGAAGCGCAATATAATACAAAGCGTGAAAACAAATAGAGGAAAAAATATTGATCAAACAGATGCACAAAAACTTCGCCTCATTTAGCACTGTTCACTAGATATTAAACAGAAAGTAAGTGAATATCAGCTACAACTGAACAGTAAAAAATGATACAAATACTAAAAATTACAACAGAAAAATAAATATCAATTCACACAAACCAAACCTACCTGTAACTGTAGCTGAACGAATGCCATTTATGTTTATTAATATCATTTTTTTCGGTTTAAATTATTGGTTTTCTCTAAAGTATGGGACATTATCTGCTACAGATAGAATTGAATGTTTTTAGTTTTATTGCTGTAGTTCCTTACTTTAATTTCCATGAGAAATGTGTAATGTTTTACTTTTGTTTTAATTTCCCATTTACGTTTAGCATTGGTCGTACCATAGCGTAATTAGTATGGATAAATAATGTTTTGTGTGTGTAGTCCCTATACTTGCACGGTCCTTCAATTACTCCTATGTATACATTTGTATTTATAAGTATATAGCTAGGAATTGTAATTTAGGGGAAATTCGTGCATTACTTACAGTTACATTTGAGTTTGCTTTGCTCAGGTGATTTGTTGATTATTTTTCTCTTGAGCTTATTGAACAGAGGTATTTATTTATTGTGGCGTTAGTGCGCTTTTGTTTGTTTGCATGTGTGTGTGTGTGTGTGTGCTCGCTTCCATGCGTGTGGGTGTGTCAGGATTATATAAACAGTTTTGTGTCCGTCGGCTTGTGTGCGTGTATTTAATTCCTGAAGTTGGTAAAGGGATGATAACGTACCTGTATGTTTGTGTATCTTACTTCTAGTTGGTCTTGTAGGAGTTGGTTGTGTCGTAAAGTCTATTGATTGGGACGGTCGTGATTTGTGTGTGTGTTTTGGAATGAAAGACTTAAGTTACATCTACCGTAGTCGTCTGCATCTCATTTAAAGAATGTAAAATCTCTATAAATCTCAGTTAAATAAACGGTTTCTGAAATCAGTCACACATACCCAAGAAAACTCTTCTCCCGAATGGCGTCATCTCCAAAATAAATTTACAACGATAATAAGGACGCAAGAAATAGTTTGTTTTTTTTTCAATACTTTTTTAATCAATTTTCGTATGATGATACAGAAAATTCATTGTAGGATATTCGCTTAAAATCATTACCAAAATAGTTTCTGTTATTTAGATCCAATGTTCATTTAAAGAGAAAGATTTTAGTGGGCCTGAGATATATAATTTTATCCTCGAATATGAAAGAAGCTGCATAGAAATGCACCCTGAAAATAATAAAAGAAATGAAAAAATTACACACAATAATAATTCGCGCGTACATTCATTTTATATTAGATCAAATGTTACCTTACTTTTAAAACAATACGGCATATTGTGTTGGGTACTTTCTCTTCTGCTTCTAGAATAGGAATTTTGGGTTATACCCATTTAGCAGCATTAAATGCTGGAAATACGGAATTGCCTTTAAGCATAATTTGAAATGGAAGGCTTAAAAAGTATTTGTTGTTTTCTCGATGATTTATTAAAAGTTACTTGATACAGTCGCAAAGTGACTTTAGAATAACATTGGCAATTTACTCATCTGGAAATAATCAGAGTCTTTAAGTGACTTGTCTGCGTCCTTAAAGTTTCTTAATCTCATCCGGAATCTCAACTCAAGAAGCTCAGCGAGTAACTCATTTGTCTATGGAGCAATGAACAAAAACCTCAAATTAAACCTTTTTCCACTTTCAATATTCTGTGAAGAAATGTGGGATCTTTAATTTTAAAGTATCTTTTGAACATTTTAAAATCAGATTTATAAACCTTATTGATATTTTAAAATTGTGCTTTGTAGTTTATCGTTGTATAAGTTATTACAGTCTGACAAAAATGATCATGAAATTAATATTTTATCTATGTTTCATAGATTTATTCTTTTGTATGATCTAAACATTGATCATTGTTCCGTAACACTTTTCAATCACATTTCAAATCTCCGCGTGAAAACTGGATATACCTAAATCGAGTTAAGTGGTTAAGTTTGTTCTTATCCACTAAATTATGCATATAATAATTTTAAAAACAATTTATTAGTCGGAACAGGCACTTCGCCAGAAAGCAGCGTTGATTCGGACGTAGGGATTAAGAATTATCAAATTGAAATCCTTCCACATTCACAACGGGGTGATAGTCATTTGTCAATGCGGGTATTAATGAGCAGAGATTAAATTAATATATACAATATTTCACAGCACTAGCGTGACTCCTTCATAGTCAGCCTATGAGCTTTTCAGTCTACCATGGTTGTTATAGACACACACACATTTGTATATACGTATATACATGCTGTATCAAAAATAATATTGCAAACTTTGAGGCCGGTTTCCTTACAAATGTCTGTATAAATATACGTCCGCAAATCCTTCGTTTTTGAGTTATTCCATTTAAAGAAAGTTTTTCTAAATGGTTTTCTGTTGTCATGTATATATAGTTACTGTTATAATGGCGGTTACAATATTATGTTTTGCTTAGCCTACACATTAAAATACTTCTCGACTGACTCCAACGGACGATATGATTTTACGAATATACAGAAATATGGCACAATGAAAAAAGATGGCGGGGTGGAGTGAGCTGGTCTTCATCTGTCATATTCTTAAACTTAGCTCGCCACAATAACCGACTTAAACAAACTATACAATATTTATTGCACGAAAATAACACATTATTACTTATCATTCATATTGCAACCACAATAAAGTGTCAAAATTTCTATGAAGTCCTAATTTGTCCCCATACGTACAATATATCTTTGGGCGGGAAATAGAACAGAAAATTTAAATATGAAAACCCCCAATGAATATTTACAATATGTTTAACGTATGTACAAGAATCTAAACAAAATGGTGTTCGCAATAGAAAAGATTCCTTAATTGTGGCAGAAATATCAGTTAACTGGACGAAATTAATGTCGGACTTGAATGAATTAAAAACAATTATTCGACCAACCACATTACCAACTACATACTCATTCAGACACGACAACAATTACGAAAGAACACATTCGAAAAACAAAATGTATCCCACAAAAACTGATGTTTCAGGTCACCTAACCGGGAGACACAATGAGGAATAAAAGTAAAGAATTTGAAGAGAAAAATAAAAGCGGACAATGAGCATACATCACATAGCTAAGTTAAATAGGAGTAAAAAAAATTAAAACCCAAACACCTAAACTATGATATTTTGGGCAGTGTTGCCAATGTTTAATAGAGGGCCTAATCGGCATGAAAATGCCACTCTAAGTCAGCTTTTTTCACTCGACAGATACGGACAACACTCATCCACCTTTGTTTTGTATTTTTGTTTTGTTTGTTTGTTTTTGGCATTTACAATTTTCAGGCCACTCAGTAAAGCTATCCACTACCACAAGATAATGTAATCTGCTTATTGGACTAGCGAAACGTATGTGAAGTTTTGACCACGGTGTATCTGTCTTTGGCCAAATTTGTTATTTCGTGGTAAGTGATTTTACTGCCAGAGTACAACCTCTGTAGACTTTTACTAATTTTTCAATGCCTTGATCCATTTTGGACCTTTATACGTAGCTTCTTATAAGAGATGTCATCCTTGAAGTTCTTGGATATCAACTATGAAATTCATTTAATAGCCGCTTTTGTAATATGCATTGTAAAACTAACCTTGTGCTCCGTCCCACTCCGAGAAAATGTTTAAGTCTTGATAACGTTCTAAAAATCGTCTTTCTTTTAGAGGTTTATTTATTTTCGAAATGTGTTCTGTTCTGCTTTAAATTTGATTTTTTCCCATGTTAACTTGTAGATCTCGTAATACATTTCATAATATACTTTTAATTTCTACTTCAGTTTTAATAATGCATTAACTGTGCCCTAATATGCTTCGGTATTTTGTATATCAATGTGGATAAACCATCAGCATGTCCAAATTTTTTTTTGATTGGTATTCCACCCTAAAATCGTAATTTAATAAAATGGTACCAAATCGCTGTAATTTATTTTCTGTATGGCGAGCAATTCCCTTTTTCAAACCATAACTTCAGAATATAGGACCGTATTTCGTCTGTATACGAAAGCACTTTCGTTGTATGAATTTGTGCCTTTTTTTTACAATGTAGATATTTGTTGGGGCGCACCCACCTTCTGACTGATAATGGACTTATCCCTCTACGATATAAGTCAGTGCTAGAGAGAGTAGGTGTGTAGTGTGAAGGATCAGGTTACCATTACATACCGTTGGACTGTAGACTTTTGCTATTGTTACTTACTAACCGGCGTTTCTTATTACTAATCACTCTGTTGTTAATTACCTCTTACAAATATACCAGTATTTATCCCTACAACTGTGTTTGTCTTTATTCGAATACACACACGCGGGAACACTCCCAACAACTCAACAATATTATTGCTAATGCCTCTTTTTTCGATCTGGCTTTAGTTTAATATCTGCCAGTAGCAGCGAACACGAAGCATGTGCGCCTTTTTTCATGTTACCTTCATCATATTCATGTAGAATTATTGCTCCTATACCACAGTCACTAGCATCTGAAGCCAATACAATTTCTTCTTTTGGATTGTAGTGTACTAATAATAAGTCTGACATTAATATTTTCTTGTTTTCTTCAAACTCATTCTGACACTTATCAGTTCAGTTCCACTTTACGTCTTTTTGTCAGCAAATTCTTCAGTGGAGCTCTCAAATACTCCATATTAGATATATAGTTCTCATAAGTTTGCTAATCCAATAAATACTTGCAACTTAGCAAGATTTGTTGGAGGAGGCATATTCTTAATTGCACTTGCCCTCGACGGATCTGGATGAAGGACATCTTTGTCCTAGATACTTGATTTCAGACAAAAACAATTCACATTTTTTCCTCACTGAGTTTCCGTCCCTGTGCAGAAAGTATCATGGCTATGACTAACTTGAACCGGCTCTGACCAGTTTGGACAAGTTAAGACCAGCTAAAACAAGCGGCCCGAGTGAAGACACTCGGGTATCTACATTAAAAACTGATCTTGTGTCACAAACTGCCTCTGTTGGGGGTCAAGTAAATCAACCACTCTCTCAGTTGTATGCCCATTCTGATATTACTGGTGACAAGAATCCGTCCTTGCGCTCGTAGTATCACAATTATGACTAGCTCTGACCAGCTTGTATCAGCTATGACTAACTTGGACCAGCTCTGACCAGCTTGGACAATCTATGACCAGCTACGAACAGCGGCCCTGGTGAAGACAATCGGGTCCCTACCGTAAAAACAGTCCTTGGTCAAAACTCGTCTTAGTGGGGAGACAGAGTAAATAACTAATGTGTAAATTGCTCTCTCAAGTGGTTTATAATACATTATATATCATCTCTAGGTTGCACCTTTGTCATTGGGAAGAGTGCTCACAGGTGTGACTCCATCAAAGGACAGATTCGCAACTGAGGAAAATTATAATGAAAGGTACTCATTCCTAGGGAACAGCTACCTGAGGCCGCACCCTCTCATTGCACCAAAGAGAAGAATTGATGCCCGTGCGGGCAATTTTGTCTTCCTAGCCTGGGTGTATTGCTTAAAAACTGACCTAGTGTCACAACTCGTCTTAGTGGGGAGACACAGTAAATAACTATTGTGAAAATTGCTCTATCGAGTGGTTTGTAACAAACTGATACTTACCGATTCTTCTTGGGGGGAGGGGGTCGTGTAAATACCAAATTACTATAAAGTTGAGCTGGGAGTTTTTAATCTCAGAATTCATCGGAGTATTGTGCTCTAATTTCGTATTTATTAAAATAGACTCCATAATATAAGTTTTGCATAATTAGCTGTTATGTATCTTTAACGCTTCAAATGTTGAATGTATAACTAATTCTAATTTCTATATTCCCATCTTTACACTATATTAATTTAATCTAATGAATTGTCCCCTGTTCTGTCACTTATGAAATAAAAATAATTGTTTGTGCGGAAAGTAAGAACCTACGTACATCAAATCGTCTTTAAGTTGCAGCAGAAGAATTATCGTTGAACATTTAAAAGGTAAGCTTAAACATTAATTCAATACTTAAATGCAGTGAACAGTTTTGAGTTCTTCTCTAGTTTATTGATGCCTATTGCATCTACTCCCCCACTAGGTGTTGGGATGATGGCCAAACCAAGAGTCCCCTACAGGAGCTAGCTTAAAAACCGTCCGATAGGGCGAATTTTAAGCTAGCTTAAAATTTCCAGTTAGTTGCAATTTTGGATACAAAAGGGAAAATAAGAGTTAATTTTCCTTGAACCCTGAAAGCAACAATAATGGTTAGTATAATATATATTTTTAAACTCGCGTTATCTAGCAATACTGAATATGAGCTCAACGAAAATCGTTACCTGCGCCTAACTTTACTACGGCTTTTGAATGAGCTATGAATCATTGAAATCGGACCTATGGAAACGGTGGAGTTGCTTGGACATACACACACGCACAAACACACATACACTGAACTTTATATATAAGATTGCCTTCATCTTTGATAGGTACGATATCTGCTTTCATCTTTTAGAAAAATCTAGAGAAACTATAGCGCTTAGGAATGACTGTTAACAAGCTGAGGAACTTAGGATATGAAAGCTTGCAGCAGCTCAAATATTAATCTCGCCAAATGATGACTACTATATTATTAAGCATTTGTATAATATCATTCGAACTTTATTCAAGTTACAATATTAATAAATATTTTGAAAGCTGATTAATTAAAATATTCTGGCTACCTCCTTACAGACGACAATAATCCCTTTTCGATCAAACCTAATCTGGAAGAAAACTGGTATCAGTGTGTTAACATACACCCTTTTTAAAGCTATAATATCACGAGTGGAGGATGTACACATAGTTTAATTCTTCTAAAATACCCAGAAATGCTCAATGGGATTTAGATTTGGGGAGTTTCTTTGTCTAGGATATATAATAATAATAATGTAATCTAATCTCATTGAACATAATAATATTAAATAACAATTAATATATCTCTACATGCGTAAATAATAGTGAAGTGAGAGAAAAATATGGTTACTTACGGCAGGTCGGGTACATCTACACTGGCAGTACCTTAAACATAGTGCATCACGGCCACACTTGTGACGACAATCGTCGCTGCATAACGTAACATGGAAGGTTTCAACCGTGGCAGTCATCATCAACATTAAAAAGATTAAATAAACTGCAACGTTCATATTTCTAAAAACAAAATAATTTTTATTAAGAATAATAAACATAAAGTTAGTTGCTTGTTTACAAGGGAGATTTGTTAAAGATAATTAGGAAAGTATTTATTCAAAAATATTCAATCGATAGATAGATTGATAGATAAGAATATATTTAATGAAGCCGGCGGTTGAAATATTCCATGGCGTCGTTCGCTTGTCCGCAGAAGGAAAAGACATGGTCCTCAGTTCACTGGTCGACTATTTATTGACTAGTGGCTTTTCAATGTTTCTTAAAAAGAATTTAGAATAAAAAAATAGATAAAACAGGGAAAAAATATATATTATCTGACAAAAACAGAAAATCAATATAAAATATAAGTAAAAACCTTGAAATATATCATGTGCAAAAAGAATATAAAAAAAAAATAATTAGACCATGAACCTTTAAATGCCCCAAACAAAAATAAACAGAAGAATTCGAATGGACCTCAAATGGCTGAATATATTAAAAAGAAAAGCAACTACAACTCAGCAAAATTACCCATGCCTCGTCTACGGAATAATAAAAGTGCAAGAAATAACCAGAAATTAAGCAACAGATAAAGAGTAATTAAAAAAAAAAAAGATTCTACGGAACAACTGTATGGAGTCAACATCTGCACTCACTTTTTGAGAATGGTAGACTCGCGTTAGACCTTTTTTGTATTGAGACAAGCACTTTGTTGAACGTTACGATAGACAAGCGTTTGCACAGAAATTCTCTCTCCGGGAAGCACACGGTCATAAAATCAGAGGCGTCCTTGCTGTAAAGCCCCAGTAAATCAAATGAAAAGGGTTCTTTCACGTGAGATATTCTGTTACTTACGCTGGAGGAATGTAGGTCCATTACGAAGAAGGAATTGATTACAGAAAGCCTGATTTTGCGGAGTTCTGTAACAGTTTACGAGTTCTCTTCCTGTATATTGGGGTAGAATCTCACCGCTACATATATTATTGGCCCAAGTTTGGATGGTTCCTTCAAATAATTTGTGACAATTAGGAAAACAAAAACTGATCACTTTGCCATTACCTTCCAGGTGAAATACGTCTCTGGATTTTCGCTAAGTGACGTCCGATGTCACCCTCTGACTGGCACTACTATTATGGGTTTGATCGGAAAATGAGCCATTTGGATCTCTTCTGGGACCTTCATTTCGTGGCACCTCTTCATTAGCCTCAAGTGTGGGTGTGGAGAAGGGCTAATGAGAATGGCTGGCCATGTGTAGAGACAGAGGAAAGATATCGGCCCATGAACTCCATGAATATTTAAATTGTCATATATATAGTACCCAGTAATAACCATGTGCCCCCTGCATAAGTTAATCATTGTCCTTGCTATATGTCAGGTTATACGAAAATTGAGGTATTTAAACATCTGAAATCTCAATAGCATGAATTGAACATTTCTACTAACAAAAAGCAGCCAGAATAACACAAGTAACATGTACTGAATTTTCGCGATACTAAAAAAGAGGAAATGAGGCTCGCCGAATAAACCGAGTCAAACTCATACAATGCTTATGCAGTGGTTAAGACGACTACGTGTTTCGACAGAAGACTTGTTCACATCTTAAAATGATCTCAGATCAGCCATCAAAACATGTAGAATTTCCGTTCAATTGATCTATCACGAAACGGTAAAGAGAAAGAATGTGTCTATCTTGTTGTACAGACCTTAGATGGACGTAACTCACTACTGTATTAACCACTACAAGGCCGTGTGCGATTATGAGCTAACACGATTTAATATCTTGCGACCATTAAAGCAACAAGACTCTAAAAACATCATGCTACATCTCAAGGCTTCATTTCTAGAGAAAAGACATCTTTCGATGCGCATATACGCCAAACGCAATCAGTTAAAGACAATTTGTGAAAAATACGAAGTCTAGATCTCTCGAAATCTGAAAGATCACCAGATAAACAATTTTTTAATACAATTTCTTGCTTGTTGTTTAAATACTGATTAGTTCTTGATACATTATTTTATAAATTAGAGAGAATAAAATATCAAAAGACTCGGGAGCGGGTGGATATCAAGAGAATCTGAGGTATTGGATTAAATAAGATACAAAGAATCAAGTGCATCAACTGTAATAAATCAATCAACTCAGAAATTTATGATTATATTAGATACTTACAATTATTTTCACAGAACTGAAATCGAATATTTTCGTACTGAAGTGAAGAAATTCCACCAAATGTAAAGGATGATATCTCCACGTTCTTCTTTATATAGTCTGAACTCTCTTTTTTCCAGATGTTACCTCGTTAAATCAATTTTAATGTTTATTTAAGTACTCTGTTGCAAACAACTCATAATGGTCTCATAAATTTAATGGCAGGGTAACCTTTTATTATGAAACTAAATATTTATTAAAGTAAATAAATATTATTTTCAATTTTTTTGTCGTAATTAATCAAAATCTTTCATCCATTTATTCCGAATTTGCATTCTGAATACTTCTGGCATATAAGTATTTTTATACGTATGAGAAAGACTGGGAAACCCAGTTATCTTAATTCAACGGAAAAAAATAATTTTCATATTCAAAGAAATAACAAAACCACATACATGACTAAACCGAGAATAATAATTCAGTACCTTCCCTAATAATTGTACCAGAAATATTTTGTTCTTAGATGACAGCAGTATTCAAGGTGAGAATGCATCTCATCTGGTCAATCAATGGTCAAAGAGTCTTCGGAATATCTCTTCTAAAAGAGGTAGGTTGATATCAATAAATTTTAAAGAGTATCAAAGATAGTTAATTAAATATCCTCAAAAACCTTTGGTTTGTTTTGTTTTGTTTGAAAGCATATCAACACCTCAATTGGTTACTTAATGCCGACAAGATTTTTCTTACTGGTAACATTTTTTTTTAAATATAATACTGGTAATATTTTTTTTCAAAAGTGTATTGTTGGTAATATTTTTTTTTAAATGTATAGCTGCTAATATTTTTCTTTTTAAAAATTTTTTGCTGGTAATATTTTTCGTTTTCCAAAATGTACTGCTGCTAATAATTTTGCCAAAAAGTATTTTTATAGTGTTTTGACCCCGAAAAGGTGCTACCACCCGTGTCATGGTGGACCTGGGAACAACAGTATTTAAGAGGTGGTTCCATGCTCCTCAAAAACTGATGAATAGACCTTGCTGTCGGTTGTAGTTTATCGTCTCGCCGAGGACACGGATGTAGTTGATCGTCTTACCCAGGACGGCCAAAGAACTTTTAGAGTGGACATTACAAAATGTAAAGTAAGAAGGGATATGTCTTCTACAAGTCGTGATTTTGGATAGAATTTAAAGAAGACCATTTTATGGAAAATATATAATCCATAAAATAACTTGAGACGAGGATTGCCTTATGATGTAATTGTAACAAATGAGCATAAGATTTGTAGAAAAATATAAATTGTTTGTTCTCTGTCTCCGGAAGAAAAACTTTTTGACTCGTTCTAGGTATACAGATGTTTATATTTATTCTGTCAGTTTTCATTGGATTAATGTAAAAATTTAGTGTAGATATAAATTTATGTTTACAGACAGTTCTATAATTATTGTTAATTGCCAATTCAATTCTTTTTCCACAGTTCAGCAAATGGTTCTATTTAATCGTTGTATTTTGGTAATCTAAAATTTTCATAATTCACTTTGGATCTGATGCAATGCAATCATTTGAAATTTGTTACATTAAATATGAAATTTAGTATAATAAATATGATATTGTATCAGAATCAAATCAATTCACGTTTCTCTCTGTTTATTGTCATCTCTACATTTTCAACATGTCTTTAGTGGGAGCACAAAGGCAAATATTATCTTCATAAATAATCATGTTACTGATTTCGTCATTTAACATCATTTTCATCGTTCTTAAAACAATGCCATTTACCGTTTTTTATTCCAACATGCATTCTTGTCCATTTAATAATTCTATGGGGGTCTTTATTGCAGTAATTTCCTTGATTTAATCCTCAATCTGCCACCCGGAAGAATATGTTTCAAAATTCACCCCTCCATCATTTTCTTTAACTTATCATCTACCAAAATCTGAAGGAGAATGGGTAATTTACGACATTCAAAATAAGAGTGGGGTACTATTTTCATTTAATTGTATACTCGTTTTTTACCTTTTTAACTTTACTTTTTCTGATTTCATGTTACTGATTAATTTCGATGTATCCACCTTCAGATTATCGATGAAGGATTTTTATTTCACATTCCACTACTGTAATGGGAATAATTAAAAATCAGTCAGAGATTTCAAAAATTCAATTGATATATCACATTGAAATACATGAAATTCTTTCAATGTCAAATAACATTTTTTTCAATTTCGGTTTTCTTCACTTAAAAAAATGAATCTTTTCCCTTAACAAATAAACTGAAATTCTTATATTTTAATTATTTTAGATTAGAGTTCCATAAAAATGCCAGGATGTAGCCCCAAACAATGTCTACAATACTGAAATTTGATTTGTCTACGATACAGACATCATTCATTTGTTGATAATGACTGTCAATGCAAAAAACGTTTAATCAAAAACAGAATTTTAAACACTTTATTCAGAAATTTGATTCGGATGTTCAATGATTTATTCCGTTCGCTACAAGACAAGTTGATTAGAATGATTTATTATAAGAATAATTATTACTGATGTATCTACTGATAAATAACTTTTGAAAATTCTTCGCAGTATTTTTCTGTAGTTTGCCAATTTTTCAGTTTTTTTAGAGATGATTATTAAATGGTAATGGATATATACGTAAAATATAGAGATATGTATGTTACTGACGGAAATGCAAATCTTAATCTAGGCTAACACACTCCGGTATTTCACCGTTGTCGTATATATCCATTATTGTTGATGTAATTTTATCACTCACAAGTAATTTTCTCTATATTAACAAGTCAGCTCAGAGCAAATTGTCTCTTTCTAGACTCATGTCGACATAGTTCAAAAGAATTTATGCGACCTTGCACCTGATGAAATATTTTCCAACCTATAACCCCTTCCCAACAGGCACAAGCCAGAAAGCTTATCACTATTTCCATGGAAAATGTTCGCACCCCTTTTATCACTTACTTTAACCAATAAAGACATTTACAGCAAAGACTCGAGATTTAATACCTTGGGTGTATCGTGGGCATTGTATTTGGTGAACAACAGTGCAAGAATATTGTGAAATTTCCGATGAGGCTCTTGGCTGATCCTGTTGCTTTGTTTCTCTTCATCTTCGCCATTACGCTACTTACGTGAGATTTCTTCTATGTATTTATCTTTCTTCTAATAAAACATTAAAACTTATTTGCTAGTCCAATTTACAAAATAGAACTTTCCTCTAAAGTAAGATATATCAAACAAATAAACTGAAATACATACGTTTTAATTTATTTTAATTGAGAGTTCCATAAAAAATACCAGGATGTAGCCCCAAACAATGTCTACAATATTGAAAATTGAATCACGTATATTTTCATTATTTTGAATTGTCTACGATCCGAACAATATTCATTTGACTATTACGTTTATTACTTGAGATTTTAATATCAAGCACGCGTAAATGTCACACTTCTTTTCTCTGAAAAGAATTCTGCTATGTATTTATCTTTCTTCCGGTAAAACTTTACATGTATTTTTAATGATTCTATGATTGGAATTTACTCTCCTTCAAATGCGATGTTGATCTGGCTTTATATAAATAATCTTCTCTATTTTTCTGTTAATATTTGATATTACTGTCTGTATATACCGCATATAAAATGCATAATAACTTTCGGTCATATCACGTTGAAATACTAATTCTCGTACGATCAACGAGTTAAGAAACAGCGAGGCTGGTCTTTAGCCAGATGGGTGACCGTTTGAAGATACGAAGCGGAGTCAACTTGAATATGTGATTTGTGTAAAAGCCGGTTTCAAATTCAAGTCGAGTTCCTTATATTCACTTACATGGGAAATACATCACTGTGAAATCTATAGATCCACCTCTTCTATCCAGGAAACAAGATGTCCATAGATGGCAGCAGTATTCAAGTTAATAATGCGGCTTAACTGATAGAATATTCTACGGGAGATATCTTCTACAAGAAGTATTTCGTGATCTCGATAACATTTAAAAATATTTAATAGGGGAAAATATACAATCCAGAAAAACATGAGATGACGACAGCTTCATAATGTTATTTTAACATTTTCGTATACTTGAATAATTATGCATAAGATTCATAACATTTGTTTATTCTCTGTCTGAACTGGGTACAAAACATTTACTTTCTACCGTTCTGGGTATTCAGAAGTTTAAATATATCTTACTTCTGTCGGTTTTCATTAGATTTATAGAAGTATCTAATGGATTTTTTGATGTACGTTTATTGAGATATTTATTTTACTTTGATAATTTTCTATAATTAGGCCATCTTCATCTATTATTCAATATGTTTTAAGAGCTGGTCTTTAGAAAAAGAAAAGAATAAAGAATGGTATTGTCTATTGGTCTTTGAAGAATTTCTAGCGAATATAGGTATCTTAGAGGATATGAGTGTCTGTTCAGTGAAATGATTTCCTACCTTTCTGTGTATTCAGACGTTTAAATATATCTTTATTCTGTCGCTTTTCATTAGTTTTATAGAAGTATATAGTGTATTTCTTAATGTAACTTTACCGTGATATTTATGCTAATTTGATAGCTTTCATTACTTAGGCCATCTTCATCTTTTTTTTTCAACATGTTTTAAAAGGTGGTATTGTCTATTGGTCTTTGTAGAATTTCTAGTGAATATAGGTATCGTAGAGGATATGAGTGTCTGAAATAATGCTAGAAAAAGAAGTAAAGTATATTATTATAGAAAATCAGAAGAAACTAAGAAATTCATTCATTTTTCAGACGATTGAAGAAATAGATTTTTGACACGAACTTTAAGTTTGATAAAAGAACTCCCATATGTGAACAACTTAGAGATATTGCTTAGAAGATAATATAATTCACGGAGTTTCGATTAAATCCATGAATGTCGCCAATTCTATCATTCATCAAATCCGAATTCAACAACAAATTTCACCTTCTCAACAATTGTTCTATTTCCAATAAAATTAGCGTCCTTAAAAATTTGGCATGTGAAAAATCTTCGGGCAAATTATCAAGCTAATCAAGTAGTTAGTTCAATCATTTTTAATTATCCTCATTATTGGTGTCTTGTTAAAATTCTACATTCCATCGTTTGTATCCAGTATACCATGTGCATAGGATTTTGTAGATGCAGTAGGCGGCTGAAGAGGTAGTTTTCTTCAAATTAATTTTTGGTTTAAAGAGTCCCGATAAGTGACGGTCTTACAGATATTGTTTAGGAGATAACATATTTCATAGAGTTTCCATCCGTCCAATAATGTCGTCAATTAGCTCCTTCAACAAGTGTTGCATTTTTAAAACTTTGGACAATATATCAAACTAATATTTCAGACTACTCTAGTGAGTCCGATCATTACTAATTGAATTCATTATTGGGTCCTTTTTAAAATTGTACACTCCATGTTGTGTAATAAGTGTATCATGTGCATAGGATTTTGTAGATGCAATTTTTATTCATTTTTCTTTTCAAATTATTTATCATTGTCGATTTGAATTTAAAACTTTCATAAAAGAAAACTGTTAACTGGAGGATTATATCAGGACTGTATGTCGCCATTTCGCATACTCGTCAACAGTTGTCGTCTCTCATAAAATGTCGTCTGCTTTTCAACAAATTTCACCCCATCTTTCCTTCTCAAAAACATCTGGCTTTTTGATCAAATCCCATCCCCACAATAATTCTTGTTTTCCAACTAATCTCGCAAAGCTAAGCAACATGGGAACAAAAGATCTCTCTTCAGCAAATAATATCCCCTCAGAAACTAATCTTGTTTACTGAATACATTTCAATTTATCAGCAAATATATTTTTCTTAACAAATCCTGCATATATGTTTTAGTGAATTTTGTATTTTTGCCAACCTTACTATTGATAAAATGATTTATGTGCGTAGTTTCTCTGTTTCCAGCCTCCGTCTGTTACTTCTATGTATAATTTTCCTTCATTGCCTTCATTTTTCGCTATCAATTGCCATATAAGGGAAATTAAATAATTTTCTCTGCATTTACGTTGGGGACGGGGTTCTTCTAGTCATTTCTTGTTTGTTTGCCTCTTTTTTTATTTTTTGTTATGTTCTCAGTGTAACTGATTTTAACTATGATTCTATTGAATATATTGTCGCAAAAGCTTGATGGAGGAAGTATTTGTGCTTGAGTTTAATTGATATTTTCCATTCATTTGTCTTTATGTCTTTATTTTTATGGAGTTTTCTTTTGCATTGTGTGATGTATATTTGAATGTTACTTTTAATTCATCTTCAGTTACTTTAAATCCATCATTTTATCATCTTTGAAGATGATGTCTTTACAATAATTATCTGATAACATCTGCGGTTTATTAATTATAAAATCTGCTCGATTATTGTTGGTGGGTAGTTAGAAAGATTTGTGTATGTAAAGAGATTTACTTTTAGTTTCTCTATATTACTGATATCTACAATTTATCTGTGAATATCAAGGTAACCTACTTATTTTATGTATGTTATATATATATGTCAAATCCGATATTTTTTTAAATATTTTGGGATAATTTCTCTTTTATAGATTCGGAGGATAAGAAGACCCTCGTTCCTGTATCGATCTGTATAGTTTAGCGAACATTTTTAATTCCTCATGTTGAAAATATAATGACTGTAAGTTCGCGTGTTTCATGGCTTCATCAAAAAACACCATGATTACTTCGAGCAATTTTCCTTACTTTAGCTAAGACAGAATGATAGAATAAAGAACAGACAGAATGATAGAATAAAGAACAGACAGAATGATAGAATAAAGAAAAGACAGAATGATAGAATAAAGAAAAGACAGAATGATAGAATAAAGAACAGACAGAATGATAGAATAAAGAACAGACTGAATACATGTATATTTTTAAGAGGCTTCGTATTCTTTAAAAGTTAATCAAAATTATATTGTAAATGTGTTAAGGAAGAAATAATTACAGTACCTTCAGTAAAGTGCAGTTTGTTTTTTCTTTGCTCAGGTGGATGAAAGACATTTCTGGTGTTGTTGTGTATGTGTGTGTGTGTGTGTGTGTGTGGATTCTATTGTGCTTTTTTTTTTTGACCATCTGGTAGTGTAAACGTTTTTAATTCAAATGTGCTTATGGGATGGTCACGTGATTATTTGTTTAATTGGCGCGTGAGTGTGAATATTTCTATTAACTATAGCGAAAACCGGTCTTACGTCAATTTCTTTTTCCGATTTTTTCATCGGTTTCTATAGCCTGAAGAAATTGAAATATATTGTTCGAGTAGATGCTGTCTGAATTGAGTTGTTATTATTGTTTATATTATTTAATCGTAGTCTATCACGGGACAATATTTGTTGTGTGTTAAATGCCAGGACCAGGCAGTGTCTAGTTGGACTCAATAAAATGAACGCGTGCAATATCTGAATGCTAACAAGATGTATAAAACACTTAGCAGAAATATCCGGAGATGTGGACAGTGGAACGAAAACAATCTACTTCCGTTGATTAAATAAAGATTTTAACTTGAAATTCACTGAGGTTTACTCGGATTGATATAGACCTAATGAAGACGGGAAATGCACGACAGTCAAAACCTTGTTATAATAAAACCAAAGATAGGGAGAATAATCCGCATGTAAATAATGTAAATGATTATCAGAAAGAAAATATTGTCATTATTATGAAAACGAATTCTTACATTCGTCCAAGCATTTTGAAACGTCATATGTCAAATCCAATTGCAGGATGTATCGTTTCAGATAGCATAGCATTTCAGGAACAGATGTCTAAGTATTTTATGATTATTTATTCATTGCATCAACATTTTCACTTCACTCTGTTCTGGTAAAGTTCATTTTTTGCTGCCCGTTTCATTGCTGATATTAGCCGATAACATTTTTCGATTGTTTTTGATGTGATATTCGATATGTGCACTGAGTCGCCATGAGTGACAAGTTAACCTACGGGAGAGTATAGTACATGTATGGCCAATATACGAAATTTATGTATTTGATTATTGGTATTGGAGTAAAAATTTTCCAAAGAACCAGAAATTCACATTGGGGATAATTTTGATATACTGATATACTAGTAATTATTAGGTTAGTTGTTTTAAAATTTTCTGTTAAATAATAAATATAAGGTATTTACTTGAATCGTTAAGAGTCATAAAATTTTTAATACTTAGTGAACATTTAGTTACAATAGAATAAGTTAATTTTATTTTGTCTTGATGGATTTGATTGTACTGTCACGTGTGTTGATTGGCTATTATTGCTGTATGTTCGAAGGAAAGTCATAGGTTACGTCGAACGCAAATATATGGATCTTATTTAAGGAAATTATTTCTGAAGCCAGTCTTACATTCCCAATGAATCTTTCCTTGAAGACGGTGTCACTTACACGATAATTTTACAATAGCAATATCCACGCAAGAAAGAAAATATTTTTTAATAAGATTTACATCAATTTTCGTTATAATGAGATATACTTAATTGCAGGATATTAAGGTAAGATCATTTCCAAAAATATTTGTGGTATTTTGATCCAATGCGCATGATTTTAATGTCGACAGTAATCCAGTTCCTGAAAATAATAAAAAATAATTGAAGAAATAAGTTTAATTCATTCAAATAAACCAAACCTAATATAATGCTTCTTCAACTTCATAAATGTGATGGTCGCTATTTTGCAACGGAAGATATGTATTCTCTTTGAGAATATTATGTAGAAATTGTTGATTAGGTTCATTAGCCAGAAATGAATATTGAAAATGCCGACATAATTTTGCATAGCGTACTTATAAATATTACTTGATTACGTTCTCAAGAATTCGCTTGAATGTTACTTGATATGAAGCAAATATTTCATCAAGTGAAAAGAGAATTCGCAAAGGCCTGACCAATTGACTTATCTGCAAACAAAAAGACTCTCAAATCGACTAACATACTTTTTAACCTTTCTTCATACCGTGCGAATTCTCTGAGTCAAGGCAAATCGCCCATGACTGCAGCATGTAATATTTCTCAACTGTTGAACCGCAGTGATTATCTCATTTGGGGCAACGAACGAAAACCTATTAGAAATACATTTTCTAATAAGTTTTCTCGAATATTCAGGTCAGTAGATGGAAATAAATAAATATACTGTTCAATAAATAAGAACAAAAATTACGTTTAAGCAATAAATAAAAATATCTCTTTAATAAATGAAAAATGCCTTTCTCATATATATATATATATATATATATATATATATATATATATATATATATATATAATTTAGGATATTACATAAAAAATATGACAAACTCAAAATTTCAGTCGAGTGACCGATTTAATCAGATTTAAAGTCAAAATATGAGTAGACTTTATTCATAGCTGAATATGAATATATTTGAGTTTTATATCCAAGTTTATACACACACACACACACACACACATACATACATACATACATACACACAAACACACACCGACATGCACATATATACATGTGTGTGTGTGTGCGCGTGTGTGTCTGGGCGAAAACAAATTAGCTAGCAAATATGACATAGGCATAGATATCCACGCACACTCAGTCATAGATTTACACACAAACTAGAGAGGAATTACAAAACGATAATGGCTGTTCTTCATATAATAATCTATGAATATCAGTTGTTTGAATTTATTAATATAGCAAATGACTTCCTTCGTTTATTCTTTAATATGAATGACTTAAATCTTCATGTAATAACTACGAATACTATTAAGTAATGGAATCTCTCTTTTATAATAACCTTTCAATACACAAGCGCAAACACACACGCATGCAGACACACACACACACATATATATATATATATATATATATATATATATATATATATATATATATATATATATATATATGCATATATACACATGGAAGATAAATACCAGGTAAGGCACTTGTCGAAATGAAGTATGAAAGAAAAAAAAAAGATGGCGATATTAGTCTGAATACATCTATGCATGAAAATAATGATAATTATTATTAGTGAATATTGACTTCAGGTTTGACTTAGAAATGACTACCGACAAGCCGAGCCACGTAGCGTATGACTTTATTATCAAGCAGTTACATATCTTCATCTAAACTCTATTCAAGTTACAATAGAATGTTTTACGTATAAGTATAAATAACAATAAAACAAATAAGAATATAAGTATATACACCAAAGATCGATCATTCACAGAAGAAATGTTCGTAATATTTATCAACCCAAAGACTGTAATTCTTATTCTTTTTAGTATAAAGGCAACTCATAATTCAGTTAACTTGGAAACACTTAGTCGAAATATTATTGATACAAGATGATAAATAATATTATTATTCTTATTCTTCTTCCTATTATTATTATTATTATTATTTCCTTTGATTTCTAGTGTATACGCATTTCTTCCCAGGTGCCGCCCATAGACCTAAAGTCAGAAATGACATCAGGATATTTTACAACGATAAAGCCCTTCGTAAAGTGTGGGCTGTACGCGTGAGAACAATCATGTATTTCTTTAAGGCATGGCCTTCCAGGAATCCCTTGAATGAATCTAATGGAATATTTTCTAACCAATCCTAGGGCTTCAACTACAACATGGTCTGTTGATGTTCTCATGTGCCACATATTTGAGATTTCGATTTCAAGGTCTTTGTATTTTGATAGCTTTTTGAAGATCTTCAAAGAAACAGTGCAGTCTACAGGGTCTACGATATCAATTTTTTCTTAGGGTTTCTAATAAGAATGTCTGGGCGATTAGATTTGATGTTCTGTCTGTGTGTATTGTGTAGTCCCATAAAATTGTTACAGGCCCGATCTCCGTAACCGGGTCTGGGTGGTGTTCATACCAATTTCTTTCAGTTTTCTTTCCGTAGAAGTTACAGATTTTCCAGTGCAGATCTTGGCCCACTCTGTCATGCCCTTTTTTATATTCAGGTATAGCTGTTAACCAGCTGAGGCACTTAGGATATGACTGCTTAAAAGCAACACAAATATTGTTCGCCTCAATTAAATATTTCGAAAACTGATTAGTTGAAAAAATGAGGCTAACTTCTTAGATGGGTCAATCTTCCAATCTGGTCCTGAAGAAAATAGGTGTCTGTATGCTAATGTACAGTCTTTCCACCTGTATATTCACGGGTGGTGGATTTTTTTGTATAAAATATGTCACAAGTGCTTGAAGCCTATGTAATAATCTAATCTAAGGCGATACAATAATCTAATCTGATCACATTGAGGTTAATGATATTACATATCAATGAATATATGTTACTTTAAATGTATTAATAAGAGAAGAATAAAAGAAAAAATATAGGTACATACACTTTTGATGTCGCAGGCACATAGACACTTCTTCATGCATGCATCTTCCTGAAGACAATCATATTTACAAGTGATACCGCAAATAATACCAAATGATTCCTGAACAGCAGACATCATCAAAAATAAAAATATTAACTGAGCTGCCGCGTTCATATTCCTGAAACAAAAGAATCTTTTAAGAATTGTAAAAATGAAATTAATGCTTTGTTAACCTAGCAAAATTATAGAAAATTAGAAAAATAGTTAGTAAAAATACACTGTCTTGATATTTACATATTTCTTTGGCATGAATTGAAATTTGTCAGTTTCTAAAAATACATCGAGGAAAAGCGTCAATAAGTAACATACATTTATTCTGACAGGTGTTGGAAACAGACAATTCCTCTGACAAGGTAAGGAATTAGACAGTCATCAATTCTATGGTCGTTCATTTTTTGACAAAATTATTACTGGTTGGGACATTTTTTTTAAATTATCTGCGTAGAATTTCTCTTACTCATTTTGTTAATTTATCTGTCTTCTATTTTGAGTTGGTTTCGTTCTGTTAAATTTACTTGTTATTTTCATTTAGCAAACTGGATGATGGCATTTTTCATTTGTTCGAGTGTAACATTCATTTGCACCAGATTTTGGCTTTTAAATATTTTATATGATTCTATAGTTTATTTATTTATTATTTCCGTTTGCAAGTTTTGTAATTTCGTCACCAAAAGCACAACAAACATATATTTGCTCCTAAATGTGCTTGTATAATGCTTGCGATAAATAATATTGATTAAATTATTATTTGAGAAAAGGAGGATATTACAGTAAAAGAATTCATTGTTTTAGAATAAATACAATTTTCAATATCAGTCTACATACAATAATATATCGAGTAAAATCGTTCATAATTAGCATACTTTTATTGCGACGGGCGATGGAAACTGAGAAGTCCTTTGGCAAGCCAAATAAGTGACAATCCTCACTTCGATGGTCGTTCATTCTTTTTTTTCTTTTTTTTTTTTTGTAGAGGCTGGTGCTAAGTTCTTGGGTGCGACATTTCTTTTTAATTTTCTTAAAGGCGTGGAAACTCTCTGTCTCATTTTGTTAATTTATCTGTGTTCTATTTTCTGTTGGTTTCGTTGTTAAATTTATTTGTTACTTTCATTTGCAAAATTGGATGACGCCATTTTACATTGTTCTGATGTAACATTCATTTGCACCAGACTTTGATTTTTAAAAGTTTTCAAATAATTTTCTGTATTATTTATAATTTCCGCTTGAAAATTTTTGGAATTTCATTATCAAAAACACAACAAACATATATTTGCTTATGATAAATAATAATGATCATATGATTTGCACTGACAAAAGGAGGATATTACTGCAAAAGATCATTGTTTTCGAATCAACAACAGTCTACTTAATTGACTAATTATTTTCATTCAGTTAATGAATATATACAAACTTACATACCATAAAACGAGCAATCATTTTGCTTCCAAGGTTTCCTTGTATAATCGTTGCAATTCTTTATTTGATTTCACTGCTGATGATTTGGCTTGACTTATTAATTTTATTTCCTTAATCTAATTTATTTTGTATGTTTTTCGTCTTTTTTCTATTTATATTTTTGTTAAGATTTTCGGTTTTTCACATTTGTAGAATTTTCTTTCAATATAAAAAAATGAGCAGGTTTTAAAAGAAATTTTACTGAAGCGGGCGAAAAAAATTAAGAAAATCCCTCCAAAGTCGCTTGAAAAGATAAGTAAAGGAAAACTGGATATGTCTTATGTGAGGCTCATACCTGGGATGGTGATAACTCCCTAAGGTTTCGACCACGACTTGACCTTCATCGGCCCTGGGCCATAGCGATTTGGTCACAATCTGGCCATCATTACATCGAAAAGATACTGTGTACCTGACCGGACAGTTCGAAAATTTATTTTTAGAGAGAATTTTCTTTTCGTTCGATGCATATCCACATCCTGTTTCTGTCTGAAGCACGCATCAGTCCAGCTTACAATCCCGTGTTACTCACCCCAAATAGCCAAACATGATCACCTACATCACTACGGCCATGGACTCGGCGCCTACATTAAGGACGGTTTTGTTAAATTTTCATAAATTATCTGCCTAAGTATATACTCGGAACATTTGTGAATATCTATGCCAATGATATGACTATATATGAAAGATCCCCTCCTCAATGAGGCGTGCTGGGTAAGACGATAAACTACGTCCAACAGCAATGCCTCTGAGAAGGTTTTAAGAAGCGTCGAACTACCTCTTAATTACTGGTGTCCCCAGGGCCACCGTGATAGGGAGTGGTAGCATCTGTTAGGTTCCGAACTGTTGGGGCGCACCCACCTTCTGACTGATAATGGACTTATCCCTCTATGATATAAGTCAGGTGTGTAGTGTGAAGGATCAGGTTACCATTACATACCGTTGGACTGTAGACTTTTGATATTGTTACTTACTAACCGGCGTTCCTTATTACTAATCACTCTGTTGTTATTACCTCTTACAAATATACCAGTATTTATCCCTACAACTGTGTTTGTCTTTATTCGAATACACACACGGGAACACTTCCAACAACTCAACAGTGATGACGAGGCTTCGAACGGGATAAAAAGAACCTACGTTGAAAAATAAATATCGCAACAGCGAAAGTAACGATTTTTCAACACGGGAAAAAATTTAAAGAGTTCAAACATTTTTTTTCACAGCAAAGGATTGAAAAGTTTATCGACAAAAAAAAAAAAACTATAAGTTAGACATTAACTTATTGATTCTATTGGAATCTATAATAACCAATTTTTTGTGCTAAAAAAAAAAAAAATTGTCGTGCCAGAGAATTTGATTAATTTTTTGGCCCCCCTCAGAGAAAAAAAATACACACATAATTTCGCTTTTTTTTTTTTTTCTACACATACACAATCATGGAGCAATTTCAATCATCTATGCTGGAACTCATTAAGTATCAGATGCAAAGACAACAAGAGAGTGAAGAACGTTTTCAAAAGAACAACTTAAATTTCAAAGAACAAAAAAGAACAAAAGGAAGAAAAGGAAAGGTTAATTGAAGAACGATTTCTGAGCTACAAAAAACAAGAAGAAAAAATGAAAAGAAACAGTTAGCAATGACTGAACTTATACATAAAGCTATACTGTCTAAGCAGAAAGACTCGGATGAAAGTACTTTTCTCAAGACACAATATGGTCGACGATCGAAAGTTTTACCTATAACCCAGAAGAGGAAAAGACTTTCGAAAGATATTATCATAGATATCAGGACTTTTATGAAGTCGATTGCCAAACATGGACAGACGAGAAAAAGATAAGATTGTTACTACGAAAACTTGGAACGGCAGAACATAATAAATTTACGGACTTTATATTACCCAAAAGACAAGAGATTTAAAATTCGACGAAGCGATTGAATTGCTAAAAGAGCTCTTCAACCCCAGATTTTCATTATTTCACAAAAATATTCAAAAAAGCGAGCAGGAAGACTACACGACGTTCGCGTCAATCGTAAATAAAACATGTGACGATTTTCGCTTGTCCGAATTATCGGCGGACATTTTCAAGTGTCTAATATTCGTGCTAGGCTTAGTGTCTAAAAAGATAGCGAAATGCGAAGACGCATTTTAGCAAAGCTTGAAAACTACAATGACCAAAACATGACACTACAAAATCTAGCCGAGTACTGTCAGCAATGCGTAAGCATTAATTGCAAGATTCAGAGAAAATATAAATAAACTGCTATCGCAAATGTGAAGAAAGTATATAGGAAGACTCGTTTCCGAACGGCCTGAATGGAAGTGGTATCCTACTACAAAAATAAACAGAGACTATAAAAAAAAACTCTCCTCCGAGTGCATGTTATTCTGCATCGCCAGTGTCACTGGTACAATGACTGTCCATATAAAATAAAAAACTTGCAGAAATTGCAAGAAAGTAGGACATAAGATGTCCAAGTGTAGAAAATTAAACAGAAATCGAGTAAAAGTTACTAAGTCAGATGAAGATCAAGACCGGAATATTCGAAAATACCTACATGTAAAAATGTAAAAAAAAGGTTAAAATGCAACTGGATTCAGGATCTGACATTTCGATTATTAACACACAAACATGGAAAAATCTAGGAAAGCCAACTCTGCTAAACTGTTTTAAACAAAATAGCCAGGACGGTAACTGGAAAAAAAATCAAAATTTGAAGGTGGTGAAATATGGGTGAATATAATTATTTCAACAACAAGACTTTAAAAATGAAAATTTGCCCGATGAAAAACACAATCCTAACCTGTTTGGGACTGACGCAATCACTAAGTTTTTATCTATGGGATGTGGACCCCCTCATTAGTTCTTTTTGCAACAATATTCGTGAAAACAAAGACAATATAAACAATTTAAAAACAGAATTGAAAATAGCCATTCCCCAAAGTTTTCGAACTCGACCAGTGAAGGACTTGGACGTTGCACTGAAGCATCAGCAAAAATACAGCTGAAGAAAAATATTCAACCAATTTTTTTAAAAAAAGCGTAGCATCCCTTTTGCCGCATTAGAAAAATTGACCAAGAACTCGAAAGACTAACGAGAATTGGTGCCGATCTCGAAAACGGAATACAGTGACTGGGCAGCTCCGGCTGTCTACGTAAAAAAGTCGGCGAAATTCGCGTCTACGCCGATTTTTCAACCGGGTTAAACGACGCAATAGAAGAGTTTGCACTATCCGCTACCAAGTCCAGAAGAAGTGTTCGCATAGTTAAATGGCGGAAAAATTTTTTCGAAAATAGACCTTAGCGAGGCATACTTTACGTTTTTGGTTGTACCCATGGATAACGAAAGTTCGCAAAAGTTGCTATGCATTAACATCGCATACAAAGGTTGTTCCACGAAACGGTCGTTTAAAAAATAGTAGCTCGAGGTGAAAAACTATTGACGCCAATAATGGATACGAAAAACAATTTTATTGTCTAAATCTTATTTATTATTAAGTGAAAAAAGAATCAAAGTTTTTTTAATTATTTTTTAAAAAAATTGTGTTTTTTAGAACATTCTAAATTTTGATTAAAAAAAAAAAAAACTTTTTCTCCTTGTCATCAATGCATCCTGGAACTAGATAAATAATCAAACAATTTTTAGGTCACGTTTTTTTTCTTAGGTATAGACACAATAATTAATTTGAAAAATCGTGCAAAAATAAAATAATTATCGGATGTTAATGAAACTTTTAGAACTATTCACAGATGATCCAGAAATTATTATAAATTTTTTTTTTTTATGAAAGTCATGGTAGAAATATTTTCCGGGATTTATTACCAACCCCCCATAACCAATTTTATGAAAACTTAGAAATTCGATCGCATTTTTTTTAGTAGATTACAAAAATTAAAAGGTACAGGGCTTTGAGGAATGCAAATCATGTTTTTTTTTTTTTTTTTTTTTAATTGGATACGCAGCACCTGAAAATCAGCTCTGAATTGTAACATACAAAACTCAATAAAACAAAGATATTTTTAATTTCAAATGCTTTTATTTGCTTTTAGTTGTTTTTATGAATATGGACAATATTTTCTGAAAAAAAAAATTTTTCGATGAAAAATGAATTTTTCAATACAATTATTTTTATTTCATTAATTATAATACATTTTACATTTAAGTTGTTAAAATATTATAAAATTAGTTTTTCCCGATGGCCTAATTCATCCCTTTCATAAAAGATACCCTTATGAGATAGATCTTTTTTAGCGCGTTGTAAATTGTATCATTTTGACTAATCAGAAGACCCAGTTCCAGTAATTAAAAATGTAATTTTGTGCTTATAATCGAGCTGTAATTATAAAAAAGCGGAAGACCAAAACCAGAATATAATTAAGTTGCGTTATTTGAGTTCAGCATTGTTCTCCGCTGTTAAGAGAAAATTACTTTTTGCTATCACGTGTGAAAATTAATTTGATTTTTTCAATTTCAACTGAGAAGGGTACCTACAACAAGAATCAGTATCAGACATATCTTAAAAAATTTATATGATCTTATTTTTATATTAATCTCAGTTACGATGATTTTTCCATAAATGAAATATCAAAATTAATAATAAAATGAATGCAAATATAAATAACAGTAGAAAATAATAAATGTACATAAAATTATAGTATTTTATGTACAATTCTGATAAAATTTCATAAAAATTCAGTACCTATAAATTAATTAGATACCTTTCTTAAAAATATGAAATTTAATTCAGGATTAACAGTTTAATTTTAACACAAAATATTTCCCATAAAGCATCATAAACGTAAAGGTAGAAAGGAAGTAACAAAAAAAAAAAAAAAATTGACCGCTGAAATATTTTCGTTAAAAATAACAACAAGACTAAAAATAATTTTTCACGTAAATGTAAATTATTTCAAACCTTTTTGGGACCTTCCGCAATCACAAATTAATCTCATGGAATTCGTAAATTATCATTCATCACATTAGTCAAAGCAAAGACGCGAAATTTAAGTTTATGACCTGCTTTGTTTTATTTTTCAAATTACATCTTTTTTTTCGGCACAAAAGCTAAGTTAAGTTTGGTTCAAAATATTTTAAATAAACATAATTTTTGATTTTCTTAAAATAAGTTTTGAAAAAACGATAAAAATATTTAAAAAAGAACTCAAAGACTAACGAGGATTTCAGTCCTTTTAAAATGGAAAAAAATGACTCACAGCTTTGCTGACTCAAAAAAACTAGATTTTTAACGAAAATTTCGGACGCCGATTTTTCAACGATTAAAAATGGAAAAAAATAATATCAAAAATACTTTTGACCTTTCCTCTTAATAATAACAAAAAGTTTAGATGATGGAATTTTGTTTTCGAAAATTTGGATCTTTTTTCCATTGCAACGACTATGCTGATAACAAATCTCGCAAAGTTGCTATGAATTAACACGCATAAAGGCTTGTTCAGATACGAACGTTTACCGTTCGGGGTGAAGACAGAACCCGCAATATTCCAGAAAATAATGGATACTATGTTATCCGGGTTAGACTATAGCATATTTCGACGATATACTCGTGAAAAGTGAATCGGTGGATGAACACAAACACCATTTACGCAAAGTTTTCGAAAGGATAAGAAGTATGGATTTAGAGTGAAAGAAAATAAATGCGATTTTCTCCTGGAGGAGATCAAGTATCTGGGACATATAGTGAATAAAGAAGGAAAAAGCCAGATAAAAATCGAGCATCAGCAATAAAAGATATGCCTGAGCCAAAGGATATTAAATCCCTACAAAGTTTTTTTTTTTTTTTAGCTTGGTGTCATATTACCAGGATTTTATCCCAAACCTCCACATTCTACGAGCTCCCCTTAACGATCTACTAAAAAAAGAAAAACCTTGGATATGGACAAAAGAATGCGAGCAAGCATTTAAGTATATAAAAGAAAAACTGACATCAGATTTATTTCTGGTACATTTTGATCCAAAGGTAGATATCATCGTGGCGAGCGATGCCAGTACACACAACGTAGGTGCGTGCATATTGCACAAGTGGAAGGATGGTAAAGTTCGACCGATCGCTCATGCAAGCAGATCGCTACTACCTGCTGAACGAAACTATTCTCAAATTGAAAAGAGGCATTGGCGATTATCTTCGCTGTAACAAAATTCCATAGATACATACATGGACGGTATTTTACGTTACAGACAGACCACAAGCCTCTGGTAACGATATTCGGTTCAAAAAAGGGTCTGCCAACATACACCGCAAATAGTATTGCTTAGGTGGGGGACAATTTTGCTAAATTATAACTTTAGAATACAATATTTGTCCACCCACAAAATTGGTCACGCGAACGGTCTATCAAGACTCATTCCAAAAGCAACAGAACCTTTAGAGGATACGGTAATCGCATCCCTCAGAGCAGAGGACGAGGTTGAAGAAAATTTGGCGAACGCAATTCGAGAATTAACAGTATCGCTTAAGGACATCAAAAAAAATCAGAAAAGGACAAATATATTTTGGAAATAAAAAGATAAGCTAGCTAAAAAGACGAAAAATTCAAGAGACATTCTCTCTGTGTGATAATGTACTAATATACAGTGAAAGGGTAGTAATACCTAGTGCACTCCAAAAAAGAATATTGAAAGATTTTCATGCTGGTCACCCGGGCATAAATAGAATGAAGAGCCTCATGAGAGCATACGTCTACTGGCCAGGTATGGACAACGACATCGCGTCTATGGTCGGCAGATGTAAAGGCTGCATTTTGGCATCAAAATCACCACAAATTCTACAGAAGGCATGGCCAAAAACCGACAGGCCATGGTCAAGGATTCATATTGATTTTGCGGGTCCAATTGACGGGTGGCATTATTTGGTCGTAGTTGACAGCTTTAGTAAATGGCCCGAAGTTTTCCAAATGAAGAGGCCAACATCTCAAAATACAATTAATAAATTTCATGAATTATTTGCAAGGTTTGGAGTGGTAGATACTGTGGTTAGTGACAACGGTACTCAATTCACGAGCAAAGAATTCGCAGAATTCTGCCAAAATTTTCAAGTTGGATCACGTGAGGATTCCTCCGTATCACCCACGCAGCAACGGACTAGCCGAAAGGTTTGTCGATACGTTAAAAAGGGCTCTTAGAAAAGCAACAGGTACCCCCCACTAGAAAGGCGTTACAGCTATTCCTTCAAAATATACCGCATTACTCCGAATAAATCTGCCCCATCAAGTTGATCACCTGCGGAGCTAATGTTTTACAAGGAAGATCAGATCTGCATTTGATAAATTGATACCTGAAAATAAGGTACACACACCAGTCGCTATGGTTCCTAAGCGAAAATTCCACATAAATGAAAAAAGTTTTTCAAGAATTACAAAAATAATTCGACATCGTGGGAACCAGGAGTCATACAAAAGCGGATTGGGAATATGGTGTACATTGTACAAGGGAAAAAATTTACACATAAAAAGGCACATCAACCAGCTAAAGAAAAGGAGTACCGAAGAATCGGAAGAAACTCCGCAAGAAGATGAATTATACGAATTGTATGATATTTTCGATCTACAAATACCACAGGCAGAACAAAACCAGCGCACATCTGGTAGAAAGCGAAAATCGACGCAACAACTCATAATGGACGCGAAAAGGAAAAAAAATTGAAAAATGTTTTTTTCAATGTAAAGAACAATTTGGGGGGGGGGCTCACCCACCTTCTGACTGATAATGGACTTATCCCTCTACGATATAAGTCAGTGCTAGAGAGAGTAGGCGTGTAGTGTGAAGGATCAGGTTACCATTACATACCGTTGGACTGTAGACTTTGCTATTGTTACTTACTAACTGGCGTTCCTTATTACTAATCACTTTGTTGTTACTACCTCTTACAAATATACCAGTATTTATCCATACAACTTCGGGAACACTTCCAACAACTCAACAGGAACTACGGGAAAATACTTAATTGACAAAATGGAGTCAAAACACTATCAAATTTATGTTATGTACTATTAGTCGTCCTATATGGAAATGATTGCTGGACAATTTCCTCATAGATTAAGAAGATACTTAAAGCAAAAGATATGTAGATGTTTTTTAACAGAGGACGGAAAGTGCGACACGAATATCCGAAGGCCCTTTGGGATAGCGAAATATGCCTTCCAAAACCTAAGCAAAGTATAAAGAAGAGAATACTGAAGTTTTATGTATTATCCGTCTTCCTATATGGCTGTGATTGCTGGATAATTTCCTCACAGATTTAGAAGAGACTTGAAGCAAAAGATATTTAGTTATACAGAAGGATTCAGAAAATACCATGAAACTAACTTAAAGAATCAGTTTTGCCAGTGCTACTTTCGTGTTTTGTTCAAACAAAATTTTAAAATAAAATAATACTTCAGTCATGGAAACCATATATTGGTTAAAATCTTTTTCATTTCATGCTACTTGAATATATTCTTGCCTGTAAAAATTCAAGCGTTCCACGAAAAATGTCTTCTCATTTGTGTGATGACAATACGATATATTGATAAGAATTTATTCCCGGTTTTATTGGAGACTCACCTTGAACTGAAAATGGTCAATTAATTTGAAAGAAGTCCAATGAAAATGATCCACCGCATTCTTCTTAGATTCCTTTCACCTTGAAGTAAATTCTCAGTTATATTAGAAAAGAATTCTTCATGCAAATACCTAATAAATCTGCTCAGATATTTTGGGTGCACGAAAAGCTTATTTGAAAAACAGTTTAAATTAAAAAATAAAAGTTTCTAATAAAATATTGCAATTTTATTGAAATATTATTTAATTTAATTTTTATGAATTTCTATTGCATATATTCGGCACGCCTTGATGTATTAAAAAGTTTGCCATTGACAATATTCATTTTAATTGTATTTATTGGTATTGCTAATCTGAACATTATTTTCTTGTTTTAGATTCTATCATGCCTTGGAAAAAGGTATTATAACAGGCTGCACCATCTCAGCTACCCTCTTTTCCTTGGCCATGAATATGCTAACAAAAGCGGCAGAAATAGAATGCAGAGGTCCTTTAACAAGATCTGGTCAACGGCAACCGCCAATAAGGTCATACATGGACGATATGACTATAACATCCTCGTCTGTGATTGGTGCGAGGTGGTTGATAAAAGGTTTTATGGGCAAGAATGAGTTTCAACGCCGCCAAATCGAGGTCATTAGTGGTGAAAAAAGGGAAAACTTCAGAGAGGGATCGCTTTAAATTGTCTGGCGAGTATATCCCGACTATAAAGCAAAACCCAATCAAGAACTTGGGTAAGCATTTTGACAATACCCTGAAGGATTCTGTCGCAATCCAGGAAACAAACGATAACTTTGAAGCCTGGTTAGATAATGTAGACAAGTCTGGCTTACCCGGACGATACAAGGCTTGGATTTACCAACACGTTATTCTCCCCAAAATATTGTGGCCTTTGTCCATCTATGAGTTCACTACCTCTACATAGAAAAAAACATCAACTCCCGTTTACGGAGATGGCTCGGTCTACCAAATTGTCTAAGTAGCGCCTCCCTTTACGGTAATTCCAACATTCTTCAACTACCCTTTAAAAGCCTCGTAGAAGAATATAAAGTCGCTAAGGTGCTAACAATAATACTAGTTATCCAATGACCCAAAAGTGGCAGAAGCAAATATTGAGGTTTATACTGGGAGGAAATGGAACGCTGTAAAGGAGTTGGAAGTGGCAGAAGAGCGTCTTCGCGAAAAAGTGGTGCTGGGCAATGTCGCCACGGGTCAGGCAAGGCTGGGTTTCTTTCCTACCGTTAGAATTGACAAAGCCGTAGGTAAGGAAAAGACCAACTCTTACTGGACGAAATTCGCGCAGGGGAAGAGGAAATGAGAGTAGCAAAGATGATTGGGTTTAAACAACAAGGTTCATGGACAAAATGGGAGACAATGATACCTAGGAAAATTGGATGGTCAGATCTATGGCGTAACGAATTTGGCATGAACTTTTTGATTCGATCTGTTTATGACCTTCTACCAAGCCCCGTTAACCTACAATTATGGACTAAATCAGAATCGCCCTCTTGCCCCCTATGCGGTCAAATAGGTTCTTTAAAACACATACTTAGCAACTGCAAATCAGCCCTAGCAGACGGTAGGTATAGATGGTGCCATGATCAAATACTAAAAGAAATTGCGGAAGTCGTTAGCACAGCCATCCATACAAACAAACCGAATTCAAACATGAATTTTATAAATTTTATTAAAGCTGGCGCGAAACCGAACCCAAAGAAAATGACCGCACCCAACTGTTTATCATGTGCAACAGACTGGGAACTCAGAGTGGATTTAGGTAAAAGGCTAAATTTCCCCGATCACATTTCCAAGACCCGATTGCGTCCAGACCTAGTCCCTTTTTCAAATAAACTAAAGAAAGTCATCATGTGGGGACTAACAGTCTGTTATGAGGATAACACAGAAGAAGCCAGTGAAAGGAAAAAACTAAAATACGATGAATTATTGGAAAGTTGTAGTAATAATGGATGAAAGGCAAGCTGCAAACCAATCGAAGAAAGCAAAAGGGCTTTTGTGGCAAAATCTCTAGTCAGCGCCTTAACAGACATTGTGATAGTGGGAACAAAAAAAAACGAAAAGCTATCCAAACCATTACCGAGACAGCAGAAAGGACTACCAAATGGCTATGGCTGAAATGTGCAAGTGTATGGTCGATCAAACTGGGGAAAGCCTAAATTAATGTAAAAGTGTTTTTTTTTTTTGTTTTTTTTTTATACATCATTGTATATTAAATGTAAATAGTGTAAAGATATGCTACAACTTTTAACTAACTAGAAATGCCGTAATCGGTTTGTAAATACGTATAATCGAAAACAGTCGTTTTATTTTAGTTTTAGTTTTATTCTATTTTTTACACGGTTCATTTGTCAGCCATTGTAAATAATACATACGAATCTTCAAAGGAAAGGAGGAAGGAAAGCGTTTTCGTTTCATTCTATATTTTATTCAACTTATTTCTCTTTATTTACTTATCCTTTTTGTTATTTATTTATTACTTATTTTCACTTTGGCGTAAATGTTGAATTTTTTTTTTTTTCGCATAACCAATATTATCCCGTTACCCCAGTTATATATTTGTATCTAGTAATTTGCTTTCATCATAGTCTTCCATTTTGGGTTGTAACTGTTTTTGTGTCACGTGATGACAATACGATATTTTGTTGGTATTTATTCTTTATTTTCTTGGAGACACGCCTTGAATTGCAAATGGCCAATTAATTCAAATGTTGTAAATGAGAAATATTCGTGTAAATTAAGCATTTAATGAAAATATTTCATCGATTCCTTCTAAGATGACTTTTAATTTGAAGTAGGTTCTCAGTGACATTAAAGTAGAAATCTTTATTTAAAAACATGTTCCTGAAGTGGAAGGCGATGAAGACATTCAGTCTTCTTCAAGATGACTGTAAAGCAAGAGGTTATACTCTGCAGGCTTGTGTCTGCTGTATTATTAACATTGGCAAAGTCTTGGGTGAAGTGGAGTTCATGTACTGACTGGGCGCATTTTGTTGACATAATTTAGGAATATCTTCATATTAAACTAGCTGTCATCATATGTTGCGGATGTATATCGAGTTTTTAGCATCAAGATTTTTCCAAGGACCTATGATGAAACCAACTGGAAAATATGCTAAAATGGGGTCGGTGGCAGTAAGTTTGATTCACCATTGCCCATGCTTAATTGCCTAAGAAGTCACTTTTGTTTCCAACTCGTCTGTTATAATCTTGTAGCTAGATGATCGGATTGAGGAAATTCGATAGGTGTACAAATGAGTCTTTCCATTGACACTTGTCTAATTATAGTGTCGAAAGATTTGATAAGCTCTACAGAAACCGTATGTAATTCTTTACTTTCTTCTCTTCTTTCCCACGTAAAACATATTATATTATCTCTTATATAAGTTGTAGATTCCAGCCATATGTCTTCTTAATTAAAAACGAAAAGAATCTAATTGTTTAATTTTTATGAAGATACCTAAACAGAGAAATGTTTGCAATATGAAACATTATCATTAGTTTAAAATTAATCAGAATCTTTCTTTGTATAATGCTTGTAGTAAATAATATTTATCGCAATAATATATCCATTGAAAAAAGGAGATTTTACAAAGAAAGTAAATAACTTTTTCGACATAACAAAAAGTTTTCATTCATTTAATTAATATAAACACACTTAAATACAATAAAACAAAGAGATTTTCGTTTTGTTTTCTAAGCAAATGTTCATATGTACAAAGAACATAAATAAAGTAATAAATAAATTCGTAAAAAAAAACCTTCATACAATTTTTTCTTAATCATACCAGTTAAATATTAATATATAATTATATGAGAGAGAGAAAATAATATATGAAATAAGAAAGATTGGAGGAAATGAAAGAAGCCAATTAAACCGATTGATGGTAAATAGTAAGAAATATAGTTTCGAATATATTACATACTTACTTATATACTTATACTTTTCGCAGGATTACGAACTTGAAAGCAAATATCTTCACTAACTGCAAAGATTCAGTTTGCCATGTTTCTCTTTATATAGGCATAACGCATATAAATCCCGCACTTAATAACAACGCTCTTTTGCAGGTGTTACATCGTTTAGTTTGTTGTAAACAATTGGCAGTGGTCACATTATTATTGTAACTGACAAGGTAACTGGAAATTATAGTAATAAATATTATTTTCAAAGATACCAAAAACTTTCATTCATCATGACGTCTATATGCAAACGTAAATAGAAAACAACAAACAGACGTGTTTTTAGTTTTCACTGCAAAAGTCAGTAAGAAATGAATAAATAACAAAAACTAGTGAAATGACGAAATCATCGAAAAATCATTAATAAAATTACTTTTATGTAAATCTAATAATTATCATATATATTTAATTCCATGAGGGAAATTTATAGAAAAGATCTCAGAAAGATCGGGTGAAATAATAAAAACCGTCATTTGGAAAAATGGAATAGTGAGAAATGTAGCTTAGAATAGCAAATATAAATTCCTTACAGGATTTTTTAAAGGATTAAGAAGTTGAAAGCAAAATGATTTCTTCTTAAAGTGAGAAAAATTCATCATGTGCAAACATTCGTTTCTACACTTTATATGCAAATTTTAATACAAAACAACAAACAGACTTTTTTTTTGGTTTTCAATGCAAATGTCAACGCAAGTTTTGAAAATCATTAATAAAATTATTTCTTAATGATTATCTGTATATAATTCCATGAGAGAGATTGAATTCATTGAAAATCTTAGAGAAATTGTATGAAATAATAAAAACCGTCAATTTGAAAAATGGAATTAAATTGGTTGATTTTAAATATTGACAAAATATAGTTTAGAATAGCAAATATAAAAAGCTTAGGGTTTTTTACAGGGTTAAGAAACCGTAAGTGTGTTGCATAGACCAGACTGGCCAGAACAACAGCGTCTCCTCTGACCGTAGGGTCGGGGAATGGAGCTGCAACATGATGTAAAGACAGCCCGTCTGTCCAATGCCAACTGTATGCTTATTGGCGGGTGAAGTTTCGGAAACTAACATGCTGGATATTTGGTCAGATTTGTCATCTCGTTCTTTCTTTCTGTCCAGCGAAGAATGCCTTGGGCGTTGAACCAAACTCTGACCAAATTTACCTGTCAGTCTTCCGTCTCAAGTTCTGCTACACCCATAATCAGTACCATCATAGGGAAACCGCCCGTGACATCTTTGCTGGGTCATACCATTTCCGGCACCATTTTGTCTAACAAAGGGAAAGGGAAACGAAAGGTTATGAGCAGGAGAATAGGGAAGAGACAAACAACAGAACATCGGTTCACTAAACACATTTCCGCTAAGGGCGCAGTCATCTTCTCTCCCTGCATGTAAGCCACATTTCCCTAGGCAGAAAAGGATCCGTCCCATGTCAAAATCCAGAAGATTCAGAGATTGAAACACAGCCTGTGAGAAAGCTGTCCTTTCCACCGACAAAGTACCTCACCTCCAGTAACATCATTTCCCTCATCCATACTCCACGAGTCTATCTAAAGCCTGCTTACCCTACGTCATCTACTCCATCTTCCCCTCAAAAACGAAAAAAGAAAAAGCAATCACCTCCTACGTTAAGAGCCTTGTCATCTTCTCTTAAGTAGAAGATCCTCTGTCCTGTCAAAAGAACAAAACCAACTGATACTTCCCCTGCTAAGAAAGACATGAGTCTCTCGGCGGAGAAAAAGTGAAGAAAGGTGCACCCAATCTATAATATGGCAAAGAACATCTGTCGTTTTTCCTGTGATATGTACTTTAATGCAAATAAAATTGTAGTATTAAATCCTGTTGTCGATCTCTTTATTATCACCACGTCATTCGACCTAACTGCGGTGAATCAGGATCTCGTAACTCTAACGGCAACGAAAAAAATCTCCAGGATGGAGCAACTTATCTTTCAACACTAACAGTAACAATTAAATCTACAACAACTGAAACAATTTCGAAAACAACAACAAAAACTACAACGAAAACAACTGCAAAAACAATTAAAACATCAAAGTGCATCAAATATAATTGCTGGTATTGCTGTTCAAAAGATGTCTGGGCCATTATTGAACACTTTTTCTATATCGGATACTGTGACGGATTCTTTCAGTGAATTTAGTTGCGAACCTAAAAATGGAATCACATTTTAAGAATATTTCAGGCGCTTCAAGAATATTTAAAAAAAATAATAGGTTAACTTCTCAAAAGAAAGAAAAATGCGACTAATATTTAGGAAGTGTTGCAATTACATCCTGCCGAATAAAAAAAAAGATTATATAAATTTTGATGTTACTGTAAAAAATTAACTATAATCTTCGGAGAAATTCTCTATTTCTCATATATGATATCAGTTCTTGAACCTCACTAAAATGTGGGAGACGATTTTACCACATAAGGTGGAATGGTAAACAGAGGAAGCGAGCGATGTAATTTAAAGGTGTTAGCAAAAGACCAATTTAAATGTTTCATTTTTGTGTTAGATTTGAAAAAATCCGAAGTTGGATATCAGATTAAAATGCTGGCAAAATCTTTACAAGATCCAACGATAAATCTCCAATCGAAAAAATTTTGCAGTAGTTTTCTAAAATGTTTACTAAAATTTGACTTACAAACTGATCATAAACCTCTTTTTGTGATATTTGAAAGAATATCACAGTATACTGTCAGTGTGTATTTTCGATATTAAATTACCACCATTAAAAGAAATGAGACATTTTGATAATCTTAAGGAACCCGTAACCGACTCATTAAAAGCTGAAGAAGGAATAATATATATTACCGTGAAAAATGATAAGAATATTAGCAGTTACACTGGATAATAATAAATTGGAATCTGAAAAGGGGTGACATTATAAAAAATAGAATTATTGCGTTGTTTAGCTGAATAGATAATTTCCGAGATTCAATATAAGAGTGGGGGGATATTTTCATAATCATTTTATACTCATTTCATCTCGCTTTAACACAAACGTTTCTACTTTACTTTTTCTCATTTTAATTTACTGATTAATTTCGACGTATCCACCTTTAGATCATCTATATATAATAGTCTATGAATATTTTCTTATATTCCATTAATATAATGGGAATAATTTCAAATCGGTTACAGGTTTTAAAAGTTCCATTTATGTATTCCAAAGTCTTTTTTAAAGAACAATCAAATTGTCTCAATTCCAATTAACTTTTCTTCACTTTCGGTTTACCCAGGTGTAAATTTCTTCGGATAAGAGTAACTTCACTCGCAGTATCCACTTGCATTGGAAACCTTATGCTATTTAATTTAATCTTTTTCAAAATAATTCTTTTCCTTAGGACATTGTGTTGAAGAAATGTCACCAATTCTCTCTTTTTTCACTTTTTCTATACATTCTATTATCTTTTTAACTTTGCATACAGACTGAAAACTATTTCTCTTCAGGGGTTCCTGCAAATTTTTCCAAAAGCAAAAAATTTCATCTGTTGATTTCATGCTCATAGTTACAGTATATGCCTTTATTGCGTTCCCTTTTTATTCTGTACGATTCAATATTATAATGAGTTAAATTATATTTTTTATCAATTCCAGCTATTGTATAACTTCTACACATGCAATTAAAAACAAATAATTCAATTTTAATTGTTTCAATATGTTATATTTATGAAATGTATCAAACATACATTAGATCAACTGTAATTGAATCAATTCATTTTCAATAATCAAATCTTGAGTTCCAAATTTTCTCAAATTCATAGCATTGATCAATCTTACTTCTGTTAAATGGACAGAAATTTGGTTCTTTCTGCTGTGATAAGTTTTTTTTGTTTTGTTTTTTTGTTTTGTTTTGTTTTGTTTTGGGTTGTAAACTTCTTTTTATAAATTTCGACGAAATTAAATTCCACCATTGTTTCGTTTCCGCCATAACAGAAAAGTTTATTATATCTTCATAACCAGCAGAAGCTAGAAAGAATTCAGTTATTTAAATTTCTCCAGTACTTACCTGGTGGTGTTTCAATTTTTAGCCCTAGCCTGGGCAGAAATACACTGGATACATGTCTCAACAATTTCCGGTTCATCCAAGTAACATAAACTTCCTATCGCCGACGCCATATTGTTGTGTTGTGTTATCTAGTCTCGTCTTGTCTCGTCTTGTCTTGTCTTGTCTCGTCTTGCCTTGTCTCGTCTTGTCTTGTCTTTTCTTGTCTTGGCCATCTTCTACCTTTCTCTTACTTTACTATAAACTTTATTTCTCTTCTAAATACGTACAATTTTATTTACCAATCTACTACATGAATATTAAAAAAACATACAAATATGATAAAGTGGTAGAACCGTTTTTTGCGGGAAAAAGACTCCTTTTTAACATGTGTCTATTGTTTAATCTACATTTAATAGTTAAGGTGCATCTGGTTATGATAGAATATGTCAGTGTATTTTCCTATGTGTTTTTATATATTGATGGTTGTTTGAGCCGTGTCCTCTAGTGTTAAGGATAAACTTATTTGCTAGTAAAATTTACAAAACAGATCTTTTCTCTAAAGTAAAGAAATAAACTGAAATGTACATATTTTCATTAATTTTAAGTGAGAGTTCCATTAAAATACCAGATGTATCTGAAAACTATGACTACATTATTGAAAATCGAATCACGTAAATTTTCATTATTTTAAATTGTCTACGATACGGACAACATTCATTTGTTGATAATCACTGTCACAGCCGAAAACATTTAATCAAAAACAATAATTTTAAACAGTTTCTTTAAAAATTTGATGCAGATGTCCAAAGATTTATTCCGTTGATACGATATCAGGTGCTGACTTCATTACAAGACAAATTGATTAGAATGTTTTATTAGGAGAATAGTCCCCATTGATTTATCTACTGAGAAATATATTTTGAAAATTCTTCGCAGTACTTTTCTGTATTTTGCCAATTTTTCAGTTTCTTAACAGACGAATGTTAATTGGTAAAGGATAATATTTAAAATATGTAAAATATGGACATATGTTTGTTACTGACAGCAATGCAAACCTTACTCAGGGTAACATACTCCAGTATTTCACTGTTGTCGTTCATTTTCATTATCGTTGATGTAATTTTATCACTCACAAATAATTTTCTCTATATTAACAAGAATCAGATCTTAGCATACTGTTTCTATCTAGACTCATGTCGAGATAGTTGAAAAGAATTTATGCAGCCTTGCAGGTGATGAATTATTTTCCAACCAATAACCTCTTACCCACAATTACAAGCTAGAAAATCTATCTCTATTTCCATGGAAATTGTATTCATTTTCATCACTTACCTCGACCAATTCAGATATTTACAGCCGAGGCACGTAATTTGATAACGCTCTAGATTGAGTGGATCTCGGAAATTTTATTGAAAAATTGTGCAGGAAAATTGTCAAGTTTCTGATGATGCTCTTGGCTGGTCCTGTTGATTTGTTTTTCTTCATCTTCGCCATTACTTAAGATTTAAATATCAAGCATCCGTAGATTTCATTCTTCTTTTGTCTGGAAAGAATTCTTTAATGTATTTATCTTTCGTCTAATAAAACATTAAAGGTATTTTTAAAGATTCTACGAGTGGAATTTACTCTCCTTCAAGTCCGATGTTAATCTGACTACGTAAATAATCTTCTCCATTTTCCTGTTAATATTTGATATTATTGTTTATATATACCACGTATAAAATGCATAAGACTTTCGGTCATATTACATTGAAACACTAATTCTCGTACGATCAACGAGTTAAGAAACATCGAGGTTGGTCTGTACCTGGATGGGTGATCGCTTGAACATACGTAAAACTTAAATATTTCGTTGATGTAATGGCAGATTTCTAATTCCAGTCACTTTCGTTGTATTTAGTTACACATAAATACCCTTGAGAAATGTGTGTAAATCGCAAAAGTATTTAAGTTGACAATGCAGTTTAGGTGATAGAATAATCTACGGGAGATGTCTTCTACAAAAAGTAGGTTGTGTTCTTTGATAACATTTAAAAAAATTTAATAGGGGAAAATATACAATCCAGAAAATATGAGACGGCGTCAGCTTCATAATTAAATAATTTTAACATTTCCGACTCTTTGAATAAATATTATGCATAAAATTCATAAAATTTGTTTTTTCTCTGTCTCAGTTGGGAACAAAAATGTGATTTTATACCTTTCTGGGTATTCAGACGTTTAAATATATCTTTATTCTGTCGCTTTTCATTAGCTTTATAGAAGTATATAGTGTATTTCTTAATGTAACTTTACCGTGATATTTATGCTAATTTGATAACTTCCATTAATTAGGCCATCTTCATCTTTTTTTTCAACATGTTTTAAAAGGTGGTTTACAGAAAAATAAAAAACAAAGAATGGTATTGTCTATTGGTCTTTGTAGAATTTCTAGTGAATATAGGTATCGTAGAGGATATGAGTGTCTGTTCAATGAAATAATGCTAGAAAAAGAAGAAAGTCAAAAGAAACTAAGAAATTTATTCATTTTTCAAGCGATTGAAGAAATAGTTTATTGAAATGAACTTTAATTGTGATAAAAGATCTCCCATATTTGAATAACTTAAACATATTGCTTAGAAGGTAACATAATTCATGTACATTCGATTACATTCATGAATGTCGTCAATCCTATCATTCATCAAATCCGAATTCAACAATAAATCTCACCTTCTCAACAATTGTTCTATTTACAACAAAATTAGCACCCTGAACACTTTCGCAACTCAAAATCTTTGAACAAATTATCAAGCTAATCATTCCGGCTACAATAGTTAATCCAATCATTTTCAATTGACCTCATTATTGGGGACTTGTTAAAATTTTACATTCCATCATTTGTATTCAGTGTAGCATGCGCATTGGATTTTGTACACGCAGTTCTTATTCAATTTTCTTTCGAGTTATTTATCTTTGTTGATTACAACTTGAAATTTTATGAAAAGAAAACTGATGCCCGTAGGATGTTATCAGTATTTGAAAGTCATCATCGATATCCTTAGTAAATATTACTTCTTTTAAAATGTTAATCTTGCCTTCCGTTGTCGCTTCTTCAAAGATGTCTACTCCTTTTCAATAATGATTCAGCAATCTATCCTCCTCAAAAAAATCTCTCTCTTCGAAAATATCTTTATTTTTAACAGATTTCTCCATCAGAATAATTCTTGTTTTACGATAAATCCTTCAACTGCGATCCTAGCTTGCGCGACAAATCAATCTTCAACAAGTAATCTCACTTTTGAAACTAATTTCGTTTATCGAATACGTCTTAATCCATCAACAAATCTCGATTTTTTAAAATTTCGTTTCTTCAACAGAGTTCGGTTCTTTAGCACATCCGGCCTCTTGAACAATCTTATCTCTTCAGTTTTACTCAATCAATGATACCTGATTTGACTTATCGGAAGTCATGGAACACAAATATTGTAGCATTTCTATCTCTAACGGAAGATGTCCAAACTTATGAAAACCTTGACTTTAATAAGTCTACTGGTGAGGATAGAATTCTTGTAGATGTTCTCAAATATCTTAGTCGCGAACTAACTCCAAAGTTAGCAAAGCTGTTTAATCGCTGCCTGAAGGAGAAATGTTCCTAGTTCAAAGGAAGGCGTCTAATTCATTCCCCGGGAACAATGATAGAGCCTTGCTCTCATACAGTGAAATATGGCCTCATCATCTTCTATAGTGTCATTAAAAATCTTTCTGAAGTAATAAACGTCAATGAAATTATTGTGACTGAAAAAATAAACCTCCTCTTGGATCACTGGTGTTGTCAAAACTATCATCATGTTTGGAATCAGTAAAAGACTTTATGATAAACACATCTCAAGATCGATAGATTTAAATATGGCGATTTAATTTAGGAATATGTGTTGATATTTGTTGATTTGAATTTTGAATCTGATGAAAAGAAAATACACTATGATAACCTTAAAACTCGAAGGGTCTATGTCTTTGTTTGCTGATAGAATGAGGCACCGAATAACCTTTAATAACTTTGTCTCTAGTGATTACTATCGGTTCCGTAATAGTGTATTAAATAAGAGTAATTCTCCATACTTTTTCTCTTCAGTCAGTTAAAGGTACTAACATGTTCTGATAGTAAAGAATAATGTTTTGCTCTTAGATTCTCTTCCGACATTACTCTTGATTCATGTGAAGTATCTTTGCCTGACTTTCTAATTAGAACTGAAGCTCTTTTGAGTGATATGAATATAAGGCCTTCTATCTTTTCTCTTATCATCTCTCAACTGGATCTCTACAAAGCTTATGGACCCTTCTGTATTTGCAGTCTTTAAAGATAAGACTATAAATAGGAGCATGTACTGCTGTTTGTGGAGAAGTTTCTAGCTCTGACAGTCGGGCCGAACATTCTTGTTGTAACACACTCGTTTGCATATGTTTATATTACTGTTTCCATTAATATATTTGTTTAACTCTATTCCACTCATTTTTTTTAATTTCTGGCCCTAACCAGACCACAACAATATATATATATATATATATATATATATATATATATATATATATATATATATATAAAAAAATTCGCAAAATTGTGCATTATCAAGCATAGTGCATATATAAGTATAAAAGTGGACACTGACGAAATTCTGTTTGATTCTTGAACGCAATCTTCAGGCCATGTGTAGTGTTGGATCGTCTATTTATATATGCTGAACAACGGGTCATTATTGTTAGCATTGCCAGTTATTTCCGGTTTATTGTATGATCTGAATGGTCATTGTGTGGGTGGTAACTACTATATTTCAAATTATTCTAAAGGCTATGAAGTAGAAATAATTGTGGATACGAAAATACTTATTTGTAGCTGTTGTGTTGTTTTTAGCATGTAATTCATTATTTATTATTGATTGTTGATTGCTTAGTGTATTTTGTATTTATTCATTATTTGTTGGTGATTGCTATTATTCAATTTACTTGTGTTTATGTGTGATTTGTTAATTTGCTTATTATTCATTTGTTACATAAATGTTTTAATTTACTTAACTATTTTAATGTTTTGTTCAATTTTCCTTAAGGGAATTGAATATCATATTTGTTTAGTTTACATATTGTTTTTTTTCTAATTTATATTACATTATCTGCATTTTTCTTGATGATGTTTTACAGATATTCGATTTCAGTTTTCAATGTTTAAGTAACGTAGTAAAAAATCTGTTTTCTTGCCTAGATTTTATGAAAAGTTTGATCGTCTATTTGCTAATTGGTTTTGTCTGGGAAGGTGATTATAATTATTTTCTCCTCCTGACAGTGTTTACATGTTTTCGATTTATTGTGCTAGACTAATGTAGTTGTCCTTATTTTCCATTATATTTTTGATGTATTATAGTGTTTGTTTTACGTTCGCATATATGTTTTATAAAGTGTTGTACTGTTCGCGTAATTATTACTTGATAAAGTACGTTTTGTGTTCGTAGATTCTATTTCCAGCCTCCTTCAGTTACTTCTATGTATAGATTTCTTCATTATCTGCTGATATTTTTAAAAGAAATTGTCATTTAAGGGACCTTCGTGCTTTCTTCTGTAATGGATTGATTTCTTCGAGTCATTTCTTAGTTATTATTGTACTTACTTCTTTCTTATTTGTGTCATATTTTCAATGCCACTGTAGCTGATATTTACTCTTTTCTGTTGAATATCTTGTGGCTAGACTCTGACTGGAGGAACTGCTTTTGCATGGGTTTAATTACTATTTTTCCTACAGTTTTTTTTTATTTTATTTTATTTTCTTCTGTATATTGTCTTTTATGTTGTGTGGTATCTATATGAATATTACCGTAAATCTTTTCGTTTTTTTTTAATACTAATGGCTTCTTTGGAGATGGATTATTATTTAGAAAAACTATTAGATAACTTACGGTTAACTGATTCTCAGATCTATTCGATTATTTATTTTTTACGTAATTTTTTTTGTATTTATTCATATAGTAAATATATGATTGTAAACTTACGAGATTTATGCTTCAATAGATTCCATTGTAATCTCGAAATTAATTCTTTCTTTACCCACAGCAGAATGATAAAATAAAGAACAAATAGAAAATAATTATAATTTTAACGTGTTTCGCTTTTGCTTAAACTTCTTCAGAAATTATAGGAATTGCGCCATGGAAGAGAAAGTTCTCGTACTTTGAGATATGCAGTGTTTGTTTTTTTTTATTGGAAAAGTACACCACACGTGATTCTGATGTGTATGTGCGCGGGTTTGTGCGTCAGTATACGAGCAAACATTTTTGTGACTGTCTACTAGTGTACGTGTATTTAATTCTTGAAGATGATAATGGGATGATGAAATATCTGTATGTTTGTGTCCTCTAATTCTAGTTGGTCTTACAGAAGTTGGTATTATCGGAACGTTTGTTCAATGGGACGGTGGTGATTGGTGTGTGTGTGTTTGAGTGAAAGACATAAGTTACATCTACCGTACATATTTGCATTTCCTTTAAAGAATGTAAGATCTGTATAAATCTCACTTAAAGAAGGGCTTTCTGAATTCAGTCACACATTCCTGAGAAAAATCTTCTCCCAAATGGTATCAGCCCCAAAATAATTTTACAACAGAAAATATACATTCAGGAAAGAATTTATTTCAATATTTTCTTTTCCTTATGATGAGACATAAGATTTATTGTGGAATATCCATGTAAAATCATTTCCAGATTTTTGTTATTTTTGTTTTGTCAAGAATGAACGGCAGAATGTTGACCCCTGAAAATAATAAATATAATTGAAAGAATAAGTTCAAAGTAAAGGTAATTCGTGCATACATTCATTTTATATTACATCAAATGCTACTTTAACATAAACGAAATGTCATTTTACGAAGGAAGACAGGCAATCTGTTTCAAAAATATGATATACAAATCGTGGGCTATAAATATTTACTCGAATTGAATACTGAAAATATTGTATTGCTTGCTTAAAAATATTAGTTCATTATTTTCTCGAAGTTTTATTAAATATTGCCTAATGTAAAACAGATATTTCCTGAAGGAAAAAAAAGAATTTGCAAAAGTGCTGGGCAATTGGCTTATCTGCAAGGAAACAGAGTCTTTAAGCCACTAAAAAGCATCCTTAAACCTTTCCAAATACTGTACGTCAAAACGAAAAGTTTATGAAAAGTTTATGACTGCAGCATTTCATATTGCACAAAAGCTGAACCTCAGCAAAAATCACACTTTCACTTGGAACAACGAACCTAAATTAAGACTTGAAAATTTTCAAATTCTGTCATAAAATCTGGGATTCCTAAGGTTCAATCATAAAGAAAATATGCTATGATCACACAAAATGAATATTTTGTTTTAAATAATTGAAGTAATAAGTTTGATTCAGTTAAAAGTAAATCAGACGAAATAATAATTCGCGCCTACATTCATTTTAGATTACATCAAATGTTATCTTCAGAAATATGATAGTTACTATTTTGTGACTGAGGACAGGAATTCTATTTCAAGAATATTGGATAGGAATCGTGAATTATGAGAATTTACCAGACTTAAATATTAGAAATGACTTATGTGCAAAGAGAATCTGAAAGCGACTAACAAGCGTCCTGTAAGTCAAGACGAAAATCACATGCCTTCTATACTCACTATTCCTCAACTAAAAAAAAAAACCTCGGCGAGTATCTCATTTTTCCTTGGAGCAACGAACAAAAAATTAAACTTGAAACTTGAAACAATTTCAATTTTCAAGATAATGTCCAGAAATGTGGGAACCTTAAGATTCCAAAGCAAACACAAAACATTAAAACATACAAAGAATATCTTTTGAAATTCTTTCACATTCAACTTCATAAACATGACATGATTTACAAATTGTGCTTATCATTCAAGAAGTTATTTAATCTGAAAAATACACTAATTAACTCAATATGTTGCTTCATAAAGAAAATACTGGTAAAATACATTTGCTCACACAAGCGTATACACAGACATTTAAATGCAGAAGTTTTGACCGATATTAATACTAGTGTGTTTATGTAGAATAATTAATTGTTAGTCATTCAGCATACATTTGAAGTACATTATATCACAGCCATGCCTTTAAAAAGAGCAGAAGGAACTGGCTACATAATAAAAATTTATGCATATTCCATAGCAATTTGTTAATCAGTTTTTAAATCTCCAAATAAAAAAAATTGTTTATACTTATATAAGTAGAGATTTTAGTTAGATACTAAAGTTTGTTTGTGAATAAGATAAGAATTTTATATAATTGCAATAAGCAACAACAGAGATGTCACCAAAGATCAGTTTTGATTTGGACGTGGAACGTAAAAATTAACACAATAAAATTTGTTCAAATCTTCTTCATAAAGGGTGTGAGCCAGAATAACACTGATGACCATTTATATATATTTATATTTATATATATATATATATATATATATTATTATTATTATTATTATTATTATTATTATTACAGCATTTGAATTACCTCAACATATTTCAAGTCTATTTCAAGCCGTTGTGTACGTGGCTATTATCAGCCCCTAACCGGATAGCCTCGTACAGAACGGCTTGAAGTCGATTATCCTCTATGTTGAGCTTTTTTTTTTTCTTTTTTTTTTTTTGTGAAAAATACACGTTTTCTGTTATAATAAATACATCGAGGTCTCTGTGGATAAGATTTAATAACTAATATTACGACGATCCACCCTGATTATATTCCAACGGATCGATAATATGTACTATATATATATATATATATATATATATATGAATTTTTTTTTAGCTGTGTATTTAAAACCCAGTAATTTTAAAATTCGCTTGAGGATGAAATGGAACTAATGTCTTTAATTTAATCACAAAATTAAATTCGTGGCTTTTAGCTTCCATTTTTGAAACATGGTTAGAACTGTGTAACGAAAAAAACATATTTTAAATCAATTAATTTATAATATATATATATATATATATATATATATATATATATATATATATATATATTCTCCATACTCTTCCTCCTCCTAAGTAGTGACTGTTTATATCTTAGTTGTCACCAGCCAATATGATGGAGATACAAACTGATGATACCTATTATGGCTGAAACTACAGTTGCATCGTTTTAGCGTCTTAATTTTCAAGTATATATATACATATATATATATATATATATATATATATATATATATATATATTATGAAATGGATTAAATCTGACAATTCTTTCAATATATTTCTTATTTATAAGTTAATTAAATGCTGTTTATAATAAACAGTTTTAACAACATTTACTGGTGTGAAAGTCCAGGAAATTTCATTGAGGACACATAGAGGACACATATACATAATATGTATCCTAAGTAGTGACTTATGATATTAATGTTGTCACCAGCGAATACGTTGGAGGTACTGCCTGGTAATACCTATTATTGTTGAAAATCCGGTTGCATCGTTTCAGCCTCTTAATTTTTAAGGATATAATTCTCTCTACAAGTTTACTTTTGTAGAGCACTGTTTTTTTTTATCTTACTTATAATTTAGTAACACATCCTTTTGACAGTGTTACTCTTATCTTAAGTTGAAACAAGTTGGTAGTTTTTAAATAAGTGGCGTTTCATTTCGTAATAAAAGTGATCGATATTTATGACGTATATTCTGAAAGAGAAAGTTTCAATTTATTTTCTATACAATTCCATTGTTGATTGTTTTTTGAAATGTATTTTGATTTAAATGGCGAAGTTAATAGTATTTCCATCTACCATTATCTCTCAAACTTAACAAAAAAGATATTTTTTCGAAAGTAAAATTTACCGGCGGTAAAAACATTATTGCATACTACGATGTTGGATGAAGAAAGACTTTGGTAAATAAACATAAGCCACCGATAACCATTCCAAAAACAGGCCTACATCTGAAGATGTTGATAATGAATATCTGGGAGGAGTGGGGAGTTTCGAGCTCTCAATATTAGATGTTGATTGAGCAAAGTACTATACCTAATTTGATCAATTAATGGCTGAAATTCCAGAAAAGATGTCGAAATTGTGTGACTCCACAGAGTGCAAAACAATATTTTCACGGACATCTTAAACTAATTCCCTCATTTGAATATTTCACAGGTTGTATCGCGGTGTCAAACATTCGATACAATGTTTATTTTTCTAAGTAAAGCTCAAATTGTTGACAAAACAAAAGTAGCAAACGGTCTCATGTTTAGTAGGCACTCTCCACACCTGATATGGAAAAAATTATACAGCGAAGAGATTTTTTTAATGAAATTTAAGAAAATTTATTTCCCAAAGATTTAACATTTCTATATGTTTCAATCTTATGCAATATTGCAGATATTTATAAACATTTTTTTTAATTTTTGTTTATATATCTAAGTTACAATAGCGTTTAGTTAAGTTACAGTATAGTAGTGATTAAATTATATCGTTTTATTGCATAATGAACTCATCATGAGAAATCCAAATGGTATTTTATAATCCGATCGCTTCGTCCAATGCCAGTCTTTCAATGCATAGAGTGTAGGCTTCATGTGGACTGATCATGGTCCCCGAATTCTATGCCAAAGTAAGCTATGTAAGTATTTTTTACGAAGTCAGTTATATTTTCCTCGTCTACGTGGACTATGTACCATTTGCACATAGAAAACAAAAGGAATTATGTTTGTTTTTTGCATTTTAACTTCCTGGTGCTTGATGATATATTGCTTGACTATTCTGCCAATTTCTAAAGGTATTTAAAGACCCTAATTCATATAAATTTAAGAATTTCTGCAATATAAACAAAAAAATTGGTTTAAATAAGAGCTTATTATGAAACAGGTACTTACAATCTATAAAAATTAAATTAGAAACACGGATGACTTTGTTCAATACAAGTTAGGTTTAATTAAATCAACAATTAAATCACAATGACAAAATTGCTCACTAAATCATATGCCAATACAAAATTTTGTGAATTCCCAATAACTGAATGGCTGTCTGATTGAATCCGCTGATTAACTCCCGAAACGAGTCGCTTTTATATATTTTAATTGTCCATCTAGTATATTCTGCAGAAAACAGGAACGCTCGAGAAATTATAGAATTCTATTATATTTTTAGCTTAATATCTTAATTCAATATTTTTATTTTTTTTTAGCTAATATTAAAATGGATTAAAAATCACAAAATTAAAAAATACTTTTGGTTGTTACATATAAAAGTATATATAATACAATAATACCAAGTACTATTGCATAGATAAACACCTAGTTGCATAATGTCTAAGGACAAAAAGACTTTTATGAATACGTCAAAAATGATGGGTGTTGAGCAAAATCAGGACCTGATAAAGCAAAACTGTGTAAAATTTCATGTTCACCACATTCAAATTATTTAAAACTGGTGTTTAAGAAAACTATTACCAGTATGTTAACATACTGTCATTTTACACCTGTACACCCTTGTGCAAATTAACTGAAAGAACCGCTTTAGTTTCCTTTCTTTCGACATACGTTTGGTTTTAGAGCCACTGGAGTGACAGGGTGTAATGGATTTCTATTTTTTCTTCAGATTAGATCATTTGCAGTGGTGTGCAGTAATATGAATCTATTTTCGGGGTGTATGATGAAATTTGTTTGGCCTTGAAAAATATTGCGTCCTCCGTGATTGCATCAGATTTTTACACGCCCAGACACTATTGTCTCGACTATCGATTAGTTGTCCTTCGACCATTCTCTGTGATGGACGTTAATCCAAGGAAGCGTACGAAAATTTTAACGTTGCACGAACACACTGGCAAACCTTACCAGTGATCAAATCAAAGTACTATAGATGAGCCAGGACACTTTCCTAATGTAAATCCAATGGAGAATCTGTGGTCAATCTGCAAGGAACGATTTTGTGGAATGGATATATGAAGCACTAATATGTACATTGGCTCATGTTTCACTGGAAAAATACGACAAAAAGTAAAGAATAACGGAATGATTCGTTTTGCTTCAATTAATTTGCACAAGGTGTAAGTTCGCGGGGGATGATTTGCAGAACGATATTTTATTCTAAATTATCCACAATGGCTCAATGGAATTTAGATCTTGGGAGTTTCTTCGCCTTGTATGTGATAATAATCAAATATAAACTTATTGAAAACAATGAAATGATATATCTATGAATAAATGGTTTGTTATATGTATGAATAATAGAAGAGTGAAATAAAAGAACATCGGTAGTTACCACGTATTCAGGACAAACACAGACGCAATGTTTGTAATAATTGGGAGCACAATGTCTGAGACAATAACTATACCCTGCTTCAACACTAGCCATCATCAGTGACAATGACAGGATGAAAATAATTACAACTTTCATATTCCTAAAAAAGAAGAATTTGTATCAATTAGAATTACGTAACTGAAATGTTGAAGACAATTTAAAAAAAGAATCAGTCAAAATAGTCATTGTTGACTTTTAATATTTCTTTGGTGTAAATTGCAAATTGTTTCTAAAATTATAGCAAAGAAAAAATGGAACAATCAGCATGCATTTATTGCGGTGGTCGATGGAAAAAAAACACGTATTCGACGGCGTTACTCTATCGCGCTTATAAAAATGACTTCACTAAGACAATCACAAGCCAGGGTCCTCAGTTCACGGGTCGATTTTGTTTTTATTAGTGGCTTTCCAGTTTTAAAATTATTCTTAACAAAGTGAAACCCATTTTACTTATTTTGTTAACTTATCTCTGTCTTCTATTTTGACTTGATTTCTTGTTGTTATATATATGACAGTGTTCCTTCCACGGCATGGTCACGGCCCTCCAAATATGACGTTGTTCAGGGACCGGTCTGCTTCGGTTACCAAGTATGGCGGTACTCAGGGTCAATCCCGGTCTGCTAGCTTGGTCTAGTATCAGAGAAGAGGCCTCCAGCCCACCCGTCGGTCGTTGATGGTGTTTGACACAGCAGCTGGTATCTAAGTTGACATCTTCAACTGTGACCTCTCTTACCCACGTTGTGATTTTGATCTTAAGAGAGTCAAGGCGAATTTCCACTGGGTTATCTCAACCACGCTAAACAAAGGAGTTGAACACGTGCATACAAAATTGAAAAAATAAAATGGACGACGCCCGAATAAGTCATGATATGATGTTTATATCAGAATAACAAAAAAAAATATATATATTTATAGTTCTTTTCTTCTTTGTTCTTTTTCTTCTTTTCCAAACCCGTTATAATAATTGGCGACGGAAGAAAAATTGCTGGTAGCTTCTTTAAAGAACCGCTAGACTGGACAACTGGATTTATTTTCAAGTACTGTGAGTTGTACTTTCCAGTACGACACAAGGATTTCGTCGGAGTCTTTCTTCAGCGGATAATTAATATTATTCTTTTCATCAGGTTGGTAAGCAGTGTTATATCAGAAATCTTTTAACTCCCGGTCGCAACCTCACTGCGACTGCAACTGGCTGGCCCCAATTTACTTTGACCTACGTTGTCACTTGTATTTATGGGTGTCCCTTTCAACTGGTGTGGTGCGGACGAATAGGTGGGTTTCATGCAAATCTCCCAAAATTCAACCAGTCGTTTTCTATTTCACATTTCCAATTTTGGAAGATCCCCTCCTCCTTCGGGAGGAGCCATTATATGATGTCAGCTTTTCTGACGTCATCTTCTGCTTTTAATTTCTTCTTTCTCAGGGACAAAATTTCCCATTGACACTTTTCAGGAGAGGATTTTAAACTTTGGCCCCCGACCTGCCAACTCTGTCTAGCTGAATCGCATTGTGAACATTTTTCAACAAAACTCATACACCTGTTCCCATATCCTGGGAAAATAATTTTCTTTCTGCCAAAAAATTTAAATCGTATTGTCTTAACCCTTCTCGTCCGTTTAACCCATTTCGCCCGTACGCCATGTTAAATAGTGCCACATATTTGCATGTTATTTTCATTTACCAATCTGGATGACGTCATTTTTGACGTCATAGTCTCGTGTAATATTTATTTACACCAGATTTTGAGTTTTAAATGTTTTGATACCGTTTTCTCTTTCTTGGCGTTTAATTGTTTTGTAAATCTGTTAAAACAGTTTCTAATTTGTAATTTAAGATTTTTTTCCTGTTACCTTTTTGCGTACGATTCATATTCGATTTCTGTTTTTCATCTGTCTTGAGTTTTTAAGTTATTTCTATAATCTAATTTATTTTCTATTTTTGCAGGAAATTCAAATTTATATTTTGGCTAAAATTATCGTTTTTCGCCTTTCCTTATTTCATTTTAAAATAAAATATTTTAACCAGTCGATTATAATTTTTTTTTTTACTGAAGGATAATAGAATATTCAAATATAGCCGAAAAAATGGGTCAGTTAAAAAAAATATTTTGGGGGTCTGCGTTAGAGGCAGACACATCAAATACAAATATCAACTGCAGAAATAAAATGTAAAAAATAACATAACCGTAAGCCTTAAAGGGCCTAAAAAAAAAATAATAAAAATGCGAATGAATCCAAAATGGCGGAACATAGTAAAATGAAAAGAGAAACTACAGATCAGCAATTTATCAAAGCTGGATCTACGGAATAGCAAAAGAGCAAGAAATAACCTGAAACTAAAAATAAACAGTAAAATAGTAATAAAGGCACAGGTAAACAAGCGGACTTTCCGGATCAACTGGGGAGAGAGCCAACGACAGCATCCATATTTTAAACGATAGGCTACTATTTCCTGAAATGAGACAAGAATGACAGAGTGTCGATTTTTGTGATGGACAAACGTTGACAAAATATTTGTTGCTCCACGAAAGACACGACGACGAAATCCAGGGCGTCGTTGCGATCAAAGCGCAGCAAATCATAATGACAAGGTGCTGTTTCACGTGGATTTTTATATTCGAGAGACCTCTCAAAACTTAGTGCATTATGGTGAAATTGTGGGTGATTCCTCCATGTTACTTGTGACAAGTAGGAAACCAAGGAACTGATTCCTACGCTCGTTCCTGCCCCAGGAAAACGGCCTCTAGACTTCAACCAATATCCCCGGATTTAGAGAACGGGACAAAGAGAACGGTTAGTCGTGTATAAGGGAAGAACTACGATCAAGCAACGGGATCTTGATCCAACCGCAAACATAAGCACTAACAGTCTTACCTATAATACCAAGTACTCTGGGTGATGGGCCTGTCACTTAGGTGCATAAGTTGAAGTAGGCAAAAAGAACGACCCAGAATATTCAAAAAGTTTAATGAAAAAAAGTCAAGCCAAAGCAGAGCGGACAGGAGTACAAAGCTGAACACGCTTAAATTAAGATCAGCTTGATACTGGAATTGAGCTCTGACTGTTGGTATCGATGGGTGAAAATGACTATTTCGTTCGAAGGATCTCTTTCTCGCTGTTTTTCTCTGTCTCTGTCTCTGTCTCTCTCTAGTAAAAGTCTGTCAGATCGGCCATCATAACTTTCGAACACTTGATCCATATCCAGTAGTTTCGAGTAATTACAAACCATTGACAGAAAGGATGACTGAAGATGACAGACGTGTAGCGCAGACCTGGCATGTAAACAACTAACTACGTTAACACCGACTAATTGATCTTGATTGACTGTGGACCATTGCGATTGACTATCTTGCGATCATTACATTGACAAGATTCTATGAACGTGCTGCTACAGCACAAGGCTTTATTTGTGGAAGGAGACCTTCTTCGATGTGCATATGCGCCAGATGTAAACACTACCGTTAAATCGTACCACAGAAGTGAATTGCTGCTTGGAAACAGTGTTCTCTCTATAAGGCAGTAAGCTGATCTAACGTGACATACAGGTATTTATACAACCTTCCCCTGAAGCTGAGGCAGATTAGGAAACCTACCAAAATATACTAGTGAGAAATTCGCCAAACAGGTGAACGATTAGATATCTAACAGGAAATGCTACCTAAGACCTGTGGCCCCACACAGATTTTGATGATGGGTTGCTGTACGATTTGAAAGCTCGACACCCTCTTCCATATATGAACGAGTCAAAGTAACAACGTCACCAAGAACTGAAGATTAAATCTGCCATACTTTAGTCGATGATGACGAAGATGACTATTCTGGCAATAATTATCATGATGACGATCATCATCTAACGAAAACGATAGGTACAACCCCTTGGGAGCATCTCATGAAGCTCTAGATTCGTCTAAGACTTATAGAGATGAATAGACTGCTCCACAGCTGTTGGTGATATGGTCAGGAGGTCACGGAGAGTGTCTAGCAAGAAATAACAATCGCGATTGGAATGCATTCATATCGGCGTCAAACGACGAAAACTTTCCTACAGCATCCATCTGTCGCCCCTGCAAATTCGTCAGTTCATGTGTGGATTTTCGAGAAAGACAAGCTCGTTCATTGTGGGATTTGAATTAGTTCGAAATTTATGTTCAACATTTATAACAGACAGGTGCTTTGTTGCAATTGAAGGTTCACTTGTGACGGAGTGATGTTCCTTATTGACGGTTTTAATCAAAAACATACACTTCATTCATGGAACCGATAAATTTATTGAAGAAATTTTAATTTAATCCTAAATGGATAAATTTTGGTCTAAATGCAAACGACGCGTGAATCCTTTTGTCATTAAAAAGACAATTCCATTGTTCAGTATGTTGCAAATAATATATGTATCAAACTTTGTGTTGAAATGTATTAATGTTGATGATTTTACGAATTTCTGTTGTATATATATGGCTCGTTTTGACTTCGTTTTGACAAACGAAGTTGCCGATTGACAAATATTTATTTTTTATTGTATTATTCAATATAGAACATTATGCCGATGTGTTCGTTTGTATGGCATGCCATTTTGGTTCCATCACAGTTCCTCATTAAGCGTCCTCTAGAAGAATAGAATGTGTAACTAGTCATTTTCTCTTTGAATGAATAAAATGGCAAATATTCATGAAAAATACGTATTTAATGGAAATATCCCACCGCCTCCTTCACAGATTACTTCCAACATGAAGTAAATTAATTGTGAAAAAAAATTGTTCATTAAAACAACGTAATAAATCTTTTTAGAAATTTGAAATGTTCTTGTCTATTAGCAGAAGAATTCGAGTAATTCGTCTTTTTACAGAACAAATATTCATGTAACCGATATTTTCAGAAGAACAAATTCAGCCGATTTATTCTGACATATCTCAGGTTAAGTTGCATTTAGTAAATATCTTATATTAGAAAAAGATTTACTATCTCACAGTTGTTAGAATATCATAGCCTATATTTTGAATTATTTACTCATTGTGTACCGAACTCCAAAAGGCTTTCTCGCAGAATAAACTGCATTTATTCTTAATTTATTTCCAGGAATAACATTGTGAAAGCTAAGATTGCTTACCTATTTACTTTTTTTCTTGTCGACAACTTGCGAAACTCTGCATTTCCTAAGATGAAGTGGTCATCCTTATAAACATTTTTGGAACACTTTTGCCGGAATATAGTCCGCGATTCGGACTTACCATGCGCAGGATCATTGTTATGGTAAAGAATCCACTTTTCAGGGCAGATTTCAGGTTTCTAACCCAAACACAATCCCGTACACCTTTCTAAATTGATGAACAATTTGTCATTCTGATCGGAATCTGGACAAAGCTATCTGCTCATGATCAACGAAACCCGGAATTATTTCTTGAAGAGCGGGCGAGAATTGCGTGCTTCTTGACTGAGTAAAACGTTCTGGTGTTTAATGTCCGAGTCGCATTGAAAACGTCTTGTTTGAAAACCAGTAATATTCCTGTCAAATATCTCCGTATTATTCAAATGATGTGATGAAACATGAAACAAACGTTGTTAGTGTTCATCAATGAAAACTTACGAGAAAATCACTGACGAAATGTTCTCTCCTTCTCAAATCTTCTGTTAGAATCTGTTACTCTGTTATTCAATTCATATTCAATTCTCCTTCTATGAGCCGCACACACAATCTTTGATATATTTGCATCAAGCAGCCTTGCGCCTATCATTTCTTATAAGAATATTCTCTAAAATGCTGTTGTTATTTCTAGGCTACATACACTGAGGAATTTTGCTGGTCGTGTTGGGCAAAGTAGTTTCCATATTTGCCAAAGTTCTTTTCTCCTTAAAATTCTTTGGATACTTTTTTCATCCTTAGTCATTGCAATGCATCCCAGACATTTGCATGCCAGAATTTGTGCATAAACTAAATATTACATATTACTTTTTAGATATATAATACTCTTAGGATGTTTTATGCTTGTTCAGTTTTTGAAAAGTTTTATGTTTCCAAATGTTTTGAGTTTGTAGATAATTTTTTATATATGGATGACCGATTGACTTGGTCTATTTTGTGGACATGGGACTGTAAAAACTTCCAATTGAACAGACTGCTACCAGTCAGGTAGCGGATGTATATTATTGACTCTCCCGTCGTATTCGACGTATGAGGGCCAAGCAACTCAATTCCTAGGAACCAATAGCCAGACATCTGCACATATGATTTGATTATAATGGTGAAGTCTTTGTGCAGAACCAACCACACTTTTGAAGAACTGAATTCAGAGACCTGATGCACCGTGTGCCACAAGTCCCCAAACAACCCTCCGCAGGTTTTGATTTCAGATGTGTCATTCTCCTAGATCAGTTCTCATCCAGGGTTATTAAGCACATAAGTGATTCGACTGGAATTCGCACTTGGCTCTCAATATATATATATATATATATATATATATATATATATATATATATATATATATATATATATATATCGTCATCAGCAATATTATGTGAATTTACAAATGGAAACAAAATCTTGGGTGAATGGGTGAGATCCTTAGCTAAACTTATGCCATTTCTTATGTTTAATTGCTCAAGAATTCACTTCTTTCCAACTAGTCTGTAGAAATCTTGTTGTAGTTAGATGATCGGATTGAGGAAATTCGGTAGGTGTACAACCGAGTCATTCGACTGAACATTTCTGCTCACAATGTTGAATGATTTCGTATGATTTACAGACATCGTACGTAAATCCTTGCTTTCTTCATTTTCCTTCTACCTAAAAATATATAAATGTTTAATATTTCATAAAGAAATTTTAGTGAAGCTATGTACGCAATATGAAACGTTGATCATAAAGTTTCTTTGTAATAAATATTATTTGCAGTGAAATATAGAAATACATATTTTTAGTTATAATAAATAGAGTTCTCAATATCATTTGCCATAAATAACAAATAAGTTTCATTCGTGAATATATACAAACTTAAATACAATATACGGTTGAAAAAATATAAAACATCAAATTAAAGAAATTTGCGCAAAATAATTTTGAATATATTGGATACTTACTGACGGACTTATACTTTTCGCAAAATTAATAAGTTGAAGGCAAATAAGACAACTAATTGCTGAGATTCTGTTTGCTATGTTTCCATTTATATAGGCAGATCACTTACAAATCAATGATTTATTACAACACTTTTTACAGATGTTACTGCTTTCATGGATTTAATGTCTTACTTGTCTAATGTTTGCTGTAAACAATTTGAAACAATTACATTAATATTTTAACTGACAAGGAAAATAGATATTTTAGAAATAAATATTATTTGCGACATTCATCCGCGTAAATAACCAAAAACATTCATCCATTTAACGAATATATGCAATCTTAAATACAACCTAAAAACAGAATTTATTTTTAGCTTTAAAAGCAAAAGTTAACAGTAACTGAATAAAAAAAACCAAAATAATGCAATTTTATGGCTAAATTGTCGCAAAAGCTTTGAAAATCATCAATAAAATGACTTCTTTATAAATCTAATAAGAATTATCTATATATACTTCCATAAGGGAGGGTGAATTTATAAACAAGCATAAAGAGGTCGGATGAAATAATAAAAACAGTCAACAGGAAAAATGGAATTAAATCGGTTGATTTTAAATACTGCAAAATGTTTCTTAGAATAGCAAATACAAAAACCTTACAATTCTTTTTAGAGGATTAAGAAGTTGAATACAAAATGATTTCTTCTTAATGTGAGAAAAGTTCTTCACCTGTAAACATTGATTACTGCTCTTTACTTTATATAAACGGCGATCAATGATACTTTAAGTCACTTGAAAAAATCTCTTTTTTTTTCCTACTGAGTCTTTTCGAAAATAATTCCATCATTCATTTGTCAATCGTGACAACCGTGAATTTTGAATTTTTGAAGTGTCTGTGATCAAAGAAATCATTTCTAGCAAGGATCATATTATTTTTCTTTATTTTTCATTATCGATGTGTGTGTGTGTGTGTGTGTGTGTGTGTGTGTGTGTGTGTGTGTGTGTGTGTGTGTCCAGTCCTAATTTTCCTGTTTTGATAGAATCCAACATCTTCTACAAGGCTTTGTTTTGTGATGAATTATTTTCTATACTAAAAGCACTTTTCTAACGGCGACTGTTCTGAATGAGCTACATTTCCTGAGGAATTTATGGAACAGATTCTTAACAGTATGTTTTCCAGATCTACATTTTTAACCTCTTCAAGTCTAGAGTGAACTGTTATATCTTCTTCATAACTTCATAAACTTCACTTCTTACATTCACTCTACATTGAGTGGCTCTTGGGTCATGTGTTGTGTGAAAATTAGTTACAAATAACGTTGTCTTCACTTCTCTCGGTCAACCGCTGATATAGACGGTTATTTCTGGAATTGTCTTTCAAGCTTTAGATAAGAATGGCAAATTATGGGTTATCTTGAAGGCGGTTGACAGGATGTTTACCCAATCATTGTTAACCTCTTCAAGTATAGAGTTATCTCCTACATAACTTCATAAACTTCGCTACTTATATTCGCTAACACTCTATATTGAGTGGCTCTTAGGTCTTGTGTTATGGGAACATAACTGAGGCATCAGGAAGAGGTATGACCCGTGAAACTAGAACAAGCTACCCGGGTGGACGAAATAAAGAGTTCGTTTCGAAATTCTCATCATCTGAAAAAGGCCGAATCGTTATTAATATGGCAGTGAAGATGGCAATAACAGTCCTAATAATGTAAGTAATGTCAAAAATTAATATTATTTCGATTTTAATTAATACCTTTTAGGATAATTTGTTGCAAATTCGCGATAACAGTCATGGATTAATTTACGTATGTCCCAAACATCGACTTAAATGATATTTTCAAAATATTTTATAAAGTTCTTCATAATTTTTTCATGATCTTTTTTCATTTTTATTCATATTGTTCTTTTTGTCTCAGCATTCAGTTTCTGTGTTACATTCTATGAATTCTGTATGAAAAAGGATGACCCAAGTAATATCGGTGTTAGGGGTGGCAGGCTTTTAGATGTGAGGAATATGACTTCAAACTTTGTTGAAATGTAATTCTTTATTTCAGATTTTATTCTATTTTATTGTCGTAAAATCCAAACGGGGGAAGTTTGTTAAAAAATGCTCACTATTCGTCATACGAATACTGTATGAATATCACCTTATTTTTTAATTGACACAAACAATTCTTTCGATTATTCTTTAATAGGAATGACTTTAAGCTTCAGCTAATAAATACAGATACTATTACCTAATGGAAAATCTCTATGATAACCTTTCAAACAAACACAAACACACGAAGACAGACACACATATATACACACATATACATGTAAGATAAATACCAGGGAAGACACTTGTCTAAATAAAGTAAGAAAGAAAAATAACGATGAATTCAATATTGCTGTTCAAATCGACATATATATATATATATATATATATATATATATATATATATATATATATATATATATATATATATATATAAAGTGAACATTTAAATAAATACTCAGAGGGGACAGGCTGTTTCATGCTAGATGCAATCGTCAGGCCATGAATCATTATTTATTTTTTGGATTTCATTTATTTTACTTTTTTTTTCATGCATCATTATCTTCCCAAACCAAAACAAACTCTTAAATAACGACCTAAGCAAATCACCCCTCAATTTTTTTACTACGTTAATAAAACATCAAGAACCGAAAGGGAATGAATAATACAAAATGAAAATGAAAAACAAATAAAATAAATCAACCCAAACAAATAAATAAACAAACAAACCAATCCCGCAAAAATAACCGCCAGAAGAGATTACCCACAATGTACCACTGACCCATATATATAAATAATCGAGGAAAAATCCAATATTCGCGGCCTGACAATTTCATCTCTGAATGTTGACTTTAATGTTCATTTTTATATTTATATTAACGTTCGCTCTAACTCTGATACTGGGCACTTTTTCCCATAAATATAGCACACCTTAAAACTATATTTCATCATATATATATATATATATATATATATATATATATATATATATATATATATATATATATTGGGTTAGGTAAATGAAATAACTTGATATTAGCGACCGTATACGCGCGTGCTAGCGTGCATACGTTAGTAAGGAAATAAATAATTACAAACCTTACTAAAATCTAACAATAGATCTGTAGTCGAATAATTATTGCGATAAATTCTATAAAATTTTGCAAGCTAGAAAATCTGTCTTACATATTGATCACAAACTTCTTTTTGCTTATTTGGCTCGAAAAAATAGGGTATTCCAGGATATTCTGTTAATCGTCTACAACGGTGGAGTACTATACTGTTTTGAAATTAAATATCCATCAAAGGAAATAGTATATGCTCATAGTCATTCCAGACTAATACTAATTTTAAGGAACCAATGATTGCCCCAATAAAAGCTGAAGAAGCAATAATATATATATATATATATATATATATATATATATATATATATATATATATATATATATATATATATATACCGTGAAACACGAGAAAAATATCATCAGTTATGCTGGATAATATTAAATTAGAATCTCAAAGAGACAACATTATTAGAAAAAAATGGTGAAATATTTAAAGACGGGTAAGCTAAAAAACAAAGGTTTATTGCGAAAAAAAAGACAACATTTCAATATATGTGTATTGTTTAATCTACGCTCAACAAGTAGTGATCCTAACTTTTAATATTTAGGGTGCATCTGCTTATGATAGAATATGTTAATATATTTTTCTTTATGTGTTTATATACGGATGGTTGTTTGAGCCGTGTCCTCAAGTGTTAAGGATAAACTGATTTGCTAGTCAACTTTACAAAATAGATCTTTTTCCCGAAATAAGATATATCAAACAAATAAACTGAAATGAATATATTTTAATTAATTTTAAATGAGAGTTCCATAAAAATGCGAGAATAATGTCTACAATATTGAAAATCGAATCACGTATATTTTCATTAATTTGAATTGTCCTTGATACGGACAGCATTCATTTATCAATGATGACTGTCACAGGCGAAAACATTTAATAAAAAACACAACAGCAACAATTTTAAATATTTTATTCACAAATTTTATAAAGATGTCCCTAAATGTATTCCGTTGGTACGATAGCAGGTGCTGACTTCGCTGCAAGGAAAATTGATTAGAATATTTCATTATAAGAATAGATATTACTGTTTTATTTACTGGGAAATATCTTTTTATAATTCTTCCCAGTATTTTTCGCTATTTTGCCAATTTTTCAGTTTCTTTGAGGCGATTATTAATCATAGGAAAGGAAAAATGTATAAAATATGAAGATATGAATGCTTCAGAATGTTAACGAATATTTTCTATAAATAAAACATTTGCTAATAATAATATTAAGGAGGCATAGATAGAGACACAGACATTACTGACAATAATGCAAACCCTACTCAGGACTAATATACACCTGTCGAGCCCAATCAATCCCTAGATGGGTAAACACCTGGGAATACCTGGGGCACTAAGTTTGGGTGTGCAGGTGGTGTAATGGGTAACGGCTCAGAATGAGAATTCAAAGACCCGAGTTTCAATTCCAGCCAGTTTCGTTATATTTACATGCGCATGCACCTTTGAGAAAGCTATGAATCCACCTCTTCCCCAACAGCTATGGGTTAATTAGTAGAACTTGTATCAGAAAAATCATTATTAACTCTAAATATTATCATAATCTAGAATATGTTCTATCTTTAAATAACCTAGAAAAGGTTGATAATCCGTAAAAACAAATCATTAAGCAACAAATATTACTCTTCCGACTTGAGATTTTAATATGGTCATATCACGTTGAGACGCGGGTTCTCCGACGATAAACGAAGTTAAGAAACATCGTGTCTCTTCAACCCTCAGTTATGAGTTACGTAGAACTTGTATCAGTAAAAAAACATTATTATCTTGAAAAATATTATAAAAATCAAATGAATGGCTTTAAATAACCAACAAAGGGTTGATAAGCCGTAAAAACAAATCAATCAATCAATTTTATACTGAACAACAAACATTCTGCTAGTGGCTTAAATCGTTTATCCTAATTCCGAATTTTCATTCATAAAAATTTCAACACGTAAGAATATTTGCCTCATACGCATTCGAATGACGAGAGAAAGTTCGGTTTATTGTAATTCAATGGAGAAAATATTTTTACGAACTCGGCTAAAGTACGTAAGCTGCGGCATAATCATCAGGAAGAAGTGGACCCAATGTATTGTTGCCATGTTCCAAGATGACAGAAGTATTCAAGGTGATAATGCAGCTTATCTGAACGAATAGTTTTCGGGATATGTCTTTTACAAGAGATAGGTTGATAAATTTCAAAGAGTATTAAAGATGCAAACTGATTTTCTAAAGTAAAGAATAAAATGTGACAACAGTATTGAAGGAGATAATGTAGCCTACCTCATCCAATAGTTTAATATTCTCCAAGAAGTAGGTCGTGATTGTCGATAAAATAGAATTTAGCCAACAGGGAAAACTATACAATTTAGAATAAAGTCTTAGGATGACTACTGCTTCAAAATATAATTGTAACATTTCCCGGTTATTAAAAGAAAAACATTATGCATAAGATTCATAAAAGCATAACAATAGTTTATTCTCGGCCTCAGCTGAGAAGTAACTGTTATTTTCTCCCGTTTTGTTTATTGAGACGTTTAAATATATCTTACTTCTGTCAGTTTTCATTAGCTTTAAATAAATATCTAGTATTGTTATTAATGTACGTTTGCCGAGATGCTTATGGTTACTTTGATAACATTCTATAATAAGGCCACATTCAGAGTGTGTTCGTCTTTCATTCTAAAAAACTGGTCTATCGAAAAAGTAAAAAATCAAGCGAATGGTAAATGGCTTTGAAAATTTGCTTAGAGGATATTCATACCCCCAAGGATATGATAGTCTTTTTAATAAAATAATATTAGGTAAAAAAGAAAGAGAGTAAATAATATTATTATAGAAAAAGTAAAACAAAGAAAAGAAAGGCGACTGCATTGATAATTTATCAAGAAAAAAAAGAAAGTTAATGTTAAACTTTTTTCCCAATTATCCGATTCACGGTAGCAAGTGCAACGGATTTTGTATAGGCATTTTTGTTTACCATTTTTCAGGTGATTGATGAAGTAGGTTGTTTTCATGAAGTTTAAGTTTGAAAAAAGAAATCCTAAAGGTGCATATCATACAGATATTGCTTAGAATTAAAAAAAAAGTATTTTTTATTTTTTGCAGTTTTTTTGGCCTTCATAGTGAAGAAGATGAGCAAAAGAAAAGCAGGAAGTGATAGCAATGAACTATGGAAGGATGAATTTCTATTAATTGCAAGTCCTTCAGGAAAACCAATGTGCATAGTTTGTGAAAGCACTCTCTCGGATAAACAGAAGTTATGATCTTAGCAGACACTATAAGAAACACCAAACTGAAATAGAAAAAGAAAGACAGAAGTTATTGCTTGGCTCTGAGTTATGAAAAGAATATGTGGTTAAGAAAAAAGAGGATATAACCAAGAGGCAAAATTTGTTTGTAAAGAAAAGCTGTGATAGTTTAGCAATGCTTGAAGTATCCTACGAAATTGCCTTCCAGTTGGCTAAAAAGCATAAGTCTTTCTCTGACGGTGAAGAAATTAAGCCCTGTCTACAAAAATTTGCACAACGTGTTGGTGATAAACGTATAGAAAGAAAAGCGAATGAAGTCGCTTTGTCAAAGCAAACAATTACAAGACGCATCGAGGAGCTTTCTCGTGATGTGTGTGAGCAAAGGAAAGACCGTGTGCGTGCATGTTCTTTTTTTTTTTTTTTCATTAGCCTTGGATGAATCTGCTGACATTTGTGATGTAGCCCAATTAAGAATTTTTGTACGAGGAATTGGAGATAATTTCAATGTCTTCGAATAACTTATTGGCTTTGAGTCACTCCATTGAAAAACGAGAGGATCAGACATATTTGAAAAAGTAAAATCATGTTTAGAAAATCAGCAATTAGATTTAAGTAAACTTTTAAGTGTCTGTACTGATGGAGCACCGTCAATGACCGGTAAAGTTGCTGGGGCTGTAGCCTTGCTTGAAATGTTTTTAGGTCGTCCTCTCCTAAAATATCATTGCATTATTCACCAAGAGTCTCTGTGTGGAAAGGTTTTGAATTTGCAACATGTCAGGGTACCAGTTGTAAAGTGTGTAAACAAAATTAGAGCAAGAGGATTAAACAGAAGCCAATTCAGAGAATATTGTGAATTGCTAGATGAGGAGTGTGGTGATCCTTCACTGTGAGGTACGTTGGCTTTCTAAAGGAGAAGTTCTAAAACGATTTTGGAAACTGAAACTGAAACACATTGTCCATGATTTTCTAGAAGAAAAAGATGAGTTGTCCGAGGAAAGAACCCTTTTGCGTAATGAGAACTGGTTGTTAGATTTACCATTTTTAGTTGATGTTATCAGCCATATCAACTACCTCAATTTTAAACTGCAGGGCAAAGACCAACTGTTTCCTTGCTTAGTAAATGATATCAGTGCATTCAAGATGAATTTAAAAGTGTTTATCTCTCAGTTAGAAAAAAAAGATTTGAGCCAATTGCCACATTTAAAAGAACAAAGTGAATGTATTGAAAATATTGTCAACTTTGCAAAATACATTGAAAAACATCAAATTACTACAAGAAGCCTTTGATAGTCGCTTTAGTGATTTTTCTGAAGAAGAAGACCGCATGCTTGCATTTATAAATCCATTTTCACTTAATGAACATAACATTCTAAAGATGCCTAGTAATATACAAATGGAATTTATTGAACTAAAAGCAAATTCAATATTGAAAGTAAAATTTAATGAACTTTCCTCATTCCCAAGTGCGTCGGAAATGATTGGTTTTTGGCGATCATTACCATGTGAACATTTTCCAGAAATGAGAAAATATGCCCAAAGATATGTTTGTCTCTTTGGAACTACGTACAGATGCGAGCAGTCATTTTCTTCCATGAACTGCAAACTGAGGTCGCGACTGTTCGATTCCAACTTGAAGAATTGTTTGTTGCTTTCAGTTACGAATTTAACTCCTAATATTGCTGGTTTGGCAAAAACAAAGCAGAATCAAAAGACACATTTAAGTTATTTATGTTTATTTTGCCGATGTAAACATTATAAACTCTGCTATGCCCCCCCTCTGCAAAATCGGAAGAGAAAAAAAAAGTCAAAACATTGATTGATGCCCCGCCCTTCAAAACTCCTGGATACACCCCTGGTCATAAGCATATATTTTTCGAATAAATAGATTTTATTATAACTTTAAAATATGTCCATATTACAACACGTACTGAAAGGAAGTGAATGTTTGTGTGGCGCATTTAAATTAATCGTACAAAATATTGGCGCATGGAATCAAAAGTTTGGCCATCCCTGCTCTAGAAAATACCCTAAGTCCCGTTTGCCATGCAATATTTTCCTAAGAGTCAGATCAGATCTAGCTGGACTGGTACTACCCAATCCTCATCGTCCAGCCTTGACAGAATTCAAAAGCGATTACCGGACCCTTGCGGGTGAAGAAGGATTTATCATCTTGCAAATCTTACTTCACAAACGAAAAGTTGCGGCCCTCTCACCGCTCTATCTTTATGACTATGACGAACGTTCTTACCAATTACTTTCCTTAGTCTCACCAGCTCAAACCTTCACAGATAGGACACGCCCTAATATGCAAAATCATGCCCATTCGCCTCGTATTCCTTTAATAATAGGAGACTGTGGAACTTAATCCATGGTGGGTGCTTTCCTCGTGTCTAAAATTTTACCCAAATCCAGGGCCAACCGATATCTATCCTACATATGCTCATAATAAACACTTCTTACTTTCTACTTCTCCCTCTCTTACAATATTCCCACTCAGTATCCCTCTACCTTGAGTGACCATTGGGACGTGAATAAGAAAAAAGTCACGCTTATACGTAAGTTTCATTTCCTCACATTACAAGTACTTACCAGATCCCGTAATTTTTAATGTTTTATATGTCAAATAATTTTTTATTATACAACTTGTCTCAATTCAACAAAAGTCACAATTCTCTCCAAAAAGTTAAACTAAATTATTTTCTTTCTAATAAATCTTAATAATAAATTCCATTTACAAGACTTCTATGTTTTTGGAAGTTATATTCTTTTTCTTATGGAATTTCTTTTTCCCGAAAAATAATAAAAATAAAAAAAGAAATATGTTTGATTCATTTAAATGAAATCATAAGCAATAATAATCCGCGGATACCTTCACTTTTAGATGACATAAAATGCAAGCTTAACATTATAAATATAATGGTCGCCATGTTGCGTATTCTGTTCAAACTCAAAGGTTTAGGAATCGTGTACGATTCTCTGGATATTGGATATAAGCAGTTCTGTTGCTGCATAATTTCGTACATGATGCAAAGCAAATATCCCACTAAGCACGAGGTGACTTCATAAAGACTTCGTCAATTGACTCACAAGCAGCAGAGTCACGCGACAACCTGTATGCGTCATAAATATAAGGACACGTAGGCTCGGCTCCTAACCGAGATCGCAGATTTATTGAATATTCAGACCGGTAGACGAAAGTAACTATATATACTTTTTAATAAATAAATGGAACGTCTACTTAAATACGAGTATCCACTAAAAATAACATTTAAGTGATAAAAATCAGTAACCGTTCATTTGGCCGACAGGTCTTTGGTCACGGACATTTGGGCGACAGACATTTCACCGAAAAAGTACAAGTAAAAATAGTAACAAGCAATACTTTCAATAATTTAATTAACAGTATTATAAGGTAGCATAGGACTAATAATTGCCAGTGAATTTCAAGTGATTAAATTACTAAATCTAAATTTAAAGTTAAAAGTTTTCTTATTTCAATATTTGTTAATCGAAATTCGTATTTTTAAAAATATTTGAGAGTATTTGGAAAAAAGTAGCACCTAGTTATTTAAATTCGTATTTGATAGGAAGATAAAAGCTACTTCATCCCTTTAAGATAATGATCATTAAAAGAGAAATTGAAAGATATTTCATATCGTAAAAGCTTAAGATTTGTGCTGTAGTTAAATGCGCTTTTTCCTCTCAAAATACTTGTCATCTTACAGTAATATTTGAAGTAAAATATATTATATACAGTATAGATATTTTTACTCAATAGTAATATTTGAAGTAAAATAAAATATATACAGAATAGATTTTTAAGAAACGCCTATCAAAAAAGTCGAAAAATTATAAATTAATAGAGTAAATAAATATATATATATATATATATGTAGAACATCACGATAAAGAGTGTGACATAAGTACGCCACAACATTATCCGCTAAATGTACATTCGGTTAAATTTCCGTTCGGCCTAATGTCCGTTAGACTAAGTGTCCGAGTACCTAAAAATCTGTCGGATTAATAAATAAAAAAATGTCGGGCGCCTTACAGATTGCTTTGTTTCCGTTTGGATACGAAACTGAACAGATATGTCTATTTCTAGAGTCAGAGGGGGAAAAAAGGCACTATTCAACTTTGCTTGGTTTTTGACGCACTCTGTAGCCGAGAGGTCTTGTGACGCCTGATCTATTGACAGTTTCCTCGAGAGAAACGCAGGTTCGAATCCTACCGGAGAGCGAATATTTTTCTCTAATAAGATTTCACGTATATACAGATGAAAATAAATATACTGTTTAATAAACAAAGCGTCTACTCAAATATAAATATACACTAAAAATAACGTTTAATAAATCGTATATAAATATAAAAGCAGCCACTGAGATCAACACCAAGCGGCAAATGTTTGTTTAATGCTTAAATGCAATCTTCCGTTCATATGTTTTGGTCGCCTATTTATATATGTTGGTCAATGGAGAATTATTGGTAGTATTGTCTGGTATTCCTGGTTTATTGTATAATCCTGTGCAGGCGGTAATGATTACATTTCGAGTTATTCTAAAGGTTATTGAATAGATGTAATCCGCTACACGTTATCCTGTAGATCCTTTCTCCTGATCGTTTGTACGGCTCAGTTTTTATTCATGTTTTTGACCACGCATGCAAATTAGCGATAGTTTAAAAGCAATAGAACCACGGATGCGCTTTGCCTAAATTGAAAATGGTGACTCCAACCGGACAAATCAGATATTGTGACCGCTTAACCATAGGTAAGTTAGAATTATTTGATTCTATTTCACTACAAAGGGATTTTTTTTTGTCTTGTTCGGCTCATTTACTGGTTATTTTTGTTACTTTTTTTGCATCATGTTTTCCGTGCCATTCTCGGTAATTTTCACTGTGTTTCTGTGAAATAGCAAATACCAAGGGTTTGATAAGTGCATAGTGTTTGTGCATGGATTTAATTAATATTTTTCCTGCATTTCTTTTTGTGTTTTCATTTTTATCTGATGTTCTTTTCTATATTGTGATTTGTATGTGAGTGCTACTTTAAATCCACTATCTTGTCGGGCTAATCATTTTTCGGTTTCTTTGAAGATGGCTTCTTCAGAGGACTTCTCAGATAATCTGCGCTTGATTAATTGTGAAAACAACTCGATTATTGTTGGCGGGTATTTGGAAGATGCGTTCATGTAATTTTGGTTAATCTTTAGGTTTTCTATATCGCTAATATATAATTTTCTTGGGATGAGTGTGGCATCTAGGAAATTTACTTCTTTGAGATTTTTTTTTTTTTGTTTTCATGCCTATGTAAAATAATATATTTTATAAATAGTTTCTGATTATTTTGCTGCTTTTCGTTGATTTTGTCTGTTACACTTTCGTAAGATTCAGGGACCATCACATCTATAGTGATTTTCCAAGCGTAGCTGAGATGTGGCACAAGGCCGGAAGTATGGGGCACCCAGTGAGGATCGAACTCACTACCTAGTCGTAATTGTTCTAGAAAGACAAGCTTGCTAACCATTACACCGCCTCGAGGTTCCCACCATCACACCTATATAGGTCTATGTAGTTTTTTAGATATTCTTATTTCTTCATCTATATATGAATGCAGGCTCGCGGATTCCTATTTCATCAAAAGACTACATTGTAACCTCAAACATCCCTTTCTTTATCCAAGACAGAATTATAGAATAAATTTTAATCCTTTGAGCAGTGCGTTCCTAGACAATTTTAACCCTTCTGCCTGAGTCAAAATTCGCTAATAATTGGTATTCACGGAAGATATAAAATTAGTTACAAGAATAAAAGCATTATACTTAGCGGGGAGAGAGAGAGTATGACTGCATGCCTTCACTCTATTGCCTGAATACTTCATGTTAAAAACTATCTTTTTTTATGCAAAACACATGCACAAAACACAATGAAAAGGCCCGGGTATGTTGGTATAACGTTAGATGACATCAGAATATTACTTTTCTGATTGGTTCTTCTAAATAAGACAGCCAATAGCAAAATACGACAAAAGTGTTTACCCACCGTCCAACCGGTGGCTGGGCATGAAGTTATTTTTCTCTACCAACGGTAAAGCAGTGGTCAGGGCTCAAAGGCTTAAAATAGGAAACGTTTATAAATTTATCATATTTTGCTTTTATTACTTAATCAGAATTTTTTTTGAAATCAGTTATGCAAGAGGAATTTCCTATACATTCAGTGACGTGTAGTCAGTTTTCCATTTGTCAGGTGGCTCACACCTACTTTTGTCTTCTCATCTTAGTTTGTGTATTAGTGTATGTGTTTGTGTGTGGATTCTCGTGGGTATTCTTATCTGTCTGGTATGTTTTAATTTCTGAAAATGATAGTGGGGTGTCGACGTAATTGTATGCTTATGTATTCTTATTCTAGTTGCTCTTTTCAGAGTTAGTTGTGTCAGAACATTTTTTGATTATACCGCCGTCTTATTTTTTGAAAAAAAAAGAAAGATCTATATAAATTCCACATAACTAAATGGTTTCTGAAATCAGTCTCATATCGAAAAGGAAACTCTTTTCCCAGAAGCTGTCTACTCGAAAATAATTCCACAACAGAAATATACATGCAGGAAAGAATTTATTTAAATATTTTTTTCATCAATTTTCTTTAGAATGAGACATAAAATTCATTGTGGTACATTCTTGTAAAATCATTTCCAAAATAGTTTGTGGGATTTGCATCCAAATGCTCAAGCCTTAAAACGAGGGCACATGTTCCGATTCTGAAAATAATAAAGAAGAAATAAGTTTGATTCAATGCTATTAAATAACACAATAATTCACTTTTAGATTATATCAAATTCTAGCTTAATTTTATAGACATGCTGGGCGCTATTTTATGACGGCAGACATATTCTGCTTCGAAAATATGGTACAGGAATGGTTAGCTATGAAGATTTGCCAAAACTGAACATTGAAAATATAGACTTTTGTTTTAACATAATTTTGTATAGCTTGCTTAAAAATATTACTTGCTTATTTTTTTATTTCTTGAATCTTGTTTGATCCAGAGCAGATATTTCATCAAACAAAAAGACTATTTGAAAAGACCAGGATAATTAACTTATCTGCAAACAGTCACGATGTGACTACCATATGTCCTAAATCTTTCTTCAGCTCGTGCTAATAATGTAAGTCAATTATATATACATTTTTTTTTTAAATTTAATTTCATAGAACAAATGCGTCACCAGAGAATGGATTTGATTCGGATGTGGGGGTGTAAGAATTAACAAACTAAAATAACTTCACATTCTGTTCACAAAACTAGGACACTGAATTTAACGCGGGACAACTACCGCCGGCGACGGGATTGAGTCAGTGTAACACTGATGACCAAGATCGCTATTATTAATATATATATATATATATATATATATATATATATATATATATATATATATATATATATATATATAAGATATTTTGACGTCACACATTATGAAATGGACAAAGTCCGACAATTATAAATATAAAAAATGTCTTAAAATAATTGTCGGGGTTTGTTCACTTCATAATGTGTGACGTCATCTGTTTACATTTGGATACGCATCGAGCAGATATGAATGTATGAGAGAAAATCATGCAGAACGGTAGTTTAAAAAACAGTAAAATCGACCTTGCTAACCGAAACCCTCCTCTCTGGTGAAATCGGTAAAAACACGTCAGGCTATATGACGGTTCCGTAGAGGATACAGGTTCGATTCCTGTCGGAGGATGCATATTTTCTATGAAATATTTCTATGAAAAATTTCTCTGGACAGTAAATGTTGTGAATACTGTTTATTATAAACAGAGCATTTACTTAAATATTTGTATCTATAAAAAAGAAAGTATAAACATACAGATGTCTCAAAATAATTATCGGACTTTGTCCATTTCATAATAAATATATATATATATATATATATATATATAGCCAACTTCCTCCAGATGCCAAAAAAATATTTTCCATTAAAACTAGGCTTGAATAAAACTTTTGTCAGTATGTTAACATCGTTTTTTACAGTTGTAAATTCGCGAGCATATTATTTACAGAACAATTTTTCCTCTAAAATGCCCAGAAGTGCTTAATGGGATTAAATTCGTTTTCTTTTTCTTTTTTTTCTTTTTTGTATTTAATAATAATATAATTTAAACATATTGAATGCAATTATATTACAGATCGATGAATAAATCTTTCTTTATACACATATATGACAGAAGTGTGAAATAACAGAATCTAGATACCTACCTTATAATCAGGGCATTTACAGAGACACTTGTTGCGACATAATAGATTACGACCACATTTGTCATCGCAATCTTCGGTGCACGAAGGAAAAAATATTGCGTCCGCAGTAGCAGTCATCACCAACAATGAAAAGATTAAATTAAGTGCAACGTTCATATTTCTGAAATAAGAGAATTGTATTGAGTATTATAAACATGAAATTAGCGGCTTGTTAACATGTTAAAATTGTTAAAGAAAATTGGAAAAATTAGTTTTCGGTCAAAATATTCATTTTGGGTCATCACATATTTCGTTGGAGGGAATTAGCAATGGTAAGTTTCTAAAAGTATAGCGAGAAAAACTGCCAAAGTTCGCATGCATTTATTCAAGTGGGTGATGGAAAATGACAAGTATTCCACGGCGTCGCTGCGTCACTTATACAAAAGAGTTCGTCAAGTTAAGCAGAAAAATGGGTCTTCAGTTCAACGGCCGATCTTCCCTTTTTTTTTTTTTCGTTTGTTTTTTTTTTTTTTGATTAGTGGCTTACCGGTTGTGAATTTTTAAAAAAATGCTTAACTGTGGCACGTGTTTTACTGATTTTGTTAAATTACTTCTGTCTTTTATTTTGGCTTTGCTTCGTTCTCTTAAATTTACTTGATATTTTTATTTACTAAACTGGATGACGTCATATTTGTATTGTTCTGTTCGGTTGGTTAATTTTGTTTAACAGCATATCAACACCTCTATGGGTTATTTAATGCCGAAATCTAATTATTTTGAAAACAATTGCATGACTTCAACTACAGATAAAATGTATTGTTGATCATTTTATTATACATATCTATTGTTGGTCATTTATATATATATATATATATATAAATCTATTGCTGGTATTTTTACTATAAAAATGTATTTTTATACTTTCATAGTGTTTTGTTTTTGTTCAATGGGGAATAAAATATTTGCCCACAGATAGGACCCTAAACAGATGCTACTACCCTGGGTCAGTGTTTACGTGGGAACAACAGCAATTAAGAGGTGTTTCCATGCTCCTCAAAACCTCCAATTTTTCCGATCAGAATCCTGGCTGCCGGATGTAGATTATCGTCATACCCAGGACTGTATTGTTCTGGCGTAACATTAGAGATTTAAGAGTATTTTTTATACCGTTTTCTTTTTTCATGCTTTGTTTCAGTTTGAATCTATTTGTACCTTGGTTACACCAGTGTCTTGAAAGCATTTTAATCTTTTTTTCTCTATTCCACTTTTGCGCACTGTTCTTATTTGATTTCACTGTTTCTCATTTGGTTTTATTTCCATAATCTAATTTATTTTGAATATTTGGTTATTTCTATCATATGTTTTGTTTAAGGTTTTCGTTTTTCACCTTCCCTCAATTATTTTAAAAACAGAATCTTGACCAGTTGATTAAAAAGATATTAGTGAAGAGGCGGAAAATATTCAAGAATGGCCAACAAAAGTCGATAGTTAATAAAAATCCTTTAAGGCTTGGTTTAGAAGCAGACACACACGATAAAAATATTTCATCTAAAATAATTTAACCGTACCCTCAAAAAGCCCAGACAAAACAAAAAATAATAATAATTCGAATGGAACCAAAATGGCGGATCATATTAAAATGAAAAGAACAGAAAATACAGATCAGCAAAATGTCAAGGATGGGTCTACGGAATTAAAAAAGAAAAAGAAATACCCAAAAGCCAATGAAAAGCTAAAGAGTAATAAAAACACTGATAGATGAAACAACTGGTTTCATTAAAGTTCAACGTTATGGGCTAACGAGAATTCAAAGTTGATTATATTTGTACTCATTCGTTATAATCTCAATGTTACATTTTGTGTTATAAATATGTTTTGCGTCACGTGATTACAATACGATATTTTAGTAGTAGTTTATTCATGGTTATCTTGGAGACTCACTTTGAAATGAAAATAGCCAATTAATTCGAATGAAGTAAAACCAATGAAAATATTCCACCGCGTTCTTAGATTTCTTTCAAATTGAAGTATGGTCTCAGCGTCCTTAGAAATTTAATTCTTCATTCAAACACCTAATAAATTTGTTCGGAAATTTGGAAAGTTCTTGTCTGTTAGCAGAAGAAACGCAAGCAATTGGTGATAGACTGATAATTTTACAGAACAGATAAAATGTGTAACTGATATTTACAGACGCTCAAAACTTGTTTTCGATTAAGTATTTTGGTATATGTATGTTTAGTATTTAAGTATGTTGGCATATGTCTTGCATTTAGTAAATTTCTTAGATTAGAAAAGTTTTTGCTCTCCAACAGTTGTTAGCACATTATAGCCTATATAATGAGTTAGTTACTCACTGGGCGCCCAACACAGAAGCCCTTCTCGCAAACCAAACTGAATTTAATATACGAATTATGTTAATTTATTTCCCGGAATAACAATGTGAAAACTAAGACTACTTACCTATTCACTTTTTCTTGTCGACCACTTGTGAAATTCTGCATTTCTTAAAATGAAGGATTATTTGCTCTTCGATTTAGTAAATTTGAAATTATAATTTGCAGAACCACTTCCAGGGCATATTCAGTTCCTTGTGGCTATCAGTCCGCACATCATAAGATATGAGTGCAGCAAGCAGCCTTGTACCAATCATTTCTCATGAGACTATGCCCTAAAAAAGTTGTTGCATGGGGGTTCTTGTTTTAATATGCTGATAATGTGCAGAGGTTAAGATCAAAGGAGAAAGATTGTAGGTCAACTTATCCGTTCCCATATTTGCATTTGAGTTTTGCTTAAGGCAGTGAGAACCGGAGAGGAATTAACAGGAGATGATAACTGGACATCCATTAAACATGGCACGTGGAACAGAACAGTCTACCTCAGTTTAGAAATAAAGGGTTCAGTGGACATTCCAACCACTCAAGAAGTCCGGTAAAAGTACATCGGCCGAAACATTGTGAAAATATGTCAAAAATGAGACAAAGTTAGAATAATGTTAGTGTAAAATTTTTATATAATAGTATTGTCACTC